>BGPR01000591.1:372697-493368 GCA_013235015.1 Araneus ventricosus
CGCGCCTAACGGAAGGTTAATGTAGACTCATGTATTAAGTTCCTTTTAACATTTATGCTCTTCAGCTACAAATTTTATACGATTAAATCAGTTTGCTGAGAATATTAAACACGTTCACGGACACAGCCTATGTTATTATGTTATTTGCGTTATTTGCTTTTATGTTATTTGCTGGGACACCTAAGTTGCTTGAATATCATTTCGTGTACAAAAATGTGCGGCTTACGCCGCTTTGCGTTTTAGCTTGTCTCGAACTTTGACGGGATGTCACGCATATTCCTCATTGTCCACGAACTGGTTGAAACCTATCTATTCGTGTGGAATTATGAATTAGTTTACCAAAGAATAGAGATGTTTAGACAGAAGATTCGAACTCAAAATTTCAAGCAAAAGCTTAGATTCTGTCATCATGGCTACCCATCTCTTCAAATATTCACTCCGAGAAAATGAAAAATTCCTGGCAAATATAAAAACAATTTTTGTTTACAATACTGTTAGAAGCCTTTTACTATTATCTGTTTGATTGCAATTAAATATACAGAATTTGACAGAAAATATCTAACTGAAAAGAAAAGGGAATCATTTTCAAAAAAATTTGCGATAATACATTTTTGGCTTATAGTAAGACATCTTCATGTATTAGATATTAATTTCCACAACTATACACTTACATTGTTTTGAGAAAACTAACTGGCATTCCATTGTCTACATAGTCGATTATGAATAAGCCTATTTTTTCTTAAATACGCAGTTAACTTGCTGTAAAATATATTTAAAAATAATAAATCAATAAGCAGATGATTATTCAAAAATCCTCTTTGAATATGTTATGATCTTAAATGAAGCAAAATATAGTGTCTTTCATTATTTTTGAATTATTTACCTTTCATAGGAAACTTAAAATGTATTGTAATTCTTTTAAAAAAAGAACTCTTTGGAAAAACGAAAAATAGGAATTACATATCAAACAGAAAATCATTTAAGTATAATAGCTCATTTTCACTTATGTTTTGTATTAAAAAATTGTTTAATGTTTATCAAAAATATTTATATATTTATTTAGTTAAATATTTCAATTAATCATATATATATACTGAGTTCGGAGCCATTCAATAAGCATTTTCATAATGACGAAAAAAATCACCCTGGCAAGAAATTAATATCAACATCTAAACAGCAGTTGTTTCGAAATTTTCTTTTAGTATATGTCTTTCAGCATTACTTTACAAATAAAATTTTTCTTTTTGATTACCGAAAAATAATGCACGGATGTTTGGTAAAAAATTTCAGTCGTGTAGTAACTTTTTGATTTCCATTTAATATGCTATTGTTTTGTCTTCCAAAAACATTTATTTTAACAAAATGATAACCACAAGAATTGTGAAAATATTTCTTCGCAATTTCAATCAAGCAAATATGGAAAATGAAAAAAAAACACAGTGCTTCTTAAATATGATATGGCTTATCCCTACTAGCCAAGATTATCATCAGTATTCCTACGATTTTTTTCACAACAGTGTACAGCATTCAGAATATCGTAAGAACACTGTAGAGACATCGTACAATATTTTGTGCTAATAGGCATATATTTATCATTTCTAAAATTTACTTATAATATAGGTCTCAGAGTTAAAGTGGACTAAATCCATAAAATCCATTTCTGACAAAACAGACCAGAAAAGGTAATTAGCTGCTTTTCAAATAACAGTGGACTTGCAATTATTCTTGCTGCCCGGTGGATACGAATTGAGCAATGGACCTGAATAATTATTGGAAAGAAAATATAGTATTCCTACGCTTCCATGACAATGTTAGTGTAAAATAGGCAAGCATGGACTTGGTTCGCTTTAATTCATCCGCTGATTTCATTAGATATTCACAAAACTAAAATTCCGTGATAATTTTGAGGCTACTACTCGGTTGAAACGCACAATGACAAGAATCGGAACAGGATACGTTTAATAAGGATACAACTTTATTAAACGTATCCTGTGACACTAATCTCTATGAGTTAGACGTCTATTAGTTTATAGCGCCAGTTTTGGATTATGCAATCAGAGGATGTGTTTTGGTCCCTTGTGGATAAGCGCTTTGCCTAAGTATATAAAAAATAAGTATTGCCTCAAAGGGGGATCTGACAAGGTAAAGAAACCGAAAGATCTGAAGTCGAACGAAAAAGGAATAAGTAATTTTCCTGTAACAGTTTTGGTTGGAGCATTAGCAATTCCCAATTTTGTTTTCATGACATAGGAAAGTAGGTAGTTATGGAATTCTATTTTGTCTTATAGAAATTACATGGCATGTGCAGGACTGTTATAATTAAACTTCGCCTCTGAAGATGCCCCAAAGCCTGTTCTTTTGTTCTAAATCAACAAAATGTCCCTAGTATATACAACAAGCGATACGCTCTGTGGAAACTGATTACAAACATACATTAGTTTATAGTGCCAGTATTGGATTATTCAGTCAGAGGATGAGTGTTGGTTTCTGGTAGATAATTGCTTTGCCTAGGTATATAAAAAATCAGTATTACCTCAAAGGAAGATCTGACAAGGTGAAGAAACCGAAAGAACTGAAGTCGAACGAAAAAGGAGCAAGTAATTTTCCTGTAACAGTTTCGGTCGGAGCATTATCAATTCTCGATTTTGTTTTCATGACAGAGGAAAGTAGGTGGTTATGGAATTCTATTTTGTTTCATAGAAATAACTAGGCATCTACAGGATTATTATAATTAAAGTTCGCCTCTAAAGATGCCCGAGAGCCTGTTCGGCTGTTCCAAACGAACAAAATGTCCCTAGTATATAGAACAAGTGGTACGCTCTTTGGGAACTGATTACATAACACCACAGCGCCTAAACGGCTCCCTGTCGGTTGGATGAGTATGTGTGAAACTTTATTGAAAAGCAAAAGCAAAAAAAAAATTACAACATTATGATTTAAAAACACTTGAAAGGGAACATAATTATACATGTACAAAGGGGAATAAAATAAAAACACATTGGAAATTACAATCCGAGTATAATATAAAAAATTTACGAGAGACGTTGTCAAATTTGAGTGCAGTGAAAGGGTTGAATGTTTCATTTAGTTACATTTTTTCATGCAGTTGCAGCTCCATGATTCGGGGCTGATAGTGGTGTTCGATGCGAGGAAAAAGAAGAATTGAATAACGTATTACCACCGGTTATATTGATGAAAATTGTCGCAACCATCCTAAAAATCGTGGGACTGTTGTTTTTATACCGATGGATCGCTGGAATTGTTACTCAAGGGTTGGCAGTGATGTGAAGGGTGAATTTTTCGAATGAATTACGGAAGAATTGGTGGTGGCTGGTTGCCGATTTTAAGCTAGTGTGCTCTGCTGCTCAACTGGGAATTCTTCGAACTTCTGGTTCTAGGAGGTAAATCTTTGGAAGTAACTATTTCTAGGAAGGAGAATGTGACGGTGTTGTATTTTGACTTTTAATTAGGTCTTCGTTAGTCGCCAGGAATGTGATTAAACGATCTATATTTCGTCTTGAGAGTTTTCCGGATAGGGCGCTCTTCCACCAATGGACTATGAATTGTGGGCTTGGTTCCTTGTGGTGATAAGATAATGTAAGTGGACGTATCGTTGCGTAGTGAAGGGGATTTCCTATTTCCCCACATCCGCAGTAGTCTGTAGAGTGGAGGCCGAATCTCTTGAGGTGGCTGGGGAAGCGCCCATTTCCAGTGGCGAATTGGATGCATTCTCCGGACCAGTGCAGCTGTTCGTTAGTTATTTTCGGAAAACTGATTACAGACATACATTAGTTTATAGTGCCAGTTATGGATTATTCAGTCAGAGGATGAGTGTTCGTCCCTTGTAGATAAGTGCTTTGCCTAGGTATATAAAAAATAAGTATTACCTCAAAGGAAGATCTGACAAGGTGAAGAAACCGAAAGATCTGAAGTCGAAAGAAAAAGTAACAAGTAATTTTCCTGTAACAGTTTCGGTCGGAGCATTAGCAATTCTCAATTTTGTTTTCATGACAGAGGAAAGTAGGTGGTTATGGAATTCTATTTTGTTTCATAAAAATAACTTGGCATCTACAGGATTATTATAATTAAAGTTCGCCTCTAAAGATGCCCTGAGAAAGCCTGTTCGGCTGTTCCAAACGAACAAAATGTCCCTAGTATATAGAACAAGTGATACGACCTCTGGAAACTGAACACGGGGGAGGGGGAGAAAGAAAGAAACAAATAATTAAATATTTCTTCAATAACAGGCGCTGCACCAATATCTGAGGTTATTTTGAGAGATATTTTGTTAAATAACTGAAAGAATATTCATTCCATTGTTGTTGAAATTAAATTTGCAATTTCAGATGCTTTCCAAAAATAGATCACGGATGATTGAAATCTTCAGATAGCGTGAGGAAATATTAACATATTTTAAGGAAGTCGACGGTATTCACAGAGCGCACAACTTGTACTTTATTCTAATGATTTTTTTGTTTCGTCAGGAGGCATAGAACTGGATCTTGAGCCATCTACAGGCGAATTTAATCATAAAAACCCTGTATATATCTAGAAATAAAGTATTTTACTATCGTTGCAAAGGAAATTTAAATGCCTTAACTTTTTAACGTCAATAAGTCTTTTATTCAGATACTCATTCATGAGATATTCATTTATTCCTCATGATTCTAATACTTTTAAGACATAATGAAAAATACACTTATAAATAATTAGAAAGAAAGTAGAGAGTGTTTTGTGGAATGAGGCTAAGGATCCAAAATACGTGTAAGCAAAATTTCAAATTAGTTTTGCTTACATTAACAAGAGTATAAACATCGAATGAGCATTCTGAGCAATCTTTATAGGGATAAATATTTCACTTGATATACACAACTTAGTGTCTCCCTCTTATTTCATTCCAATACTTATAATTAGGGTTTGTGTCATAAGGTTTATGTGATTTAGTTCCAATGCTTCCGTCATCAGTTGAATCTATCAGTTTTACAGATGTTGACGCATCAGATGCGACAAGAGATTTAATATGTAGATAATGAACGATTCAAAACCCTCACTCTCGAAGATTTTTTTCTTTTTAATAGCAATTCGTTTCTTTCTTAGCCGTTTTAGGTTTAAAAGAGGTTACCTAATTTTTCTTATAAGTGGAAGGAGTAAAGATTTTCAATGATGATTTCGGTAAATAATTTTTCTGCCTCTGAATAAAGATTGAACACAAGCACAAAAATATCTAGGATTAGGTTATAGAATACTATGACGGATTAGGTTATGGAATACTAAGATGAAATAGGTTAAGGAATACTAAGCGATATTCCACCTTAATCTATATTCGGCAAAGATAACGTGTACACACAAACTGCAGTGTGGTACTATAAATGTGAAGTTCAATTACAAAATTTGAATATTAAATCTGTACTCTATTGGTATTATATTGTTGTTGTATAACAATCCCATGAAACGATACCGGTAATAATATTATACAAACGCACGGTCAGAAGTTACTCTTAAGTGTAGACCTTCAAAGAACAAATTTCAACCTCTCATTCAATGCGAATCATCCATCATGTTCAGAAATCACAGAATTATTGACCTTCAACATTCACTTAACAAATGAAGTAAACTCTGTCTTCTGGCAAGATTTGTTATTTCAATCCTTGATTTTACAAATTCTGATCTTATAAACAAAGTTAGTCTTAAACATTTGCTTTCATTTAGCGAAATAAACTTTGCGAACAAAAGGAAAGCCTTTTGTTATAAAAAGTGTTCGATTGTTCCCAGTTGCAGAATCGAAAGCTTTTTAAAATTAAATTTCATTTTGTTTACTTCATTGTTACAGGAAAGAATAAAATAAACAAATGCTCCGAGTCTTTGTTATCAGTAAATTAATTTAACTTTTTGGCTATAGTTTCCTTTGAAATAAATTCTTTCTCTCCAACATTCGAATGCTTTCTTTTAATTCGAAGCATTGAATCTCAAATTCTTTAAAACAATGTTTCAATTCCAGGCATTCTTTAACAGTTATTGTGTTATAGTTTGTTTTCGACTTGGCAGTTGTACTTTATCAAGCTTTAAGAGCTCATTAAGTTTACTATAAATGCTATTAAAAACACAATGTGCTAAACATAAAGTTCTAGTTTCTATTGTATAAAAATTCACTTGAATTCTTTTTCTACCAGAATAAAAATATTCTTTCACCATTTGTGCATCGAATTATTTTTCTCAGAAACAACTCCCATTGACACACCTGATTAACACATGAAGTTTATATATAAACTAAGTTTTGTATTAAAAATATATAGATGTTTGCTATAAAATTTTATGTTTTAAAAAAATTCAGATCATTATTCTTAAATTAGTTGCTGTTCTGTGTTTCACTCAATTATTTTATACTGATTGCAACCGTTCTCTTACGGATCATAATATGTCGACAAGGATTATAGACGTAATTTTTGTTATGATTATCAACCACTTAACTTCAAACCCCGAACGAAAGATAAACGAAAATATGTTTAGAACATAATAGTAAGTGTGAATTTATTTCAAATAATACTTGAGATTCTTCTCGAATGTTATCTTTTTTATGAGAAAGAAAAGAAATATATAGGCAGTTAGAAAGCAACTAAACAGGTACCGTCTTAACCTTCGGTCGGGAATATAAATGCTGACGAGATCGGACGAAACTCATGTGTGTGAATAAAAGTTAAAATTTCAGATAAATCGAAATAGAATAAAAAATAAATACAAAAGAACAAAAATGCAAATGAAATAGGGTATAATTCATCTACCAGATTAACGTGCCTCTCACGTACAGAAAAAGATCAATAGAGAAAAAACCATGAATCTCCTTAATGTGAATGGTAGGAAGCCAGGTAGCTACTAGAGTTCCTATATCTTTTTCTGTAAAACCCTCACTTATGAACAAAAAATACGGGTGCTTCATCTCACAGACCACAATTTCAATTAACAAAATGTCCAGGAATTCAGGGGGGTGTTCATGTTTGTTTGTCCGTAAGGTTCCTTAGCAATGACAATTGTTGTCGTTGATGAGAACCTGAAATTATTCGACGTTTTTGAAACAATTTATTGGAAATAACGATCAATATCATTGAATTCGGGGCTGGGACACAGGTATACGAAATTTTGCAGGTATATACAGGTTAAATTCGGAGATTAAAGTGTCGATGTTTAGATTAGTAAGAGGAAATCAGCAGTTAGTAAAAACTTTAAAATCTATACTTCATTTGGATTCCATAGATGTATTCGTTCACTTTTCGATTATTGTAAGATTTCTCCTATTTCCTTATTTCTTCTTGCATTCTTATTTTCTTAAAGAAAACATTTTATAACTTTGATTATTTTTAATAAGCTTCTATCATCTTTTTAACTATCTTTCCGTTGTGTTCAAACACAGACTCTCATAAAAAGCCATTCCCGCGTAAGGGCTTGTTATTAACAAAATACTTTCTTTGTAAGGAGACTATGTATGATTTGATATGAAACTTCATAAAAAGATATTTTTAAAATAAATGCGTGAATCTTATATATATATATATATATATTTAAAAGCTTAAATATATTTTATATTTTAACTAAAATTAGTGTATTAGTATTTATCAGAATTTTTTGTTTTAGTATTGTTGCAATAGCACGGAGAAAATAAGTAAAAAGTTATAAGGTACTTTTGTATTAACACAAATCATTGATGAATATCAGAGAAGTCTTTCTTACCAAGTCCAAAAACAGAGTAACATAATATTGATAATATTTAAGATAAGTTAATATGAAAGTATTAGTAGTAATAATTATGCAGAAAATACATTGAACAAATTGCATCTGCTTTATGCTCGTATATTCTGAGAAATATGAATTCCATATTCCTTGATTTTTTTAAGTTTATTTTTATAAATACTATAGTGTGGTTCCAATTAATAAAAGATAAAATTAGTTTTCTTGATTTTTTTATGGCTACAAGTTAATCAATATAAAAGTAAAGTGAAAACCAATATATCTTTTGTTCTTCAAACACTAAGTGCTTCTACCAGTTTACATGATCTTAGATATTTTCAACTAAACAAAAAATAAATGGTTCTTATATTTAAAAAGAAACATTTATTAATATCACAAGTTTTATTTATTCGCAAGTTAATTAAAGTAATTAATTCCGAAATGTATTTTGTTTCAAAAAAAATACTTTTATCTCTGATATTTTTCCTAAATCTTTTAGCAAGATTATTTCTACATACCTGCGCACAATTTTAATTCAGTCATATTTAATTAGGGTGCGCATATATTATTGTATTAATCTTTTATACCCTGTGTGAATTTCCCATTACCATTTAAATTTTATTCGTGAACCACTAGAAACATTTTGGTATAAATAAATCAAGGAAGAAGGAGGGGGAGAACAGTCAATTAAAATATCTTATTTAATTTAATTACTAATTAACAAATTAATTTCTACTCTTCGCTATCAGAAATCTGTTCTTAGTGTTCTATCGAGCACCGACTAGAAAAATTATCATTTTACGAAGATATAAGTGTGAGTAAAGTGATTCTTTTATATTATAGTACTATTATTATTATTCACTATCACTATTACTATTATAGTACTATTAGGATATGAAGAGTTGAGGAGGTTTCAGTATTCGGTTGCCATGTTGGTGGACTGGACAGTTGTTATGGACACACTTTTACCTTATTACAATCTCCATTAAATCAGAAGTGATTTAAAAAATAGCAGGTGACAAAATCCGAATGCCGACGACAATGTTACGCTTTCACGTCCAAACTACACGTGGAATAACTTATTTTGAATGTCAAACATCACGAGATCATAAAGAAAGCCGCGATTATGTGATCTTTCAGAGAAAATAAACAAATAATTTATTAATGGAATAATAAATGTTATTACTCAACTCGACGCTTGATTTTCATTTTTCGAGTTTGCAGTATATTTAATTTTAGTGATTTATACTTTTCCATATCAGATTTTATTCAAGAAGATGTCGATAAATTGACGCCGGGACAGAAATCTATTGCTAGATATAATATAGCTGCAATGGTTTCTAGATTCAAATTTAGAAACTAAAGTTTATTATAACTAAAGGAAAATATGCGACGATTTTGTTTGATGTATTCTTTTAAATGGTAGAAGTGGATGACATATAGCATGATGGATGGTACACAGATTATAAGGGCCTGATGATACCATTGAGTACAATGATGTAATTTACAGTAACGGAGAATATATGAGGAATAGAGAATAGTTGTTGAATTAGTAATTTTGGCACTGATTAATGAACCTTTAAGTCAGATAAATAAAAAAAATATATGTTACAAGTAACATCATATCCTGTAGAGTTCTTGAACTCCTTAGAATTGTCAGGGGTACCTTCCGACAAGCTGATATTAAAAGTCGGTGTGCCAGTACTATTGATACGTAACCTCGATGTACCAAGACTGCGCACGGTTACAAATTGCACACCTAAGTCCAAACGTCGTAAGAGTGTTTAAAAACGAGAGAGTGTTTTAATTTCACGCATTCCGATAATACCGAAGGATTTGCCATCCAATTTCAAAAGGTAGGCTCAGGGCCAGACACTCAAAGGGGCAGGCGTACATTCGGAAAACCATATTTTTCCCATAGGCAACATATGTGGCGTGTTCACGTGTGTCCAGACCACAAAACCTCTACATCCGTGCAAAAAACGTAAAACAAAAAAACGTAGCATACAAAAGTGTGTTAGCATAGATAAACAAATTACCTAACTATAACATCAAACACTCCTCTTAGTCGTCTAATAATGTATTATCAACCGTCAAAACTTTTAATTTTCCCTTTCAACATGTAACGAAACATTTACATGCGTGAATTTAAAAAAATTAATACTCAAATTCTTCGCGCACGAAGTCGCGGGTTACAGCTAGTAAGTACATAAAATGCCATATTTATCTGTGCCGTTCTAAGTATACTTCCTTTTACTCTGACTTAGATAATAAATTTTAAAAAATTTCACTGAAGGATTTTAGAATACAGCAAAAAATAACACTTTTCTCTCATTGCTCATTCTGTAACTTTTATTTCCAGATTCGATGGTAAAGTGATTGAAGATAGACCACTTAAATTTTTAGCAGTGATTAGGCAACTGGAACGGAATCGGTTTATCTGTTCTATAAAAAGAGATTTACTAATAATTTAATGATCAAAAGCAGAGATATTTAAGAACAATTAATTCTTATCACGAGTAATTATATTCACAAAAAAATATTATACAATAAAAATCAAAGAGCCATTGCCATTCATAAAATTTTGTTCATATTATCAATCAGAATCGCTCAGTTTTATATTTCCACGCAGTCAAGCTCCGAAAGAATACAAACTTCAACGAATTTCAAGAAAACTTTATTGCTAAATAATAAAAAGGTAGATTATCATTTCCTCTTTTGAAAATTGAATCATATTTGATATTTCAATCAGATTTATTTTCAGGAAAGACTGATTCTTTGGATTCTTTGAAAAATCTCAATTTTTTATGGGAATTTGTATATCTTGTTTTAGAATTGATAAATGTTTTACATTTGGATAGATTAAAATTTTGAATAAGGTAGTCATTTCGTTTTCCTTCTTTATTTCATTTAATCGGAACAAATCAGTCAATTTCTCTTTTTTATTTCTTCATAAAGTTCAGAAACAAATTAAATTCCAAGTCTTAAAAAAAGAAGGATGCTTTATTGCTGAAATAGGAATAGTATGATTACTAGATGCCTAATTCTTTTCTCTTGAATTCTAAAGTGTGAATTGTTAACATATTTGATTTTAACTTCTCCGAATTGAATTGTTATTAATATCAGTTTTAAATAATAAATTTAATTCAAAGTTACTTGAAATAACCACTGTCATTGATGTGGTAAAATTAGATTTTCCCATTTTTATTATTTTCTACTTTTCGTTTGTACGTAATCAAAATTTAAAAACACAGTCGACGCTCGTTATAACGACCACACATTATAAAGACCATTTCATTATAACGACCAGTGATAAAATCTCCAACTGTGTTTCCCTATGCACTATGTTATTTTACTTCCGGTATAACGACCGTCCAGTGTCGTCTAATACCAATACAACGTCCGAATTCAGAGGACACTCTCCCCGGTATTTTTCCAAAAAGAACATGTTTCTAAACGTAAATGACCTTGATTATTGTATTGTCAAGCTTCGTAGATGTAGAATCTTCAATGTTACAGTTCAACTTTGAGGGGGAGGGAGCGGAACACACCACAGCGAGGAAATTAGAATAGCCTTGAATAAAAAATGTTTCAAGTGCTATTGAGACTTTAATCTTTTATGAAAGGCAATAAAATACAGAACATTATTTATCATCTTTAACTACAATGGAAAATTATGTTTTGCAAAAATCACATATGCATAAAAGACAAACAACCATTTCCAATTTTTTCTTTATAAAATAAATGTTTTGTAAGTATATAACAACCTTTATTTTCTCCTTTAAAATCTGTTTTAGAAATATATTTTTCATTGATAAAATTTTATTTTTAATACCAATGATAAAAAAATAATTTGAGCATTTAGTTGGAATCTCTTTAAAAATCGCCTGTTTTATACGGAACTACTGAGCGTGCATGTGTAGAGTTTTAAATTATATCCACTATAGCGACCACTCGTTAAAAGGACCTTTTGCTGTGGGACGCAATGTGTCGTTATAACGAGCGGCGACTGTGGTAATCGAATAATTGATATTCGAGCTCTGAAAATAGCAAAACAGTGCATTTGCAACCATAATATACATGTGTATAAAATTTGAAATCTCTATCACATCAGGAAGTAAGTGAAAAACCTATTATATGTTAAGTAAAATAAAAGTGTTTAAAACAAGCATCGGTGAAAATAAACGAACTTTTTTGTTTCTGGATATAAAAACATAGTTCTTTTTCAAATTTCTTCGAATTCGAGTTAAAAGAAGTGAGAAACAATGCTATGAAAAGTTTTAAAATTTTGGAGGATTTTAGAAATTGTTTCCTTCCAAACTTTAAAAAATAATCATACGACCGGTTTGAACAGTCATATAATACATTTCACCCAATCAAATCTTTTAATTTCATGTTCACATGTTATTGAAATTTCTAACCAAAGTTATTAACGCAAAGATGAATTATTATACAAGGTGACAATTATTGAACTATATCAAATAAAAAATAAAATTTTCAAAAACTACTGAGTTCAAAAATTTTATTCAAATTTTTGAAGTAACTACAGATATTCTGATTTAGTTTATGACATGTTCGATATGCTTGCCATCAATGGCTATGGCGTGGTGAAGACGAAGATCAAAATTCTGCAAAATTCGCTGAAGTGCCGAGACATAGACACTACCAGTTCTGTCGAATATTTGAATCACATTTTTGATTGTTATAACACTTGGAGCGGTTGTCTTCAGCTTGTACTCGGTCGAAACTTTTCTTTGAGCCGCAATCGGGCTGTTGTTGCTCGAATACTAGACCTTGATGACCGATATACGCTCAGCAACGCTGTATTTCGACATTTTCAACGAAAAATGAACGACAACAATAAGATTGCGCATGTTCAAAAAAAAATCCCAACATGCCCTTTATTCAACCGCTAAGTTTTAACTGAATCTCGCCAACGACGGTACGATAGTTATCTAGGGTTTTCTCATATAGCTCAATAACTGTCACCGCAGGAATTGATGAATATAGCTATTGGATGTCAGTGGTAGTTTACAACCACAAACAGCTAACAAAAATACCAATTTGTGATTAAAAAATGAAATGACCGTTTCAGATATCATTAATTGCTGTTGATAGAATAATGTCCGCAGGTTCTTTCAAAATATTCTTTAAAGTTTTATTTTAGTTTCCAATGCCTACATGATGTTTCACGAATGACAACCAAGGCGTTCACGTAGACGAAAAAACAACTTTGAATGTTCAGATGTCAAATAAGTATTGAGAATAAAACAGACTTTGACAGCTTTCTAAAAGACTTTAATAAAAAGTTAGTAAAATATACATCGAACTAGAAAATTTGTAATTTAACAAACAGTATACATAACATTGCTTCAAATTCAGATGGGCACTTTCTTTCTATTGATGCAATTTACATTTTCAAACAAAAAAATGCAATAACTGTAAGATAAAGAAGCTTCATAACATTCAGATCAATTCATCAAGAGTAATTTGTCAAGAAATATAAGAAATGTTATGAAGTTTAAACTTGTCAAATTATTAGGATGATTTATACTATATAACAAGCAAATTTATATTCTTTTGAAGTGATAATTTCACGTAGTTTCTTTAAACAAATGTTAGTAAATTTCAGTTCTACTTCGTTATTGTTCAATTACTGATACGTCTATTCGTTATGCTTTAAAATGAATGTTAAAAGCTTGGAAAAAAATAAAATTACAGTAGCAAAACTAAGCAAAGAAAAGTCTTTATCTCCTTATTAATTAATTATTTTAAATGCTTTATATCACAATGAAAATATTAGGAGTTTTCAGTAATATAAATTAATGCTTCTCTTTAACAGGTAGACTTTTCAAATTATTAGGAAGATTTATACTATATAACAACCAAATTTATATTCTTGTTAAGTGATTACTTCACATGGTTTCTTTAAACAAATGTCAGCAAATTCCAATTTTTTTTCATTATTGTACAATTACTGATACGTCTTTTCTCTATCCTTTGATATGAATGCTAAAGTCTTGGAAATGAATAAAATTGCAGTAACAGACCTAAGGAAAGAAAGTACATTCTCTCATTATTAATTCATTATATCACAATTAAAATATCCCGAGTCTTTCAGTAATATAAATTAATGCTTCGCCTTATATAACAAACTTGTGCTCTAAGCCCATTGTCGTCCTTAACTACTGCATGAATAATAACACCAGAATTCAATTCATCATGCTTGTGTAAAATAAATAGACTTATTCCATTGTTCTTCTAAAATTTAAAGGAAAAACTCCTTTCAATTTGATAAGCAGTAAGGGCACATAACAAGGGCATTTTATGCCTCATAAGCGAACAAGTGACAACGTTTAAATATCCTTTTTTCAAATGCAGTAAGCCAGGACAAAAGATCGCGAAGTCAGGCAGTTTACATTTTTCTATTGCGTCTATTCCTTTTGTTGGGCAGCGCTTTGCCTGAGTTGTCTCCGAAAGATTCTTTTTCGCAGCTAAGAAGGCACTAAATATTTCCGAGGTAATTTATTTGTATAATCTGATCCATTTCAGGGTTCTTTTTCCGAGTTTCAGCAAACAATGCATGAATAATAGAGGAAGAAGCAGTAGTGGTAAGAGATGATTGTAGCTTCATTTTTCTCGAAAAATGAGTCAGTCTGTGAATTCGTGATTTTAAGGAATGGAATATATAAATGCGATGTTTCCCCTTTGGAATATTCTGACCTTCTTTTTGATGTTTTGAACTAGTTACTGTAATGGAACATTTAAGAATATAAATTCTAATCAATGATTTAAATTCTGACATATTTTCCTGTTGCAAGGAATTTTTACCCTCCCGGTGTGCAGAAAGGATTTATTCAAAATGCGTTTTGTGACAGCGGTGGAGAGTTTATTTTTATCACCCTCGGGGACACCGCGAGTTCACGGATGAGAAGCTGCCGTATAGGCGAGCAGGTTCTCGCTTCCTCTAAGGGTATAGTAATGGCGGTATGGCTCTTTGGGCCCATCTCCGATGGCAGGTCGTACCCAGATAAAACGGGAGATCGTCGCATGAACCGCTCGTAATGGGGGCTATTAGGCGGTGGTCAAAGTGCCTGACTTTCTGTCGTGGCGGCTGATTTTCAACTTCATCCCGTGTGACAATTGCTGGGCCTAGGTAATTCTAGTGTAATTATTATCACAGTTTTCCCCTGGGGTGCACCGATAGTACTCGGATATGAGTTGCTTCCGGATAAGTAAGCAGGAACTCGCTTCCCCTGGGGGTATAGTAATGGTGGGGCTTTGGGTCCCTCCACCAGTGATAGTACGTACCACTTACAGGAGGGGTCGGGTCGCGACCAGGTAATTGGCTACTAGGACTCCGACCTCAGTACTCGAAGCTATTGCAGCGGCTGTCACTCAGAAACCCGGATGCCAAGGCAGAGCTGGGTGATCCCGGTTCTTCTGGTTATCAACGCAGTATAACCCCGTAGTTGAATCCAGGATCTGCTTGAGACTGGAGGTTCTCAGGCTCGAAACAGGATATACCTGGCGTGTAAATCTATCTGTCCGTTAAATCTGAAGTGTCAAACATCCTCCCCATGGCGTGATGCAAAAGTTTGGAGAGTGGGGGCTGTGCTGGCTAAGGCATCGCCCTTTCCATCTGGTCCCTGTTTAAAATGAAGAGGTCTGGTCCATAATAGACCTCGAGCCATAGGCCCGGGCGTCTGCTTTTTTAAAGAAACGCTCAGAAAATTACATTTCTGAAAACTTTGGTTGCACTAATGTGCAGAGTATAACATATAAAGAAATAATTTTCAGATAGATCTCTTTTGGGAAGGAAATTAAAAATAGAAGATCGATGAATGCTTGTTCTTTGGAGCTGTTTATGAGAAGTGCGTGATTTTCTGGTACAAAAGTACCTGCAATCACCTCAATATAGGTATTAATGCATCCCACAATAATTGATATTATTATCTCATCAATAAGCGTTACCAATAATTTTGAACCTATTATACATTATATGCTTCGCCAACATTTTCGTGAAGTTTTATGGGGATATTTTGTGTAAAATTTCTCATATTTTTGCGTGGTTCTTTTTCACGCAATTTGTTAATTCTAGCTTTCGTACCATTTACCGTTTTCTACATAATACTCTATCTCCGGATTTCCTTTAAATAATCGGCGGATTCGATTTATTGACTAATTCCTTTTTAGAATTCGACTTATCATCTGTAACCTGTTCATCATCAACAATTTCTCTGTCTTCTTAATTGATCAATTCACAATTATGTTATATTTCATCTTAAAGTTTTTTCAATATTTCCATTCATATTTAAAGCTGAAAGAGAGATAAATTGTCAAGATCAATCTCTTATGCTCTGCAATTCTAGATAGAGACGCGAGTGTGCTTATCGTGCTTCAGAGGTCCGAACGTATGTTTTCTGATAAAGAAGGTAAAATTCTGGAAATACCTATGGTAAGCAAGTAAATTACCTTGAATGCAACTACTGTGAATCTGGAGTAATTTCGGTGACGAGTTGATTTTCTGTAATAAATTTTTGTAGTCTGTATGCGCCTCTTCCCGGTTAAACTTAACTAAACTGAATGGTATAAATTGGATTTAAAAAACCTATATTAAGGATTAATTTTGGGGAAATTTACATTAAGTAATCTCTTGGAACCCCAAATCAGTGCTTATGAGTGGAATTGGCAAAAAATACCCCTTTTAAAAAGAAGAAAAGAAACAATAAAAGTTAAAGAAAGACAGTTTTCAAAACAAACACTTTCTTTAACTAAATCAATAGAAGTAAAAGGAAACAACAAAGTAACAGTGTAAAAAAGTGTTGTCTTTTTGGTGCTGTATTCCCATGGTCTGGCTCCAAAACCCATTTCTTCCAGCCTTTTACAGCGTTAGATCAGTCAAAGAAAGGGAAACATTTGCTTTTTTTCTGGACAGGAGCCAGGCATCGACACTCTTTTCCCGCGATAGGAAAACGTTTTATTTTCTTCACGTATTCGATGAATTTCCAGTTTATTCCCCTGTTTGATTTTCCTGAAATCTAAAAATGATACCTCTCGGGATCGAATTAGCCTGTTGATAATTACATTACTGTTGCGTTTAGGTGAGAAGGAGTTCACAGAATTCTCGGAGAGTAACAAATCTTTTCAGAACTGGGTCGCTTAAAAAAGTTGGCCTTGGATCCTAATGAGTTCTAATATAGAGTATTGAGTTATTCTAATTTTATTAATTTATTTGCAACTAGGGTAAGAAAAACGCTAGTTTTATATTATAGGATCTAGTAAGATTTATAGATGACGCGTAAAGATACCTATTATTGTTAGAATAAGCATTTTGAGATTAAAATTTTTTATCGGTGTATGAAGAGTAATATTATATGGTAACTGTAAGGTGTCTTGGTAAAATATCCATTATTGTGTGTAGAGAAATATTGCATAATTATGTCATATGACTGGGTCTTAAGATAAATTCATTTTATTGAATCTGGAACGTGATTGCAAGAAGAGTCATCATTTAAAGATTTTTAAATTTATATATGAAATTTCTTGACGGAATTTAACTTAATTATTTTGTTTGATGCATGTGTATATACGTTTTTATTGTTTTCCAACTGTAGTTCAGACGCCGCTGTGTCTTAGTGGTATGGCCTCGTCTTCGAGGCTGGGGGTTTCCAGGTTCGAAACCTGATTCCATTAATGCATTCTAAACAATACTTAGCGGGTAAAACATTTTCCCGATTGTGTGGTGGGAAGGAAATGGTACATTTTCTGTTCTTTAATAAGATGACTCGACCGATGAGTACAGAGAAATCCTACAGTTTTATCTGTAGTATGTAGTTGCAGTTCTTGACATGGTTTTTCAAAATGTCCATCTTATTTACTTGATTTATAATGAACCTTTATTGAAATATCAACTTTACATTCTTTGAATGCTCTTTTAAATTTAATTTCCCTCATTCTTTCTCTGCAAATAGATATTTTATATCAGCGATTATTAATTTATTCAGGTTTTTTCCAAGTATTTGCACAATCTGAATCAATAAAATTGTAAGGTATAGAATGGGGAAATGTTGGATATTCTACTTTATTTCATAGTTGCTGGTACAGTACTACACCAGTTCCAACGTCAAAAGTATGAATTGGAAAATTTACCTTCAGGTTGTGGATGAGCAATTATGCTACATTCGAAACTGACTGTGTATAAATACTGAAATCTACTGTCTTCAGTTTCATCTGATGAAGCGTCTGAAAGTGAAGAGTTGTTCATTTTAAGACTTTTAATGAGACAGCAAAGTTTCATCTACAAAGCACCATAAGTTTTTGCCATCACCAGGAACCATCATAAATTCCGACACCTATTGATGATACTGTTTTTTTTATTCCCTTGTTATATAAAGAAAAAACAATGATTCTACCATTAGACCATATATAAAACTAAGCCTCTCAATTCAGTTGGACAAATCTTCACTCCCTCCGTAAGCATTCGATTCAATGAATTTCATAGTTCTCTAGTTCTTTAACTGTCCATGTTTTAGACTTCCTCATGATATTATGTGAAAAGAATTACCTATAAATCTTCTCACTTTGAAATTTAGTAATTACTAAATAGATCAGAAGATTTCCACCGACTATGAACATACAGGGCAAAATTTACATCCATTTTGGGCATACAAAGTGTTTTACTGAGAAATAAGTGTGGAGAAGAAGAAAGAAAGGACTATGTGACGTAATTTTGAATAGAAAAACAGGGAAAGTCATATTTTTAATTTTTTGCTCGTTTTACTAAAAAAATGCAAAGTATGTCACCCTATTAAAGACAAATTTTGATACAGCTTGAAGATGCGTGTTTTGTCATTTTTCGAAGCATACTGAGGTTTCCATAACATTTAATTTATTTTATTGTTGATTTTGGACTATTAAATACGTATAACCTTTTATTTATTCGTATCTTAACTACGCACGCCATTTTGTTGTTTTAACTGCTACTTCTTCCAATATTGTCTTTTTCTCTAATTCTGTTGGTAATTAGTTTCTTATGTTTTCTTTTTCCTGAAAAAACCATGATCTCTTATAAAATTTATTAGTTTCGTGATGCCTATGACGTTGTATATTAGATAATTTTTACATCACATTCTAAACTAAAAAATATTTCATACACTTACACTATTTTAAGATTAATTTAATGGAAAGAATTCCGCTTTTCATGTGAGTGCGTAGGACATTTTGCATAAGATAGTAGATTTCATTTGCTCCCGTTTATATAAAAATTGTTGCTCTGATAATTCAATCAAGTACGAGAGGATATTTGGCTTCGTTTCAATATTTATGCTTTTCTATAAAATCCGGCTGAATATAATTTTGTGTTTCATGCATAGTTTTAATCTATTCTATTTTTAATGAATTGTTCTTTATACCATTTAATCAGCTTTTGTTTGACTTCTTCATTTATGTGATCCGGTTGGTGTTAAGTTTTACTGTTCAATTCTATGAGACATGCTAAACCCAATGGTCTGTTTTTATTTGAAGCAAATTCGTATTGTAATTTCTTAATTCAAAATATATCATTTTGCTTTCAGTCTATCGAGAATATTTTTTAATAAAAATACTTATTATAATATAATCATAAATTTTATATTTTATAATTGTTATTGATAAAATGAAATTTCAATTTATAACAATTAATTATAATTGTTATTTCATAATACTGAAACATTATATTTGCTTTTTGCAGTAAATTGAGTAAAAAATATATTGAAAATTAATAAATTGCATAGAATTTATCTCTTTATACTGGATGATAATTTCTGGTTCGTTCTTCTCTAATACCAGCGAATCGATGCATTATAATTTTATTTCTTAAATGGAAGATTAACCATTAATTTTTTTCATTTCTAGTTTTATCTCATACATATACATGTATAAGAAGCGTTTTGTTTTTAGTACTCTGTATGTGCGTTGGGATAATTCAATATTTCTGTTTTAATAAAGGGTATGAAAATTTGCTTCGAAATATTTTAGCAAAATCCCAAAGCCGAAGGAGATCATTAATAACGAAGCACGTACACATAGAAAAAGTTCTTTATAAATCGGCTAAGTATAATTCATCTTTATTATTAATTTTTAGATTTAATTATCTTATTCCATTATCGCTTTTTCCCTCAGGGGAAATCAGGCGTAAGATTGGAACAATGGATTTCGTAAGAGATTGCGGAGCTTTTGTTTTACAAACCAAATAGTTTTGAAATTTATCGACCGTTGGATGAACGTTGTCAGCCAAATACATCTAGTTTTTTATAGTTATGCATTATTATTGGAATTAATGTATTATTATAAAAATATAAATTGAGATTATTGGAAATGAGAAAGCTGATTTTGCTGCCAAAGCAGCAACTGAAAAGATTGAAGTGAATATCAATGTAGGTTTACCAAAGTCAAGGCTTCAAGAAGTGGCCCTTCAAAATCGGCATGAAAGAAGGAAAAACTCATTTGGAAGCTAGGTGCACTTTCTGGCTTATGTCCAAAATGGATCTCAAGAGATGCATGTGTAATTTTTACCTAAACCAACTACATACTGGACACGGAAGTTTTCCAGTTTATCAAAATAGACTCTTTCAAGAAATGACAATTGTAGATGTGATTTGGAAGTAAGCTACTATAAGTTTGGTTGTAATCTTTAAGAAAAAAAGTATTTTCCAACCACCTTTGGGACATTGGGTTTAATGCAGTTAACGGCGAATGGCTTGGCAAGAAATATACTTATTGAAATAGTTAAAAATGTCTTAGAGTTTTCTCTTACGTGCTAATTTATTTATAAACGTCCTGTTTTTTATATTGCGTAAATGTTAAATATTATTTTGAAAACTGAACCCTATTGATTGATGTATTATTGTAATGCTATTTTGGTTATGTTCTGTGAGGAAATTATTTTAAATTTTATATGGACAATATCATGGTAAATGTTAATGGTAATTAATAATTGAATCGTAAACTGAATTAATTTATGTGTTATGAAAAGGGTTCCCAATCTTTATTTCCTCACGTACCCCTTGATTAATCTTTACATTTTCGAATACCCATTTCTGTCATATCCTTTATTCCCTCGCGTACCCCTTGATTAATCTTTACATTTTCGCGTACCCACTTCTGTCATATCCTTTATTCCCTCGCGTAGCCCATGATTAATCTTTACATTTTCGAGTACCCACTTCTGTCATATCCTCCCTACCACTAACCATCCGTCTATGCAAAGAAGTTTTTATCAATAATGTAAAGGGCTTAGGTAATTGACTCGAATTAATATTATTTTCTGGAAATTTTTTTAGCATTTTACTGCATTATTACAGAAGCGTTAGTTAGACGCCAAAAGAAATGAAATCAGCACTGTAATAATTTCGCATTAACTTATAATTATGCATAAAAATTGCACTCTGTAATAATCAACTTTTCAAGGGGTATAGTAATTTAATAGTATAAACATTAACTTTGGGAGACTAAATTCTGTAACTTTTTTAAATTCCTTATGTTTTCTTGTTTCCGCCATTATCAACTTTGAGTTTGCGTACTCCCAACTAGTCCGTCGCGTACCCACAGGGATACGCGTATCACAGGTTGGGAACCTCTGGTCTAGCATATCAAACAAACCCATAAATCAAGACTCATGAAAAAAACCGACGTTTGGCATCATCTATTGGTGAATGTGACGATGGCACATCTAGGTATCACCTGAGGTAGAATTATATCTAGGTCCAGTACATTTGGGGGGGATTAATTTTTTGGCCGTCTTTCAGGAGAAACTGGTCGGCATCTGCGTCTAATTTTGGTGGTAAAGCTCCAGAAGTCAGCTTCTTCAGTTACGCCATATTGTTAGCAACAAGTATGAACATCATTTAGTAAAATTCATGAATCTGGAGAGATATTTCTTCATTCAAGTTTCATTCAGTCTTTAGACAACCGTTGCGCACTCCAAACATAATTTCAAATGATAACTTTAACATTTTTAATCCTCTTTTAGATGTTTTTCGCTTTAGGTGTCAAAGAGATAAATCTTATGATCCTAATATAAAAATAAACGAAAAATCTTATACAAAAATAAAACATCAAAAAATTAAAATTAGCTTCCAGGAGAAACAAAATTGAAAACATAATAGTTACAGTAAAGATAAAAATACGACTATCGGTAATTAAATTTTTTTGACTCCAAAGACCTCTTGTTGAAAAATTATCTGAAACTATAAAATGTCAATATTTGACGTTTCATTAAAAACATAAACGAAGTGCTCACATTGTTCTTGAAAATTCATTATAACGCGATATTTTTTTTTCTCTTTGGTCTTTCATCCCTTTCGTTGAGAACTTTTTTTGTTATTTCATTTATGATAAAATGGAATTTTGTCAAAGCTGATATTTTCTAAATTCATAAGATAACGGTAACTCAATACATAATCATTTTTTGCTCCGAAAACATATACATGAAGGATTATTATTATTTAATAACCATTATTAAAAAGACATATTTTTAATCTACTTAAATAAACAGACTAAATATATTTCACATATTTCCCAACAAAATTCTTTGAACTAGATTTTTTTTTAGTTTGAATTTAGTCTTTCACTAATAATCGTAACTTGATATGATAAAATATAATATTAAAATATTGACTTCTTTCAATAAAGT
Source organism: Araneus ventricosus (assembly GCA_013235015.1). Classification (NCBI taxonomy): domain Eukaryota; kingdom Metazoa; phylum Arthropoda; class Arachnida; order Araneae; family Araneidae; genus Araneus; species Araneus ventricosus. Next base: position 395,091 of record BGPR01000591.1, read on the forward strand.
CTTAAGTTAAACATATTCTCACAATGTAGAAATACTTTTTAAATAAATTATAATACTTTTGAGACAAGAAATTTATTAAGTTTTATTCTATAAATAATTCTTTTTCGAAAAATTTTACAGAAATTTATGAATCAAGTTTGTTTTAAGCAAATTAGTTGGCAGAAAATAGATTTAAAATTTTTAAATAGACAACTGTGAGCCTTCGTACAATGCATAGTTTTCAAATTTTCTTCAAATACTACAATATTAAGAAATAAATTTCCAGCTATCAAAAATTTATAGCATAGAATATGTAATTCGATCTTCCAAGGGAACCTCCGAGCACAATATTCAGAAAGTAGGAGGGAAAAGGTGAGCTTCTATAGGTAAGAAACCTGTGGGCAGACATTTTCTGTACCTTACAAAGACTTATCTATTTCAAGGAAAATGACCTCCCAAATATGATCTGCGATATCTATTCAAGTCACGTGTTAACCAATTCGTGTCCATTGGTTTGGCAGTAAAACCACACATTGAGTAATTTTTATTGCGCATGGGCAAAACGTAGCGTGTTTTTTCTTTCATAACTTAGAGCCAGATATATAGGCCAACTTATATAAAAAGTCCAGTTCAATACCGTTAGTATTAACAAAGATAACGGCATTGTAGGAGCCTTTGATTTCTATGAGAAACAAAATGACGAGGTTTCTTGCACAAATCGATATTTTTTTAAAGTTGAATCTTCGAATGTCATATTGAATTTTATGAAGGTTGAATACCCTGAATACTCACGTATTCTTATAAATTAAATACATAATTTAAATGGTATTTCCTTGATAACTTATTCGGAGGAAAAATAGCCTGTTACCGTTCATTGGTTTCGCTGCGAAACCACAAATGTCTTGAAAATGAAAAATGCTAAATTTTTTCCTTCTCATATTTATGAACAGCTACATGTCTAATATCATTTTTGAAATAAATTTAGTAATTTTCAAAACGAAACATGTAGTGAACTTCAAAGGGTTAATTGCTTGTTCCAGTTCCCTGAATGATGAGCGATTATGCCCTAATACCAAAATAGAACAAGAAGTTAATTTCACTAATGCTTTTCTCATGATTAGATTATCGTTTAAAAAGAAATGTAAAATAGTTGGTATACTTCTAATAATGAATCCTTATTATTTATGATTCTCAAAATGGAATTACTAGAAAAAATTCCATATAATCAGGTCCTTGATAAATTTCGTTAAGCCATTTATTTTGATAAGAATTTATGTACCAAATTTCGCACATCCTCCTGCTAATTTTAAAAATCCCCCTTCCTCTGTCGACCAATATCTAGAATAACCTTTTTTCTCCAAAATCTGCATTTCCTGTTTAAGAAATATATTTGGATATAACTATGCATACTTGTCTAAGGGAGACTTTAGAAAATAAGTATTCACTTTTATTAGAATTGTAGCATTCTTTTCTATTTGTGGATGTCATTGCTGCCTCCATAGTTAAACTAAAGTAGCCCAAACTTCTTCAAATTTCATCTTATTTATCGATGACGAACTCATTTATATAGTGATTGATGTTATTTGAAGACTAAAATGATGCTTTTTGAAACACATTTTTATTCTTTCAGTTACTACTTTTTTAATATTGTCACGAAGAAAAATCAGATTTGGAAAATAATTAGTTTATTTGCAAAATGCAATTTAAGAGAAATAAATAGAAACGCTGATATTATTATAACTTTAAAGCTAAAAAGACTACGAATTAAAAAAAGGATGAAATAAAAATGTATTGAAAGAACTTAAGACATGCGTTTAAATTTAAATATCACATTGAAACTGCAAGAACATTTTTAAATGGATAATTTTTCACGATGATGCCAGTAAATTTTTAATGACATATCTGAAACTAATTAAAGAAAGGAACAAAAATTTTAGTTCACGTTCATCTAATTTTTGTAACTTTAAAGAAAGAAATTTGAAGAAGTTTCTTTTTTTCATTTTGACAATATTCTGCTTATTAAATTTCCAAATAAACAAATTATAAATATAAGCGGACATGCATATATTCAGTGTTGGAGCAAGTGATTCTTTATTTTTATTTGCGAAGCAATATACGACTTATTTTTAGAATTTTGTATTCATTAGACTCTTTGCATGTCGTTAAAAACATTTGTTATAAAATAAGCTTCTTCGTAATGGTAGCTTTTGAAAGAATTCTTTATTTTAACGCAATCCTTTATTTAAAAGCCGTTATTGCAGAAAATATTCTGCTTAAATTATTTGTTAGAATCACATTTTCCCCCCTTAGATCTGATATTTATATCTAAATTCCTTTATTCATAATTCCTTAAGTAGCTGAATATTATAATTTATACACTATCATGTATTTATATGTTTCTACACAATCATATAAAGAACTAAACGAAAAACTTTATACTTCTCTTTCTGTTGAGCGTATGCGAAGCAACATGGATTTTTTTTTTTCAAATTGATATCATGATGTTTAGAAGTAAATTGTTTATTTAAGCTAACTAATTCCAAAGTAAAAATTTGTATTTTCTCTTGATTGCATTTACAGGTCATTAGATATTTCGGGAATGTATTAAGAATACATTAAATTTGCATTTGTTTATGTTTTACTTAAATATCATCATTTATGTTTCATTGAAAATGAAATCCTTTTGAAACTTAGTACGAATATTAAACGAAACCATTTATTTCTCTGTGACATCGATAATTTATCATTATAGAAACAAGGAATTTTAAAACATAGATTGAAATGCATTTAATTAAAAGTCAGGTCTTATTACTAAAAAAAATCATCAAAGCTAAACTCATAAAAAAACACAATATTACTACATATTTTTATATTAATATTGAACTAAGCATTATGATTTTCAATCATTTCTTTGTTTTAAAATGGCTTTGCAGCAACTAATTATAAAATTGTAAACAATTCATCTATTACCATACACTTGCCCTATATAATGTTGAAAAGTACCAATCTGAACCTTTTGCTTTATTTTGCTCTAACAGGCAACTAAATTATCTTCTGCACATATTGAATTAAAATGAAATTTAATATTCGAAAATATGAGATGTGGCGAGACCAAATTTCATGCTATCATGTACCACCAGGAATTTAAGAACATCCGTTTCTACAGTCATAAATCATTTCTGTATTTTATACACAGATGCGATAAGATCTTAAATTCAGAATGTTTAAAAAATGCATGACCAAAATTAAAGGGTAGGTCAGGCATAAAGAAAAAGTCATTTTCGCATTAGAACATTAGGTTGGAAATATAAGTCATCATCAAAAAACTTCGAAGTGAAATTTCAATCTCCGAGATTTCCATTAGCTGACTAGTATCAAAGTTTCGTCCCAAAGTATCCTTTCAAACAATTCTAAATTGTCTCCTATTTGAAAAGTGCATGTCAACATTGTTGACAACATTATGCTAAAGAAAACTTTCAGAAGCAAATGTTTAATTTCTTGTCTTAAATCAAATATTAGTCTCCATTAAGATACCAAATACAATTTAAAAACACGAGTGATCTAAATACAAGCATCTGAAAACCCTTTTTCGTTTTGAAAGGGAATTTAAAATTTTATTACAAAATATAGTTTAAAAAAAACAGGGAAGGAATTTTCAACAGATTTCACTAAATATTTTGAAATTATATGAAGGGTGAAAATTAAAATCCCGAGATAAGTGACTAGTGTTAACTTATGTAAAATTTTGATGGTAACGAGGAATATTTTTTTAACCACACGGACACTATAGCCATCCTCCTTAAAATTGGTCAGTCGTTCAGTTGAAATTAATTGCAATACTAATATTTTACTTCTAAGAAACAATCTAAAACTTTAAATATTTAACATGAATAATAAATGCACATTAATGGTATGTATACTTCATCTCTATGAACAGTTGTATTAGTGGTTGCATTACCTTCCAAAAGGATGATTTTCAGTGCTCACAGACTAAGGAAAAAAAATCTCAGTATAGAATTGTTTTTGTAGGCTAAATGTATATTAAAAGATAAACAGAATCTAAAAGAAAAAACTTCAAGTTGTCTCAGCTTGTATTAGGCCGTCTGTATCATTAACCACGTACGAATACACTGGTCTCTTTTTCCTTCTTGGACTAAGATTACTTACTTTCGGTTCCCTTTTCTTTCTTCCTCATCCCTTCTTTTTTCGAATCCGCCTTGTAACAGCTTTACCACCAATCTCGGGGTTTTAGATTAATCCCATGAAAATCCTCTCTGAAAAGAATACTGACCACAAAGAGGCTGCCTCCGTAGCATAAGAGATGGACTAAGTCCTTCAAACATAAAAGCTTATAAGGAGGCCTGTTCTTAGATCCCTTAAAGATCAATACGATTAAACCGGCGTACTTCTGTCTCGCCACAATGCAAGAGTAGAGACTGTCGATTGCATTGCCGAGGCCATCTAATCAAAGGCGTGTTATTCTAACGGTCGAAACTGATGACCATTCCTCTAATGTTTAAAATAAAGTTCGTTAGATTGGATGCATTATTAGTATAGGATATGCTCCATAGGTGAGAAGAGAGCAGAAAATAAAATTCATGAACCAACTGGAAAAAACGATCATAACCATCAATCTTCAACATTACCATGATAAAGGTTATTCAGAAATCACAATATCGTGCCACTGTCATTGTTTTTAAATGAATTTTGTAAATAACATATTTCTGTATCGCCACAATGCAAGTGTACAGATTATCAATTGCAATGGTGAGGCCACCTAATCAAACTCTGCTTACTTTAAAGGCCGAAACTGCTGTCCATTATACTAGTGTTTTAAATAAAGCTCGTTAGTTTGGATGCATTATGAATATAGGATATGCTTCATGGGTGGGAAATGGGAAGCATGAACCAACTGGAGAAAACCATGATAACCCTGAATCTTCAACATTTTAGGCTAAAGATTACAAAAAAATCATAATGTCGTGCCACTACTGTGATTTTAAATGTTTTCTGTAAATAAACAAAGTCAATTAGAAGCTATATGACTAGAGACTGATTTCCGATTGAAAATAATGCTAATTTTGGTTATAATTTATGGCTATCTATATGATATTGCTTTATCAAATCATATCGCATTTCGCTGAAAAGAATATCACCGAGATCGAAATGCGAATTTTAGTTAAAAATATTTTAGAACTGAAATAACCTTTGTGCCTTTGTCGATGGAACAACACATTTTTTTAGTGGAATGAACGTGGAAAGGGAGCTAAATGAATAATGTTTTCAACGTTAGAAGTGCAATCCATATAAAAAGATGTGAGATACATATTCAAGCGGTTTTTTTCTTTTTTTCTTATGGGTTAGTTATGATATTTCCAAAACTAATAAAAGCCTTTGGGTTCCTTTATGGAAATGATTTCTTTCTTATGACTCTCAAATATAGAAATCTTACGGATTATTATCTAGAGAATAATGATAAATACGGGAATGAGGATTAAGCTCTAGGTATCGTGATGCTATAAATCGTGTACTAAACTCGATGTTAATGGAGTAGATCTATTTTTCAATAAGAAAAGCCTCTTTTGAAGAAATCTTGTTGTCCTTCAGAAGGAGATCAAAATTCTGGTTAATCTTAAGTTTAGGGTACGCAGCCGTTTCCCTCCTCTTTAGATCGCCAATTCATTGTCACTAAGAGTAAAATGGTTCAACAATGTGAAAAATTTTGTTTCGTTTGCGCAGCGATGTTTATCTTCTTGTCTAGCGCATCGGCGCCTCATTTTAATTGGTCTGCTATCTGATTTTTTCGATTCAATTGGTCGATTTAATCGAATTTGAATAATACTTCGTTTGGAATTCTACGGTTTGAATTTTGACAGTTTTGATTGTGGATTTGTTTCGACTGCCGTGCACTTAGCTGCTGTTTTTGTCATTTTTGAATTCTACAATTAGGTAATTATGTATGTGCTTATTTAAATGAAGAAACGAAGCAACTAGGTTCTAATTTTTCTGAAATCGAAGTTGCTGTATTCCCACTTTGTTTAAAGTGAAGCCGCTGATGTTTTCTATAAAGTTTAAAAAATTTGCCAGGAACACACTTGAGATGCCGTAGGCATCGCGTGCGAAATTTCTCCTTTTCAGTTGCCGTAAACCGTCTTGCGCTTGGCGACAAAAAGTTGGCGATCCAATGTGTGGAGAAACGTCTGAGCACCTTAAATTAAGTTTTACTAAATTTTTTAATGTTTTACAAATTAAAAAGTTTTTTCTCATTTTATTATTGTATGCACAGACGGAATCAAAATTAGCATTTGTCATGATTGTCCTTATCAGAAAAAAATAATTTTTGATTTATTATCTCTATCGCGTGCGATTTTTCATACTTAAATCAATTTTTCTATGTATAGAAGCTAGTTTGATACTTTCACGGCATACAAAAACCTCTAATGGAATTTGTATGCTTATTCGGAATAACATTTAATATTCTTCTTCATATAATCTGCCTAACTGACATTAACGAGGTTAATTTTGAAATATGTTTTAGAAAAAAATTTGCAGCATCAGAATTGAATTAGGAGAAACCTTCTTTAATATTGTTTATATATTTATGCATAATGAATCTAATAAATACAATTATATTCGGGAATTACTATCTTTCTTGTATATTACCGATTTTGTTCTTGTTATACACATTCAAAATTTAATTTTCTTAAATTATTTTAATTTCTTAACTAGTTTTTGACTCTGTTGACATTTTAATCCAGCAACTGTAGGTACTTTAAATTAGCCTAGTCGATAAATTAAATTTTAATTAAAGGACCCTTTTCGAAATAAGGTTGATTAACTCTAACATATAAAGAAATCATTATTTCTTCGTCAGATACTTTTAAAACTACAGACAGCACTATATACTGACAAATGAAGAAATATGTGTTAAAATGAAATTATCATTCTTATGAACTTTATTTTTTATTCTTATTTCAATTTTTAATTCATTCAGCTACATATTTCTTTAAAATGTAAATTTTTTTTACAACTTTCAGGGGTTAAATTTCCATTTCCTTAAAGTTGCTAAACCATTTTCCTTCTTTCAATCTCCAATTTCGGGGCATTTTTTTAAAAAAAATTCTCTATAAATTCCCTAGTTGTATTTAATTAATATTTAACTGCAAATAGGGGGAATATATTCTAATTCATTGGACACGAAGTGAATTCCCTTTTTCCAACATATTAAGTACGCAGTTTTCCAAAATTATGGAATAGCTAAAGCGCACTTTTTTCGTTGTTTGAAACATGATAATTACTTCATAAAAATTATTAAACCCTATTCAAAATATCCTTCTATCTAAATTTAATTTTTATGAGAGCGTTATGTTCCTGAATATTTTATTAATCTTCCTTATAATGTATCAAAAGAAATCCATTTTTTAAAGCCACTTAATTTTAAAAAGAATATATACACACTCCTACTTTAATCAAAGTAAAAGATCTTTCACTGTAATATATGAATCACGAGAACCTTTAATCTTTCCACCACCTTTAAGTATCTAATTATTGCAAATTTGGCTGCCTGAGACAAAAATTCTGCAACGCCTTACATAGAGAACCTCCAAAAATTGCTGAACTAGCAAAACCCCCTTTTTTCGCTCGTCTCTTTACACGGGAGTTTTCAAAAATGGTCTTGCTTTGTATTACCCAAAATAAGTTCTGAAGATTTTAAAAGTACTCTTTCATTGATAAAGATAATAAGTGGAGACTTCTAATAAAAGACTTTTGGATTTAAACCACTGCAATTCCTTTGAAACATATCTTTCCCTCCAACTAATTTACATCCTATTTTCATATAACAATGACTCTTTATATATTACCTAAGATCATATTAATACGTTACTATATATTAGCTTTTAATCATAACCAGAACTTGAAAACCCCACCCTGACTAAGCATCTGGGAGAACTGAATGAGGGCCGCTGCATTAGCTTCGAGTACTGAAGCCGCAGTCCTAGTAGCCAATCATCTGGCCACGGCCCGACCCCTCCAGAAGGAGGTACGTACTCTCACTGGTGGAGCGAACCAAGCCAATTTAGCATGCCGTAATGGTACGCCACAAATTTTAAAAAAAACTTTCTTATTTGCTCTCTCATTTAAAAAAAGCAGTAGTTGTAACATTATTAGTTTTTTTAATTAATTCGTGAAATGGGTTAAATAATTTATGACCACCTTGTATTATAAATTTAGTGACGGCATGATTTTGGGCAAGAAGATAGGGCTCTCTCCGAAACTGTTAATCTTTTTGACTCTCCTCAAGCAACAACGACTCAATATATGAAAGAATGGCAGCTAAGCGTAAAAAATGTGAGTAAAAAGCGGAATAGTTGTTGGAAATCGCTTGTAAACGGAACAGGAAGCAGTTGACTAGCGCGTATAGAATGCAGTCATGAAAGAATAGCAATTCCACAATTACCAGGGGAATTCATCAGATAGCATATCCATGTTTTCTACAAGAGGAATCTTTCAACAAATTAGTTTAAACCCTTTATTTACCGAATTAACTTACCAGCAATTTTTCAATTTTATTTTGACATCATTAAATACTTTTTAATGCAGAATATCTCTTTGAAGATGTAAAAACCTCTTTAATTTAATTAATCTGCTTAATAATAAAAAAAAAAAATTTTGTCCTCATCTGCCAACAACTGCTAGCTGTCAGAACTACATTCATCGTGTTCATGTGAATATGTTAAGAAAAAGTTCAAATTATGAAGATATAAGCGTTATTAAAGTACTACTTTTAAGTACCGTCGGAAAATAAAGGATTCATATCCAGAAACCAACAAGGAATCCATTGATTTCTCAACGAAAATGTGGCTTTTGTGGGCAAAAGAACAATAGCATTTGGTATTTGGAGAGTGCGAAAAGGTTTATTGGTCTAAAAGACCAGACATATTTTCTGTCACGTTGATAGTTGAACCCATGCGTAACGAAATGGAGAGATGAAGAGGAAAGATCTGTTCACAGCTCAGAAACACCAACTTCCAAGTTGTGGGAATTAACTTTCCATCAGGAGCATTTAATCTGTGAGGTGAAGCACCTATATTTTTCTATGACAAAATCGCGGGGTTTGCCGAGAAAACTGTCAGACATCTAGCAGATTCCTGAATCCCTGCCACTGACATTAGGATATCGTGGTTTTCCCTCTAATCCTCTTTTGATGAACTTGAGAGGAACGTTAATCTGGTAAATGAGTTGCTCCCGATTACGTTTTTATTTTTGATTTCCCAACTTTTTCTCAATATTTATTTTTATAAACCTGTAAAAGTTCGCATACCTGTGTCCCAATCCCTAATTCAATGAGATTGATCGTTATTTCCAATATATTGTTTCAAAAATGTCGAATTGTTTTAGGTTCTCAACGACAGCAGTTGTCATTGCTAAGGAAAGTTACGGGAAAGCAAACATCAACTACCTCCTGAATTCCTGAACATTTTGTTCAGGAATTAAAAAAAAGGTGAAATTCCAAGGAAACACATAAAAGTTATTTAAAAACGCAAATTTCTTTGTATGACTGAATAGTTCAGTTTGATAAGCTTTTTCTTAGTCCTAAGCAGAAGTCCTCCCGTTGGTGTGGCGCGGAAGTTTGGAGAGGGGGGTGCCAGCTCAGGTGTCGTCCTCGTCATCTGACCGCGGTTCAAAATTACGAGGTCCGTCCCTAAATAGCCCTCGTGTTGCTTCAAAACGGGACGTTAATATAACCTAACCTAACCTAACCTAAGCAGAAATTTAACTTTTAATCTCACAGATGAGTTGCGCCCGAAAGTGTTAGCATTTGTATTGCGCCCTACCAAAGGTTAAGAGTTACCATTTTGTCAGCATGGACAAATATTCTTCCTCACCGACTTAAGCAACCTATTCAGTTCATATCTAGATGAATATATTCTGTCATCAAAGCCAGAGGATGTTCAACACGACTAATACTCTTTTGCTTGGGGTCTTAATATTTTGGTCACTAACTATGTATATCTCCAAAACTGAATTAATATTATCGCTTTCTTAGAATTTAATTGGAAAGATTCGTCGATTATTTCTGAAATGCACAGAGGGAGAAACTTCTAGTTCGTTTTGAAAAGTAACATTTTTTCATCAATTACGCTTGTGAAAGAATATTTCAAATACTTTTTTCGTCAGTTTCGAATCAAATTCTTGTACAACACTAGAGTGTTCTGAAATAATCCTTTAAATTGAAATGCGAAATAAGGAAATATTAAATTATGCATGAGAAAAACTCAATTCCAATTAACAAAGAACGAGGCAAATTTTGTGGAGTGATTTTCTACGAAAAAGTTTTATTTATCTTTACAAAGACTAATAAGTGGAAACTAATGCGGAAGGAAGTACGGGAAAAAGGATTGAATAAGTATATTAAAAGGAGATGGATCAAAATATAAAAAATTATCAGTATTAGAATGTTTTCAAGTAAAAGCATTAATGCAATTTTACAGAAAAGATAACCAGGAAATTTTAACTGAAAAAAGGGTACATTTTATGATATGATTAGAAAGATTTCCATGAAATGAATCAAATTAATGAGTAAATTATATTTGGATTTATTATATTCCTTAATATCAGTAAGATCATTACAGGAAAAAAATCTTTGTAAGTTCTTCAAGACAAAAATTAGCATTTATTCCAGCAATCCGAATTATTTCCTCTTAAAAAATATTTTAAACAAAATTTGAGAAATAATCTTTTTTAGTATGTAGAAATGGTTATTATATCTTGTACTTGATTAAAGAAATTACTTTCATCGATTGAAGTAACATATTTTCGCAGTTGATTTCTTTGAGATTGTTTTACTGCATAGTATACGTATTATAGTATTTCTCATTTTCAATTATTTATGGCAACACCATATTTGACTTTAGCGAACCTTGCAGAGCAATAAGGTAAAAAAAAAATTTTTAAGAAGAATCAGATGTCCATGACTGTAATGTTCGTGGTGTACAGAGTTTTGTAAATGTTTTATGTAGTAAACACAAAATGTCTGTTCTGTTTGGAAATTTTGAATCAATATGTTGAATTTACTCATCATGCATCATCCAATACAGTACAATATTTATAAATAAATACCATAATCAAATTAGAGAAAACAAAGACATGAATAAATAAATACCAAGAATGAAATAGGCAACAAAATTTGCTTGAATTCAGAAAGATTAAATAAGAAAATTTCGACCAATTGTCAGCACAGAAAATGAATGAACATAAATATTCGCTCCTTATATATAATACTTTATTTTAACAAAACGTGCATACTTTATTATCAGCTGAAAGAATTCAAAGAAAAGAACAGTATAGAATCATAACTTAAGTTTCTTTATAATTGAATATAAGAATATATAAAACCAGACATTTTTGCAATTACTTTACGTTTCGGAAAATGCTGACAGTAAATTTTACATTTCTTTAAAAAAGGAAGGAAATATATTTTGAGATTTTTAGGAAGATTCGGATATTGTTTTAATTTAATTTAGGAACTTAAAATTTAGTTGCTATGAATGCATGCATCTTATTGTGCAGTCTATTATTTCTATATTTACGATGAAAAATTTCTTTTCGATTTATTAGATATAGAAGTGTTTCGTAAACAAATTGTTCACGATTTTTTTTCTTCACACAAGCTGAACAACGAAGATAATGCTATTGTGTCCTGTATATAAACTAATTTTCACACTTTTCCTAATTCATAAGGATGACGTATTTATTCTAGCATAATTTAAGCATATGTTATTTTAAATGGCACGTATTATATGTTATAATGTAATGTGTCTTTTTTTTATCCTTTTCAGTATTTTCTTTTTTCCGGAAAAATAGAAGATTTGTAAAAGAACGACTTATTGTAAGATGTCTAGAAATTTTAATTTTATTTCATGAAACATGCTAAAAATAATAATGATATCTTATAATCTTATCTTATTCTTCGGGTTTATAAATAAGATTATTGCTGAAAATCCATAATATACTATACTTACTAATGTTATGTGACTTGACAACAATTGCAGTTGCAAAATTTCTTATATTTGTTTAGTAAATTCATTAGACAGGGACAATTCAGTATTGATTTTAAGGAAGAGATCATATCCGCAAACGACATTCATCGTAGCCATCAACTTTACATAAATTATTTTTTTAATTTTTAAATGACTGGTTTGACCATTCTTGTATGTTATTAATTTGAATTGATATTGTTTCTATGAATGAGGTTTCAAAAAATAAATAAACTGTAATGCAAATAAAAATAAGAATTTTTACTTTAAACTTCCTTCCTTTACCAGTCTTCTTTAGGGGTTTAACTTGGCAGTTTTATTGACTTTAAGGTCATTCACATAAAAGTGACATGAGAGTTATTGGACTTTTATGTCGAATTATGGTTTGACGTAATCTTGAAGCATGGATTAAACTATAAAAGAAAATAAAAAGACAAAGAATACTTCTTGCTAAATTTGAGATACAAAACAATAAATGGATAAAATATGGGGAATAGTTTTAGTCCACGATTTTGATAATCACCACTTTCACATCACGTTAAATATTTAACGATATTTGAAGGTTGTGCAAAGTATGAAGCCTGTAACACATCACTCATGTTACGAGGTGAAAACTTTCTCCAACCTAGTTTCATTAATTAATTAATTTGATGATGCATAACAGTTGGAGAAGTATATAATCTGTTATTTATTGTTTCAATGATTTTATAAGAATGCCTTTACTTCTGTAATACGGAAAAAGAAAAAGTGTCTATATTACCAAATTGAAATATTACCAAAAACTGTATTACCACATCACGTGAAATACTTAACGATATTTGAAGGTTGTGCACAATATGAAGCCCGTAACACATCACTCATGTTAGGAGGTGAAAACTTTCTCCAACCTAGTTTCATTAATTTATTAATTTGATGATTCATAACGCTTGGAGAGGCATATGATTTGTTATATACTGTTTCTATTATTTTATAAGAATGTTTTTACTTCAGTAATATGAAAAAAGAAAAGATGTCTATATTACCAAAAGTGTTAGATCAACAAGTCATTTATAATGAGATGTTATTTTGGAATTTTGAAGCAGGTACAACCTTACTTGTAATGTCAAGCACCTAGTTAAAAACAGGAAAAACAGAGATGAATCCTCCGCATGTTCATTACTTTTCTGAATTAAGAAAGCTGACTACGATAGACTGTCGGTATGGTTGTCGGTGGGTGGATTACAACGCAAGTGAGACAGTTCGATTCCCGGTCATTGAAGCGCATGTCTCGTTTTGGTGAGAGTGTGTTATTATTTTCAAGCACTAAATCAGCTCCTTCAGGAAAAACCGAATCTACACAAACTTGCACAAAAAAATATTATATTTCAATATGTCTATAAACTTGCATTAGGAGTCTGCACCGGACTTATACTATCTTCTCTAAGCATATTGTCTCTAAATATCCCCTCCTAAACCTTGTGCTAGTTGAGTCGGTGGAAGCTTAGTCCTAGTTTTCTTAGTTGCGGGTTTAAGGTATGAAATGTGGATAGATTACACAGGATCAATTTTTCACATTGTTTGATGTATCGTGATAACTAATGTAATAAGTTCGCGATATATTAACCAGAGAGGACGGGCGTTCCTAACACTTACTCGAGGACGCGCGTCGTGCTTCATAGGCCCGGGACCTGTTATTTTTAAGAAAACACTCAGAGAACTACATTCACTTTATTAGGAAACATTTGTTACACTAGTGTACAGAATATGACATATTAATAAAATAATTTTCACATATATCTCTTCTGGGGAGCACATTAAATTAAAAAAGATCGATGCATGCCTGTAATTTCGATGTATTTATGGTTAAAGGTTGTCTTTGCTGTCAAAAAGTACCTGAATTCGCCTGTTTATAAGTGTTAATGCGTCATATGTCTTATTGATAAACACTTTCATGACTTTTGAACCTATTAAACAACTTTTGCTTCACCAAATTTTTCTGATAATTGTATTGTTGACGATGTTATGTGTAAAAGTTCTTATATTTTTACGAGGTTCCTTTTTACGCCATTCCACCTATCTTACCGTTTATTAAACGATTTTTAACTCCAGCCTCCTCCTAAATAATCGGTGAACTCCCAAATATACCATACATTGTCTAATTCCTTTTCACGATCCCTTACTTATGATCTCTTACTTACTTATGATCTCTAACTAATTCAACGGCAACAATTTCTTTATTTTCTTCGTTAATCTATTCTTAATTAGTTAAATTTTAGCTAAAAGCTTTTCTAATCTTTACATCTTATATTTGTAGCTCTATATGTTCTCTTTAGCAATCCTACACAGAAACTCGAGAGCTCGCATCGGGCTTCGGAGGGCAGACCCTCTGTTTCCAGAGATAACAAATGGGGAGAAATTCTTGAAATACCTGTGGTCCGCAAATAAATTACCTTAAATGCAGGTACTGTGAATTTGGAATTTTTTCGTTGAAGGGTTAATTTCCTGTAATAAATTCTTGCAAGCACCGGGTTTCGCAGGTCCGATATGCGACTTCCCGGTTTAATATATTATTTCTTATATTGATATATTATTACGTATTTCTAAAATTCGGTGATTTTGATATTTCTGCACTAAATATGTTACTAATAAAAAAAATAACATTAATTAAATTCGCCCGATTTGGTAAATGCATATCACGGGAAAGATGAAGACAGAAAACCGATGACACCTGTTAATTGATCATACTAATGGGTATATTTATCAATAATTATTCAAGTATCCACGGTGAAGAAATATGAGTTTAGGATACAGTGTATCCCATTATAATATTGAATTATAGACTGTATTTGATAGTTATGGAAGTATATATTAGAAAAATCATTGATTGACAACATCGGAAAATTCAAATTTTCAGTTTCTGATCGGTATATTACAACAAGTGTTGCCGACGGGTTTAGCTTAGTTTAGTTATCTTAACATACCGTTTTGAAGCTACTTGAGTGGTGTTTTGGGACTGACCCCGTAATTCTGAACGACGGTCAGAACACGATGATGACACCCGAGGTGACACTTTCTTCTCCAAACTATCGCAACACACGAAGACGTTCTATCGACGAAACTGCAAAGAATTTGGTGATATCCCCATTTTTTATGTTTAAGTTGTTGTTTTTTTAATATATATCGTCATTCGATCATGTAATTTTACTACATATTGAAATAAGTAGACATTTGACAATTTTTCTTCAAGCTATTCATTCTTGTTTCTGGTTTTAAATTTCCATTGCTTAGGGTATCAGAAAATGCAATTATTGATACTCCAGTGCTGAGTCTCGAATTTGATCACTATAAACGGTTTTAGTAGCATCCGCTTTTAGAACGTTTTGTCCAGCACCGCAGAGAATCGATCTTCGACCCTCTCAGGTAGCACAACATGTTGTACATTCGAACAATATTGCATATTCTGCAATATTGTATAATATTAAATGATATCATACAATATTGTTCGATATTATATAATATTAAATGGTATCATGCAATATTGTTCGATATTATATAATATTAAATGATATCATACAATATTGTTCGATATTATATAATATTAAATGATATCATGCAATATTATTAGATATTATATAATATTAAATGATATCATACAATATTGTTCCCATTTATATAATATTAGATGATATAGTTCAATATTATATAGTATTAAATGGTATGGTACAATACTCTTCGATATTATATAATACCAACTGTTATACCCGGCGTTGCTCATGATAAAAATATTTTCAAATCCAAGTACTTATAACACTTTCAGTTTATTAAAATAGTTTTTCGCGGAATCGTCTTTCGTTGATTTTTTTTAATCCACTGACCCATTGCACCAGCAGTGTAACACCCTCTTTCTTTTTCTCTCCTTAGTTTGAACCACTAGTCCAGTCAACGAAGGCCAAAAATCGACGAATAGAAAAAAAATGGTGTAGTTTTGAAATTTGGCACAGTTGTTGGGGATAGTGTCCTAAACAACATACTAAAAGTCCCCGCCCGTGGGGGGTTGCGCGGGGGGTACAGGGGGGTTTAAAGGGGTGCTTTTTCAGTTTTTCTTAAATATCTCGAAAACTGTGGGTTCTAGAGAACAATTCTTACCTACAAAAATAAACTACATTAAATTCCCTACAAGAAGAGGCTTCTGAAGGTTGTTACGTCGGCATTTTTTATTTATTTTACCATTACAATAAGGAATTTCAGAAATACTCACTTTTTCAACTCCCCATATCTTCTAAACTATTGATGCTAAAATAAATATGTAGGACAATTGGATGTAGGAAGTTGTAGGGAATTCAAAGTAGTTTATTTTTGTAATTGAGAATTTTTCTCTAGAGCCCATAGTTTTCGAGATATTTAAGAAAAAACTAAAAAAAACCTCTTGAAGCCCCCCCTGTACCCCCGCGTAACCCCTACCGTCGGGGACTTTTAGTATGTTGTTTAGGGCACTAATCCCTACAACTGTGCCAAATTTCAAAACTACACCATTTTTTTCTATGTTTCATTCGTTACCTGTACTACACCTGGCAAGAATCTCGTTGACTTTCGTACTCCATTTTCCCCTCCCCATCATTGCATGGCAACAACAGAAACTCTGCCATATCTTGGATTTTATTGCCATTATCCGCACTACAATTCTCCTCTCTTTAGTGTTTTTGTCACTGACCGGAAAAAACCGTATACTGTTCTTTCTTTATCTCCTTAGGCCCTCTCCCTCCAGTAAGAAGGGGCACAACAATTTTGAAGGATTTTACACACTCATTATGATCATTAAAAATATGTAAAATGAAATGAAACATTACGGAAAGAGAGTAATTAACGTCAGTGGATTCTGGTGTAAACATATTGAAAGAAGTATATGCTACGAAATAAAAGCTAAATAAAATGTCTGCCTTTTTGTTAACATTCAGAGAAACCAATATTTTTATTAAAAGTTTCACACTGGTAAAAATACCGAAATGAAGGATTTAATAAAACGATAAATTGGTTTGAATTTAATTACAATAACAGAAAGCCTTGTTACAAATTGTGTATGAAATAAATTTGAAAAGTTTATTAAATTAAGGAAAAGAACGCATGACATTTAAGTTGGAATCATTAAAAAGTTGAATTTCTGCTCTTTTTGATGCTATGTAAATAATCTACGTACAAAAAATTTTTCGGAAATTATTGCCGAAGTACTGAAATAAAACGCCGAAAATTGGCTTAGTTTTCACTATTTAATTAAATATCTTAGGAATTGGTTTTTTAAAAAACTTGAAAATGCAGAATTTACCTAGGAACGGACCCCAGAATGACATGTACAGGTTTCATGTCAAGATTTTTCTCCGTTTAGGATGAGTTCTTGCGACAGATAGACCGTTGGAATATCTATTTTCCCCTCTATTTTTCCTCTTCCTACGATGGGAACCGGACTAAGTAGCCTTAAACGCTTAGCACACACTTATTAGTATCAGTTAATAATTTGTGAAAATTAAACAAAACATCGAGAGAATAATTCACTAACGTCATTGGATAACTGTGTAACCGTATTAAAAGCTGTAAATGCTACGAAAACCGGAAGTGAAAAGTCTACATTGTTGTTTATGCTCAAAGAAAACATTATTTTCTTATATTAACTTTAACACTGGCAAAGCCCGCACGAAACAGTAAATTAGCTTGAATTTATTTCTATAAGAATAAAAAGTATTTTTAGAAATTGCGTTTAATATATATTTTTAAACCTTATTAACAATCATACAAAACATTCTATCGCAATGGAATTAATAGCATTAAAAAGATAATTTTCTGCTCTTTAAAATGGCATAAAAAATTATTGTTGTCTAATAAATATTTCAGAAGTTATTGGTAAAAAGCGTCTTAACCTTAGGCTTAATAGCTGTAAATTTTCGTTATTAATTACACATCTTAATAACTAATTAACTCTGAAAGTAGAAAATAGCACCGTTGATCTAGAATTATGCTCTAGAATGTCGTGTCCAAATATCATGTTGCTACGGTACACCGTTTAGGAGGAGTTCATGTGACCGACAGACAGACACAGACCGACAGATACATGTATTTATTTTATCTATTATTTGGATAATTTATGTATACGATATACATTAGATACATTACATTTATGCATACGAGATACATTATGTATATGATACCTGTATCATTTTATTTATCATTATGTATAATTTTATTTTTATCACAATTTATTTTAATGTAGCAGTTTTTAAGCAGAAAAAATTAATTACATTCTCTTGCGTTTTCTTGGAATATTACATTTTGTTTTACAATATTCTTGAATTTTTACTACAGCTATTGATTAATTTTGTTTTTAATTAACTCAAGTGAAGATAATCATTATTTTTTAAAGAAATAAGTATAGAACATTTATGTAGTTTTTGCATTCAAATACAAAGCAAAGAAATTTCTAGTTTGGAAATAAATATAACACATACTCTTGGGATTGCTCAAGTTACATGCAATTAAGCATTATTTTTCCAGATTTATTATGAATATTTTAAAATTGAAAAGGAAATGCGAGTAGGAAAAAAAATTAAAAAATTTTTTTTTGGCTTACGAAGAAGTTAAAGAGATTGAATAATTCTGAAAAGTCGAGGTTTTTGTCTGACATTATTTTTTACATTATGATACATAAAAGATTTTGAGAATCATTGTTTGAAAAAATAAATAAGGTTTTTTCCCCATTTTCTTTTATTTCTTTATCAGATTGTTGCGTAATTTTGTTGGAAATATTGGGGAAAAATTAATTAATTACCCCGGTAATTAATTATATTCCTCCTAGAATTACAACTGAATCAGGAGGCTGGATTTGTTTAAGAAATAACTAAAAATTAAAAATGATAAAAAAAATTTAAAAAATATGGAGAAGTTATTTTCTCCAAAAAAACAATCTGGTAACGAAAGTTCATATTCTTTGTCAGTAATATTAGAAACAGTTCTGTTATTTATTTAATATTAGAGAAAAATTCTAGTTTAAGAGTATTTATATTAGATGCAGGGAGGCATGATTAATTAACACAACTTATAGATGAAAAGTGAAACTTAAGAAGCCAGAAAATGACCAGGCTTATGCTTAAATTTTTTTTTTAATTTTTACAAATTGATTATTATCAACTTATTGCACTCCACACTTCAATCGTTCTACCTCTTATGAATTTTCCACTCTTCGAAGCAGTACCTCAGGTTATTTCCTGAAAACTGTTTCTTCGCCTCTGCCGCTTCCGCTTTGAATTCACCTGCAGTCTGAAATCTAGTTCCGTTGAGCATTGGCTTGACCATGGTGAAAGAAAAGAAGTCACACGGAGAGAGATCAGGTGAATAAGGTGGTTTTTCGAAATTAGGAGCTCCTTGCTAGGCCTAAAACGTTTCCATTGAATTTTGGGCTAGGGAAGCTCAATAAATATAAATATTTCTTTCAAAGATGAATCAATCTAGAACTTAAACATTTTTTTCTTAATGCCTTAAAATATAACAAAAAGGAGATAAAAACACTTATTCGGCTTATAAAAGAATGAAATATCATTAAAAATGAGATTTTAACCATGTAATTTACGTATTAAAAGCTAAACATCTTTCAATAAAAATGAGAAGGCGTCTAAAAAATAGCACTTCTTTTCATTCAGCTTGTAGAAATATTTTGAGTGTTTAATAGCACAATTATATCACTATACACCTATGGAATGTTTTATAACAATCAATTCAATTAAGTTCAAAATAAAAATTTCTACTAATGACATTTGCACTTTCTCATAAAGTTCATTTCTAACATCCATGGAACTCCAATTCCCAACATAACACGAGCAACACATACACATATTTGACAAAAAACAAAAAAGAGCAAATATTCTATAGTTTTGTCAATTGAATATATTCCCGGAATCCATGTGTACTTGGGTGATTATACTTCTAAAACTTACTATGATTGGAACCAAAATGCATAAAAAATTGAATCAATTAAATAAATAATGAAATTAAAATACAAATAAGATTTAAAAATTTTGTTGGAGGCTTCTTATGAAAAAACACAGAGTTTATTAAAGGAAGCAGTATTTCAACTCTCTAGTGTCAAATTTTCATGAGCGAAAAGAAATATAAAATGAAGACAAATTCACGCAGGAAAATGTAAAAATTCTAAAGTATGTGATATTAAGTAAACTTCCCAGAACTGAAAAGAACAAAACATCATTCTTCTTAAGATGCAAGTTGTCATTTCTCAAATCAGTTTAACAGATAAACCTCTAACTCTCAAAGGTTTTTTTTTTCCTTCAGGGATTTTTGCAATTAGGAAATTGCGACATTTTCAAAAGTGATGCCTGCGTTCCTGAAACGAAAAATGTCGTCTCCTTATTCTTCTGTATAAGAAGATTGCACCTAAAACGGCGTCTAGAACAGCCCTAACATAGAGCCTTGGAACGAGTTCCAAGGAATTGGGTATGCTGAACACATTTTACTGTCCAAACGTATACCGAAGAGGCTGAATAAATGATTCGAAAACATTTTATTGCTGCTTCAGATTGACGACAAAGCCGATGCTTCTTGTCCTTTTGACTTGCCTTTCTTTTAGTTTTATACTTATTTATTTAGTTCTTTTGTAGCATTTTGCCTCCGTCGGAGACAATATTGCTCCACTCAAACGAAAAAGGGAAAATATATTGTTAAAAAGGAGCAAATAACTTGCATCCGCTCTAAATCTCACTAAATGCCACTTTCTGTAGAAAAGGTAATAGCCCTTCAAAGAAAACACATCGAGCCAAAATGTATAGTAAAATAGAAAATGGAATTCCAAAGTCATTGAAAAGCTTCTTTTCTAAACACTGGAAATTCAAATTTTGGAATCTCGTAAAAGCTTTGCAATATTGTTACAATAGAATTGCTGATCGGAAAGAAAATTTAAAAGCCATTCTTTAATACTTCCCATGTGAATGAGGTTTTGTATATTTTGACTTCTTTATTTCTTTCTTCCGACTGCTTTGGCAAATTGTTTCCATGAATTGGCTGGAAATATTTTGTGAAATCTTGAATGGTTAAGGTATGCTAAATGTCAGTTTCATTAGTTAAGAATCGATACATAAGTTGGATAATTTATGGAGATGTTTTGATGGGAATGAATTCATATTCAGGAAATTTATTTTTGAGTGCGGTTTTTATGAAGGCATTCCGATATGATTTTTCAAACTATAAGGGGATACTTTAATTCAACCACTTGCTTTTACATTTTTAAAATTATACTATGTTGGAAGGTTTTAAATAAAACATATTATTATCTTATAAGAATAAATTTTAATTCTTATTTTAGCTGTTCTCAATTATTAAATATTTGAACCGAGATCGTTTCATACAAGTTCTAAACATGACTGCGTATATAGTATTTTTTCCTTATTTTCTTCATCCATTTTTCAGAATTCTTCAGTTTTAAGTTATATTACAATATCTTTTACGTTCCGTGTTTTAATTATTTTTAAGATATCTTATTTTTTATATTAAAGGAATGTATTAATTAATGCAATGCATAAACTAAAAGGTCCTATATTTTTGTCTGATATTAGCACCTAAATTTTTTTCTCATATTATGTTGCTTTTTGTTCCAGTTTAGTTACTGAACGCCCTAATAAGGGAGCTCACATTGTTAAAAGAGTATCACGTCATTACTTAGAACTTGAAAGAAGTGATTAAATATTAAAGGGCATGAGTGCACATCGCCTACACCGTGCCCACAAAAACTGTCTTTGATTTCAAATGGTTATAAAATTAAAACAAATTGGAATATTTGAAAGTTTTGGATGGCTACAATTTCATCAACTCCTAAAGATTCATGAGGTATCAGTTACAGACACTCAATGTGCGCCCAACCCGTTACTCGGCAGAAATAGATATGTTAATTTAGCTCCGATCAGACTCTCCGCAGCGTATTAGGCGTGATCAAGCTTATAGCTTCAGTGATACGTCCGTCTAGATCCACATATTCGAGGGCAGTGGTGTTGAATCCAGAGTTCGAATGTGTACGTGCTGCTTCCAGGTTTTTATATCATGTTTTATTCGATTGCTGATAGATCTTCTTGTTGAGATTTGTTATGTGTTTTTATTGTGCTAAGTTGCTCTCGTTCACATCAATAAATGTTTATGTTGCTTAAGATTGGAGTATGTTATTGCCTACAAGTCATTTGACTTAACGAAGTTTGAACAAGTGAAAGTACAGACACTTTGTCTTTTAGGTACCTCCCTCCTGCACGAAAATGTCACGAACAGTTAGATCCGGTGACCCTAGAAACCCTTGATATTTTTTTCGGTCCGATCAAATCATTTGTTTAGCAGGTGATCATTGCGAAGTTTACGGTTAGCGAGATGCCAATGCGGTTGTGACCCATCTGCCTCATAGGTAGATGGAAAGGAAGGTAGAAATAGGTGAGATAAGTAGAAAAGGTAATAGTCCAGCTCAGCAAATTATTGAATCAACCAGTTGGTCACTATTTCCAGGTACCTTTGACCAATACCAGTTTGATTCTCAAAGAAAAAAATACCATACACTTTCTGCTCTGATACGGCACGAAATGCGTTACATTTCGGAGTGCTGCTCCCCATATGCATATATCATTTTACCTCATGACCTTGAAAGGTCCCCTCATAACTGAAAATGATCTTTGGCAACAGGTTATAGTCATTCCCAATTAACGCTGGAACTTTTCTCAGAATTCCTGCTTCGTTGCAATGTCTTGAGAGTACAACTTCTTCACTAATTGTAACTTGTAAGGCTGAAACAGCAAGCTATTGCTTAAGATTTTGTTTACTGAGATTTCCGGAAGTTGCAAATTTCGAATAGATTTGCTTATTAGCACAAAGATTCAGGGATCAAAGCAAAGACTTCTCCTATGCGATTACCAACATGCTTCGAGACGAATGGTGGGTCTGAACGTCCCTTTATCTAATCGCAGATGCATCCTTCCTCATCGAATTTGTTGTGCCACTTCAAAATGAACTTGCTGGTTTGTGGATTGACAATTCGAGTCTGGAAGCCCTCTGTACTGTCATTATACTTTCTGTTGTGTGAAATTGTAATGTACCAGCTGCGTTGCCGCCGGATGAGTACCATTTTGGATTTTCACTCCAAAGATTCTGAGGAAAAAGAAATAAAATTGTTCAGTAAATACGCATGCGTTCACAAACGTATAACATTCCAGTTAGTTTTCATTTTATAATAATTTGAAATCAAGAGCAATTTTTGTGTTCACGGCACATTATAATACTAAATTATAATATTAATTTTCAAAGTCATGTTAAATATCTTTTATTCATTTATTTTCATCGAATTTGCTAATCTTGAATCATTAACAAAATATAAATATGGTATGCATTTTAAAAAGAATTCTGAAAATCGCTTAAAGTGATAATAGCCCAATTCCCAGAAATTAGCAAAATATAGTTAGCAATAAGCAAAACTAAAAATACATTGACGGAAAAGAGAGTTCTCGAACTCGTAGAGAAGACATATTCTGGATAAGTTAAAGCATTAAAAATAGATTCTTGGGTTACAATATGGTTTTCATAGTCAAAACTATTTGTCCGAAGTCGAATTTACTCAAGATCCGAAGTGTGTTTGGCTTGATAGCCAGGAAAATGCCGACGTCTTATACCAGTTGAAAGGCTCAATTGCCAGACATCTTTGACCATTTCGCCAAATTTCAAGAGCTGATCTCTTCTTCGTGTAGAACTTCTTTCACCGTGTTACTCATGTGTTGAAAGACTCAATTGTCAGAACAAGTATTATTCTGGTCCACTTCACCAAATTTAAAGAACTGATCTTCTTCTTCTTGTAGAACTTCTTTCATCGTGTTACTCACGTGTTGAAAGACTCAACTGCCAGAACAAGTATCATTCTGGTCCATTTCACCAAATTTCAAGAACTGATCTTCTTCTTCTTGTAGAACTTCTTTCATCGTGTTACACACGTGTTGAAAGACTCAATTGCCAGAACAAGTATCATTCTGGTCCACTGCACCAAATTTAAAGAACTGATCTTCTTCTTCGTGTAGAACTACGTTCATCGTTTTCATTCAAAGAAAGATTTAATGACCACGGAAATGATGCATCCCAAAGACCAATGTCAGAATCACCGAAATCGTCCAAAGGAATGAGGATGGATCTCCTCCTCTGTTAGAAATGACATCATTTACAAAAAAACATTCATGGCTTTTAATCCATGATATATTTTACATAATTTTAAAAGCGATAGACGTCAAGGAAATTTCAGGAGCTAAATTTTAATATTTATATAAAACCCTTACAAAAACCCTTACGCCTTTCGAAATCTCAATTCAGTTATCAGTTTCTTTAGCTACATTTTCTTTTTGTTCATTTGAGCAAACATTAATTAATTTTAAACAGTTTTTTCTAACCAATACTTTTCAGGACGTCATCGTGCATATATTCTGCTCGGTTGCTTCACTGACAAAAGCACAGAGAAATGAAATGCAGTTGTTATTATTGGAATTTATTTATTCTCTAATTAAATAGAGTGAAACCCTCTATAATGGATCTCAAGAACACACTAGTATACTTCAGGAATTTTGTACAGATTTCTGGATCATGAAATATAAACATTTTCTTTTGGTGTGTCGAACTGTACACTTAAAAGTGTGTACAATTTGCGAATGTAATACGATTTTTCATTTCTCTGATAGGTAATGTATAATAAAATAAAACCGTTCTCCCCGTTCAAAAGCAGAAAATTAATTTTCTGTTTAATTAGTGATTTTTTCTCGTCTCAATCAAGTATTGCGTGCGTAGTAAGAAAATTAACATTTTGTCAAGATTTTTTCTCTTCCACAGGTAGATAATATTGGACATGTTATCTCTACGCGTTTGATTTTCTGACTTTAATTAATTTTTCTATGGATAGAAGCTAATTTAATACTTCAGTAATTTGGAATGAAGACATTCAAAATGCTCCTAATGAAATTTTCATGCTTATTTGGAATATCATTAAGTATTCTTTTTTAACGAACTTACCTAACTGAATAATAATTTCTAATATTTACTTTATAAAACATTTTATTTAGAAACATAATCGAATTAGAAGATACTTTTTACCTCTTTTATATAACAATGCATAATGAAAAGAATCAAAGGTATCTCTTCTGAGAATTGCAATTTTCTTATGCTTGGTCACTTCACCTCTTCTTAAAAGCATTCGAAATATAATTTGTATAAATTTCTGCGGACATTTTAACTTTTGAGTGGAAGAAATTAAAAATAGAGCGGGAAGAGAATTAGACCAGAAAATAAGTGTGTCTAATTTGTATCTGATTTTCATGATCTTAATTAGACTAAATACTTACTCTAGCAGAATTTAATTTTAATATTTGTATTTTTTATGTTTCTCAGTATTATGCAGTGTGTTTCTTAAGTAGTATGTTGTTCTACATGCTTATATGGATTGATATTAGTAATAATATTTCTTATTAACTCTAAATACAATGAATGCTGTATGTAAACCGTTACTCTTACCAGTTTTTCATGTCATAAATCACAATACATTTTTCAATATTTAATCAATAATAAATATTAACATTTTCAATTCATGTAATTTGTTTTCCATCTTGTTCGTTTAGCTTAAACAGGCGAACTTCCTTTTTTAGCTACTTATGGATCATTAGGGACGAATATCATAATTTTGAACCGTGTTCAGATAAAGCAGATTAAATTTTCACATCACAGTAGCAGCAAGGCATCTGACCCCACGACACGAGCTTCGCAGAAAGTGTTGGGATTTTTCTAATTATTTTGTGGTTAGTATGGATTTCACCCTCTCTGAAGACGCATCCGTTCTTTTTTTATTAAAATACTTTCCATCCTTTTGTCTCTGCAATGAAATTTGATTTTTGATATATTTCCACAACACTCCTAGAATTGCAGAATTTCTTAATAAATGCGCATTCGTTGCGTTTGTATTTTATATTATTTTTATTATTTTCCCATTATGGTTATTCTTAAATAATTTTTATCCCTATTGAAACTATCGGTATTTTAGTTAGACCAGTTTATTGCATTTCTTTTTTACGTTTTTTTTTATTTATGTTTGTTTTTATGTAGTTTTTACTACTACTGATTTGATTGTATATATATATATATATATATATATATATATATATATATATAACAAATAAGAAACAATCATAACAGAATTGTAAAAGCAGAATTGTATAATCAACAAAACCGTTCATAATTCAAAAAATGTCAAGAAAAAAAAATCTGGGGAAGGAAAATTCCGAGAGTTCTTATAGAGAGAAAATAAACAAAAGGGGAAATATATATAGAAGGGGAAGATAATATAAAATAATATAAAACACAAACGCAACGAATGCGCAATAATGCTGCAATTCAAGAAGATTTGTGGAAAATATCTAAATATCATGAAAATCAATTAGCGTTGAAATTAAATGGAAGGACTGTAGTTTATCGGTAAAAGCATATAGATGCACATCAGGGGTAAATAAGTGAAATCTATACGAACCGCTAAAAAATTAGAGAATTCATAATGTTTTTCTGCGAACAGTGCTAGCATAAAGCTAAAAACACTGTCCTTCACCCCGAATATTATGATAGACCAAGAATCCGAATGAAATACCATATTAGAAATAATTTTACGAACCTAAGACTCAATTGTACAGCCAAAGGGAGACTTGACAAAGGAATGAACTGAACGCGTCATGTAGGGTCCGGATGAACCTAAATCGAGTACTTTCAAGTTACTTTCTTTTGCGCCAAACTTCTAAGATTGGGAGGGGGGGTTCGATTAAGGTTAAGATACTGATGGAAATAAAGATGAAAGCAATCGACATTGAGAAAACGATGAAGATTAAAGATATGATGATAAGAAAAGGAAAATTATAACAAAAGAGTGTATTTAAAAATTAAGGTGGAAACGGTAAGTGTTAAATAATATTTGAATTTGAATTCCATTAATAAACGACTGAAAGATGCGTTTTCAAGGTAATCACGTTAGACCTGTCTGGCTTGAGAATCCGTACCACAGTATCAGAACTGCGCCAGAATAGCTCTAATATGCAATCCTTTACTTACATCTTAAAGCAATAATTAAAGATTCGTAGAAGGAGGTTGGAATTTTATTACTATTAATGTTATTTATAAGGTGCTGAATTTGTTCCTTGATTGAATTTTTATCGCTGCATGTTTTGCAAATTCTTATGTGTTGATTAATGATAGTGTTTTTGTAAATTTTAGAAGATTTATTTGAGTTCCAAAAACTGCACAAGAAACACCTTCACAGAGTGGAAATGCAATATGTATTTCAACTTGAACCACTTCATAAATAGCAATTACAGACAAATCAATTCAAGAAATGAAACCTACGAATTCCGAAGTTTAAAGGAAATCATCGAAACTCTGCAACAACATTTCATTATGACCCCTATTGACATGGCAGCCGGCAACTACGCAATAATCCGCAAGAAATGTTATCTTGAACTATTAGACACAGAACTAAAATCTTTAGAAACATATAAACAGTGTAAATCTAATATTATCACTATTAAGAAAAAATCTCACCCTTAAACAAAAAAATTGGATACAACAATGTAAATAACAACCTTTCGTATATTGTCATCTATCCTAAGTTCCATAAACAGCCTATTAAATTTAGCTACATTACTTGCGGGACGAACCCCTATATGAATAAACCAGGAATAATCTTCTCCAAATATCTCAACATAACCCTCAAGTTTATTGACGACGAAAATTTTACCTGGGTAATTAAAAACAATAATAAAGTTATCCAATTCCCTAAAAATAATAAAATAGATACAATAGAAACCTATGATTTTCAAGACCTCTTCACAAGCATCCCATTAGATAAAATAGAAGAAGTCTTAATGAATTATTTCTACGGCCTAAAAAACTTACTTAACATCCCAATAACATTGTGGAAAGATCTTTCAAATTATTGTATTTACAATAACTTTATTTTCAACGGGAAAAATATCTTTCAGCAAATTAAAGGCATCCCACAAGGGACCAGTTATTCATCTCTACTTGCCAATTTATTTCTACACTTTTTTGAGCGGAATATCGCTATTAATTTGAATTCAGTCTTTAGATTCATTGATGACCTTATTATTTTTAACCATAAAGATTTCAATACAACTAATAATAATCTGTATCCAACTGAACTTAAATTAATCCAAACCAGTAGCTATCAAGAACCAGTTATTTTTCTAGACTTAATACTTTAAAAATAGATATTTATGACAAAAGAAACGAGTTTAAATTCATGACAAATGAAACGAGTTTAAATTCAATGTCAATAGATATATTTTTTGGAACTCAAATATCTCTTCTAAAAATTACAAAAACAGTATCATTAATCAACTCATAAGAATTAACAAAACATGCAGCGATAAAAATACAACCAAGGAAGAAATTCAGCATCTTATCAATAACCTTAATAGTAATAAAATTCCAACCTCCTTCTACGAAATTTAATTATTGCTTTAAGATGTAAGTAAAGGATTGCATATTACAGCTATTCTGACGCAGTTCTAATACTGTGGTAGGGACTCTCAAGCCAGACAGGTCTAATGTGATTACCTCAAAAACGCATCTTTCAGTTGTTTATTAATGGAATTCAAATTCAAATATTAATTAACACTTACCGTTTCCACCTTAATTTTTAAATACACTCTTTTGTTATCATTTTCCGTTTTCATTACCGTTTTCTCATTAATCCTTAATTTTTAAATACACCCTTTTGTTATCATTTTCCTTTTCTTATCATCATATCTTTAATCTTCATCCTTTTCTCAATGTAGATTGCTTTCATCTTTGTTTCCATCGGTATCTTAATCTTAATCGAAACTAAAAAAAACTAAAACCCCAACCTTAGAAGTTTGGCGCAAAAGAAAGTAACTTGAAAGTACTCGATTTCGGTTCATCCGGACCCTACATGACGTGTTCAGTTCATTCCTTTGTCACGTCTCCCTTTGGCTGCATCCTTTAGTCTTAGGTTCTTAAAATTATTTCTAATATTTGGTATTTCATTCGAATTCTTGGTCTGTCATAGTGTTCTGGGTGAAGGACAGTGTTTTTAGCTTTATGCTAACAGTGTTCGCAAGAAACATTATGATTTCTTTAATTTTTTAGAGGTTCGTATAGATTTCACTTACTTTTCCCTGATGAGCATCTAAACGCTTTTTCCGATAAAATACACCCTTTCCATTTATATATATATATATATATATCTTCTATTTTCATTTGCCTTGTGCTTTTAGAGGGGATGACGGCAATTTTTAACGGATTTCGTTTGTCGTTAGCAGAAAAAAGCACAAATTAATATCATGAGCGAGCTTCTCTTCCTGACGAGCGGCTCGATATGATATTTTTCAATTTTATTTTGGTTTTTGTTTATTTTTGCGATTTGGTCTTGACTGCTTTTGAATTTTTATCTTGTGTTTATAAGTTTGTTTTGATATATATATATATATATATATATATATATATATATATATATATATATATATATATATTATTTTTTCATATGCGGGCCTGCATCTTTTCTTCGAATATTGTGATTAACTTTCTCCATCAAACATAAATCTCCTTCGAATCTTTTCTTGTGGAATTAAATTTTTCAAATCTAGTCTTTTTATTACCGCATTACATTATGGTTTGAATGAAACGAGAGATTTTAAACTTTTAAAAAATATATCGTATAATAACTAAAACGATTTTACAATGAACTTTTATACTATACAGAATTTTCCAGGCATTGCTTATTAAAAATATAAATATAAAAAAATTATTATAGCGAATAAGATGTTAATATTTGTTTCAAAATAAACGTCAAAAAGTTATGTAACATCAAAAAATATATGTTTCAAAATAAATATCACAAACAAAATCCAGACATAACAAAAAGAGAAAAAAATGGAAGAAAACGATTTTTTCCATTGTTTATAGATTAAAACACGATAAAACAATATTTCGCCTCGAGCGTCGAAAATCGTTTGCAGTAGAAATCTGTTTCCTACAGCTTTAAAAGATTCCTAAAATCAGAAAAACAGCACAGAAGCTTGAAATTACTTTTATTAGTATGGGTAAATTTTGGACGTAACAATGATATTATCGTTAGCCACTCAACTTAAAGAATAATGAATGAAAACATAACAATTTGTCCGCCATTCTTGGAGGGGAGGTCCCCCCCCCCCCCTTCCTGTCCTCCTCTGACCTGTTGCTATATTATAAGTCCTTTCCTAGGAAGTCTAGATAAGAAAAGTAAAAAAAAATCGATATATAGCATTATGGACAGTCTATAATTTAAGGACCGAGTGAGGGGGCTTGAGCCTTTAACGCCCTCCCTGGATCCGCCCCTGAATTCCACAGTATTTGGATCACTTCTGTTGGTATATACCGTAGCATATACCAAAAGAGGTATATGCTACGGCATAATACCGGAAATGAAAAGCCTGCCTTGGAAATAAAAATTTCCAAAGAAAACAATATTTTCTTATATTAACTTTAACAATGGAAAATGCAAACGAATGAAGGATTTGATAAACAGTAAATTGGCTTGAAGTTAATTTTATGAAAAGAGGATGCATTGTTAGAAATTGCGTTAAAGTAAATTTTGAAACGTTAATTACAATTGGTGAAAAAAATCGTACCGCAATGGAATTAGTATCATTAAAAAGATAATTCTTTGCACTTCAAGATGGTGTAAAAATCGTCCGATAAATATTTCAGAAGTTATTACGAAAAAACGTTTAATAATTCGGGTTAAGGTATCCGACTGTGTTTGGAGACATTTTTTTGAAAAATAACTTATATATATTTTTTAATGTTATTTTTCAACTGCATATGTTTTAAGACTATGAAAATATTGTAAAATTAGGCTTTCAAAATAATATTTTTTTGAAAACAACTGAGAAATTTGAAGAAAAATGACTAAAATATTTGCCTTAGACAAAATCATATTCTAAATATACATAAATCCTTGTAGGAGTACATTTTTATGACAGTTATCTGTCTTATGCTCTAGAATATTTCTTGTATTTCACAATAGTTCTGAGATATAGCTGAACATAGTTACTAAACTGGAAATTTTTCATAAAAATTGCTTTACGTTTATATTTAAGCACTTAAAAATAATACTTGATTTTAAAATTGACCTTAGTTTTTAAAGGAAAACATCAAGCATATTACAGAAAACAATCTCAGAAAATTTCATATCAATACTTGAATATCTTTTTTGAGAAATCATGGTTACGGTCGACAGTTTTCCTCAGAAAACACATTTAAAGTTTTCATGCAGCATAAAATAATGCTTACAGTTCGGTAATAAAACAGCTGTAACTCCATTTTTAATTAATGTAGAGCAAAAAGTGAGACAATTTTAGAAAGCTGATTAAACAGGCTACACAATTAAGTCATAAATTTTTTTTGATAATATCATCAAAAAAGACGAATTTAAACCATTGGGATACCTTAAAGCGGCTTAATTTTCCTTCGTCAATTAAATATCTTGAGAACTAATTAATTCTGAAAATTGAAAACAACACAGTTGACCTAGAAATGTAACCAAAAATGTCGAGTGCAAATTTTATGTCGCTACCGTCACCGTTCAGGAGCAGTTGTTGTGACCGACACACTGACAGACACGTGTATTTTCTATTTCACATTATAGATACTCCAAAGAAGCATTAAGATTAGCAAAAATAAAATAACAAACCTTATTATCATAATCGAAAAGACATGAAAGAAAAATCGAAATGAAAGCGTATACAGGAAGAGTGCCAAATGAAAGACAAAACAAAAACCGCATAGTATAATGGTGAAGAAAATGCAACACTTACGCAATGAATGCGCTAAAAGCTGCAATTCCAAGAGCATTGTGGTAGATACCGTATAAATCATCAAAAAAGGATAGTAAAAGCAGTTAAATTGCATTGACGATTCGTCAGAGGAAGAAATCAATTTGAACTCTTAAAAAATATAGAGTTTGCCATTTTTGGCAATCAGTGCAGCCGGTAAAGTCATAGGCACAGAATTCCATCCCTAATATAAAAAAATCAAGAATCACATATTTGAAGTTCAATAAGAAGAAACAAATGTGAGTTGTGGTAAAACGCTAGAGCAGAATAAAAATAATTTTTACATACCGAAAAGGCGGATACTATGAAGAGATGGCTTTTGTTTGCGACCCCATATTTTATTGTAAAAATGACTTATTTCTGCATGCTTGCCCCGTTCCTTAAGAATAAATGTGCTTTTGAATCACCCTGTATACGCCATTATACAAAGACATATAAGTATAGGAGTACAATGAGACGATTTTTAGTTATCTTCTTGGGCAAATAAGCCTTCAATTGATCTAAATTATTAAAGTTTATTCATAAAATGTTGCACTTTTTCGAAAACACTATATCATTACTTCTGTATTCACGACGTATATTAATTAATAATAACTTACAAATTTAATATTTTGAGGTAAAAAGAAAGATTGAAATTAATTCTGGTAGTTTAAAATGGATTGAAAAGTTTAAATATTTATCCAGTTCAATTTTTATTTAATCAATTTTTAATTATATGCAAGAAAAGATTTCACCTAAAAGCAATAACAGAAGTACTGATCTTGTAATATTCTTACAGGTTAAAGTGGAAAAGGAAAAGGACGTTTGAAGACAACAATCACTCAATTAAATCATCGTTAAGCATATTTAAAATATTGAAATAACAAAAATCATATTTTCATTTCATATTGTTTGAGTGGCTTTAGTTATTTTCTGTTCTGTGGGAATTAAAGCTAAAGTTGTTTTTTCTCCACATTGCAAAAGACATGTATTAAAATTTAATTTTCAGCCACTTAAATGGAAAAATGCTTCATAAACTACTTCAAAATACTAAACAAACACTTCGCAACATTACAAAATTTTAAAAAATTACTTTTTGGAACGACCCTCAGTAGAGTTGATGCAACATGCAATTGAGCTCATTTTTTGGACAGAATGAGTATTTAAAAATTCAAAATATAAAATAAAAATTAAACGTTGCATTTTTTGCGATTATAATTTACTCAAACTCTTTGTATAATTTTCAAAATGTATTGTTCGTCGCTGAAGTGGTATTTTTGATATGAAGGAACATAAAGGACGTTTCGATTCATTTCTCCAAAAAATAAACAAATAGTGTTTCCCATTTATTTTTAGAATTTACGTGAATACTATGTAATTTTCAATCAGATATCAGAAAATAAATGAATTTCTCAGAATTGTAATTAGATTTGTTCAAGAATGAGGCTAAATAAAGTTTCTAAAATATCAGAAAATTACAAGAATAAAGAGAAGTTTAAAAATAAAATGTTTTTTTCTTAGTATTTCTTTGATTTATGATATATATCAGAATTATATATAGCATATCATTTGATTCATGTTATTTATGATATATATCAGAAACCTTACCTTCGGGCTACTACTGGTGCAGTGATGTTGATAAAGTTTATTTTGAGCTCCTTGAATTGTTTCAGAGATCTTTACTTCTAGTTCAGAGGATTTATACGAGGCAACAATAAGAATATTACTCTGTGCTACAAAATAGAATAATTGAATGATTCAGTAAATTGAAACATCCAGCTGTATATAACCCAATTTCAGATAATCTTTTTATATTATAAAGATTCTTATCAGCATTCAATATTTGCCGAATATGACTTATTAGATAATTCAATTTTTTAGTGATATCAGAAATCTTACCTCCAGCCCTCAGTGCTTCGGTTCACTGCTTTTGATCAAGTTTGTCTCATCTTGAATTGTTTAAGAAATTTTTACTTCTGGTTCATAGTTATTATACTACGGAACAATAATAATATTTCTAGTTACTGAAAAATAGCATAAATGAATAATTTAGCTAACTGAATTTCATTTATTCCTTTTATATGATAAAAAATATTGTCATTGTTTTATAACGAAAACGAGAAGATATCATGCAATGGAATCATTGTTATCTTTATTTCCAAACTAAACAGAGACATGTAAAATATTAAAATCAAATTGTATCATAGTCTGGAAAATAATCAGATTTCAGGAAATTGCATAATGTTCCTTATCGAATTAATTTATATTAAATATTTTCTCTAATATATTTTGTATGTTTCCAACTACATCATTTCCATTTTATTTTTAGCTAAGAAACGCAGAGAAAGATCGATTTAAACCTTTCTTTTAGAAGGCAAAACATGAAGAAAAAGTGAATCTGGACGCTTCAAAATTGTATCGAACAAATAAATTCTTTCCTACAATTAATGACTACTTCAATGACTATTCCTCCATAAATAGCATAATAAGAACCAGAAACCAAAATACATATAATTATAAGAATCAAATGAGCAAGAGAAGCATTAATAGCTATAAATGTTATCTATATATAAAGCTGAAAGTTTGTTTGTGTGTATGCAATGTTCAGAATGCTGAATAATAAAATAAATTCTTTTTTTAAGAAGGTTTAGAAAAATGTAATTCATTTGCTCATTAACTTCTATTTTCATTAAATTCATATTTTTCCTGTCATATCAAACTATAAAATTGAGACTATAAACAGATGTTCATCCCATAATAATTGTTTAACAACCAGGAAAGCCATTACCCCAAATGAACAAGTTGGTCGCAAAGGGCGACTAGTATAGTTATAACTGCAAATGCAGTCAATCAGCAAAAAGTGAGGATTCTTAAGAAGTAACCAGAAAGTAAATTGTCCGATATTAAAAATAATAACTGTATTTTGTTTGACTCTCGATATTTCTCTACACATTTTGAAGAGAATCTTCTCACTTTTTTAAAGGAATATTTTTTTCTCTGGAATTCATTGCAATTAGGAAATTTCGGAATTTTCAACAACGATGCCTGGGTTTTTCAAATGAGTAAAGTTCCTTTTTTTCTGGGTGAGCGAATTTCACATAAAAGGGCGTCTGAAATGACCTTAACTCAGAGCTTCGGAAAAGGTTCCAGGGGATTGGCTATGCTGACCGCATTTTACTGTCCAAACTTGAACGAAAGAGGCTGAATAAATGATTCGAAAATCTTTTATTGCCGCTTCAGATTGACGACAACGCCGATGCTTGTTGTTCTTCTGACTTCCCTTGCCTTTGGTTTTAGGCTTATTTATGTGTTTCTTTAGTAGAATTTTGTTTCCGTCGGTGGCAATTTTGCTCTACTCGAACAAATAAAAGGGGAAAAAACATTGCAGAAAGGACTGAATAACTG
Source organism: Araneus ventricosus (assembly GCA_013235015.1). Lineage (NCBI taxonomy): Eukaryota > Metazoa > Arthropoda > Arachnida > Araneae > Araneidae > Araneus > Araneus ventricosus. Next base: position 430,408 of record BGPR01000591.1, read on the forward strand.
AAATCTGCTTTAAATCTCACTAAATGCCACTTTTCATAAGAAAGGTAAGAGCAGTCAGCAGAAAACATATTGAACAAAAATGTATAGTATAATAAAAAAATAAATTTCAAAGTCATTGAAAATCGTTTCTAGGCACTGCAAATTCAGATTTTTGCTTCTCGTAAAAGACTTTCTATAATGTTGCAAAGAAAATGTAGACCGGAATGGAAATGTAAAAGCTATACTTCAGAACTTCTCAAGTTTAATTGGCATTTTATCCATTAAATCATTTATTTCTTTTATGCATTCTTCTGATTCATTTTGAATCTTATTTTTCTTGAATAGAGTGGTAATATTTGTAACGTCCTGTATGCATGAGGCATACAAAGGATCAAATTATATCGGATAATAGTTGATAGTTCTTAGTTAAATATGGGTAGAGAGCTGAGGATTCATAAAAGCCGTACAAGATTTCTTAAAATATTTCTTAATATTTACAAAGAATAGCCCTATTTACTTATTCAGACAAAGAAAGTACAGTTTGACAACATTTGTCAGTTATCCGTGGTTTTCTTAGTTACGCATTGCTTAATAGGTTGAAACGTCAAAAAAAACTTTATATTATTTCACAGGCCTTTAACTGTTTAGTATTTAAACCTCAACCTGCCTCAACAGTTTTGAACACACTCTTTATATCCTTTCGATCATTCTTTTTACTCTTTTTGAATTTCCACCTCTCTTATTCTAAAGACTTTTGTAATTTATATTATTAATAGAATAAAACTTCTATATTAGAATGCATTTCCTAAATTTAAAAAGTGATTTTCACTGCTTTTACTAAAACTAAATACAAATACATTCTGTGCAGATTTTTTCGGATATATTAAATCTGTCTTTAAAGAAAATAAAGTATTTATTTTCTCTTTATTAATTTTATTTTATTAATAATAGGGAGAGGTAGAATAAAACTTATTGTACCACAATCAAACTCTTACTAACAATCTTTATCTTAAATTACATAGACGCCTTGAATTATTACTGTATTAATGAAAATACATTTCATTATTTTTCTTTGTTGTCTGTATTTATGTACCGAAGTTCCGGTACCTCACAACAAAAGCAATCTTATAAAAATATTCAAATGCCAAAAAATATTTAAAAAGGATAGAATTTGTTTTAATTCAGTATAAATTTAATACATCAAAAATTTTGGAGGGCACTTAAAGCACACTCCATCCATTATTGTTTGAAGAACGCGTGTTATATTCCTTTGAAAAAATGTAATTTGTTTCTTAGAAGGACGTAGCAAGATTGAAATTTGAACTACATTTTCAGAGAAAGGATCCGAAGACTTTTCAGCAATGATAAAATCTGCATTTTTTGCCATCTCTTTAACCCTATGAGCCCTATCCCGCCTCAAACCGCCCGTTCGACAGAAGCCATACTCAGGCCGTTTCGGGCGCCTGGGTGAATTTTTTTAGGAAAAATGTAGTTCCTTTCTTTGTTGACAATTGATAGGGCAACCATAGATGTAGACCTCCAGGAATTTCTGAAAAGAACGTGACGATTACATTCTGTTTTCGTGAGCGAAAATTCACTCAAAGTTTTGAGGCAATGGCATTCTCACTCTAGCCAGGTTCAGAGAGTTAACATCGCCACAATGGGCAAAATACGTATATTCTTAACGCTTCGTTGAACGCAACCGGCCTGACAGACAGAGCCAACATTTTTTATCCCCTTCTAAACTTCCAGGAAGGATAAAAGTCTGTCCCTCCTTATAGTCTCCTTTTTTCCTTCATATTTGGACTCCCCCTACTCAATTGGCTTGCCCGCTAGGTTGAACTCACAAGCACACTGCGCCCAAATTCGTCACACATATGATTTTTCGCAATATACGTTTTTTTTTTTTATCAAGGATGTTTATTTTATTCATTTCATGACTTTATCATGTAAAATTATCTGTTCTAAAAAAATGGTTGTCCTTAAAATTTGCTCAGGTCAAAGGAAAGAAACAAGACATCAGCATATTTGGTTTAGGTGATTGGATTGGATTTCGGCGTTTAATGGCACAACACCAGGTTTCAACTATGCTGCGGCATGAAGTGATGGGAAGTCTTTGATGGTCTGAGTTCCAAAAAAAAAGAAGTACACGGTTCTCTTCATCATGAAGTTTTGCAACGATATGTCTACTCCTTTCTTCTATGCCTCCCCATGAAGGTCAGTGATTAACTCTAGAATGCGAAAATCATAGTTAGTGGTTATTAACAATATTATTTACGATATTGCTTACCTGTATATATAAGGCGCATTGCGCCTGAACTCTCAGGTGCGAATACTTCGCAAGGCGGAGGGTAAATAGCACTAACACAAATGCTGCCAACGTGTTTAGATCACGGTCTCAAGAGAGAAAATCCATAGTTGCTGCTCAAGTACACATCTGAGGGAAGCATAAAAAATTACCATGATTCGTTGGTAGTTAACTTTTTAGAACTTTCCAGACTGCATAACTGAAAGAATAAGACAGTAATTCAAACTAAAATTTTATGGAGATAGGAATTTTACTGTTATAATTTATGACTAAAACCAGAAATAATCATAAGAAACAGGGGCGTTTCCCTCCTCAGTTTCTAGAATATTTGCACATAAAAAAAAACATTTGTGAGTTTTAAAATTTTATTCCCTAAATCCTATGATTTTCTCAATCCTTATTCTTAAGCAATACAAATTATTTTTAATTTTACCTTATGATTGGTTCCGTATGGTACAGTTTGACTTTTACAACAGCTAAATATACTACCCAGTCACTCAGCCATCCACATGGAAAAGTGAGTATAAGGTGCGTTCAAAGTCATTAAAGTCTGTTTGTGTAAATAAACATTCACTTTTTTGCACTTGTTGCAACTTGAAGGATGAAAGTTTTGTTGTGGAATGATATTCCGATAAATATGGCCTGCCATGATTCAACTCTTGATATTGAGAAATGTTCAAGAACCCAGGAACATCTCTTCAAGACCAGAAGTCCAGAGCCACTAAAACGGTGCTGTTACTTTCGTTGTAACTATCCCTGACTTTTTGAATATGAAAGTATTCCGTGAATCATATTGCAAAGAAAATCTGGATTAGTCAGTAAGTAACGCAGGTCCACTGTCCTGGATCCCAGTTAGCGTGTTTTCTTGTTCCATGCAAACTGACAACGACAGGGAGCGGTCGTAAGCGAAACACATCTGACAGAGCTGTTGGCACATTCCTATTAGCACAAGATGCCCTATAATATTTATACGATATCTTTACGATATTGTGGGACATTCAGAATATCGTGGCAAAAACGTGGTGATTTCGTAAAATATCTTTTGCTAATAGGGATAGGTCATATTCTTGTAATCGTCTATGAACACTTTGGCCTCACACTGGGACACCATTAGATGCTAACAGGTTTTGGTGGAAGTCTTCTGCTGTACTCTGCCTGTTTCTTTGGCAGTTTCGACCAAATAAGAGGCGTGCCAATCTTTTAACGGTTAGCCGGAGACGACCTATGTTAAAGCATCTACTTATGTTCTAATCCTCTCAGAAGCAGCCCCATAACCTAACCTATGCGCACTTCTTTGTTCCTGGAATGTGTCCAAATGACTGCGGTTACACTCCAACCGTTCGGTAATTCTGCTACGTTAAAAATATTCATCTATGTCTGCTGTTTGGTGCTTAGGCTTGTTTTTCTCATTGAGTGCTCCTATAGCTTGCAACTTTACAAATATATCAAAGCGAATCATACATGGAATGGGGTCAGAATAGTACCTACTACATGCTAATCTGCCCATGAAACCCCATCCAGTTGTCCAATAAACACTCAATTGAATAAAGCTAACATTCATACATAAAAAATGCAATGAACAGCGTAAATGTTATATAGTTGTTACCTTAATGCATAGATAGTGTCTTTTACCACTGTACTTGTGCATTGACGTCAGAGGAAGCTCTATCATTGAAACTATAATTACGGCTTTCCTGTATAAAGTGGTAACTATTCAATGGAGTGACAATGTCACAGGCTGCTTAAATTCAGCGTGCACATGTTTTTATTATGACATTAAAATTCAAACGAAAAACAATTAAATTCTGTTCAGCCACTTATTAAAGAACTTAAACTGTATTGTGTACGTAGAGTTGCATTTCATGGGTTTTTCGTCAACACGCTTTATATAGACCTTATCTTTGTAGCAATAAACTCTTACACGATTTTCTCAGATTGGCAAATTTTAGCTGAATAATGTATGTTTTCATCGGCCTCACGTTGAGAACTGTGAGAAATCCAATTACCCCACTCATCCAGCAGTATAATCAATTTTATCAATTTCACAGAAGGTATAACTCGGAGGTAGAATGCAAGCTAAGAACTCTTGTTGACATTCAAGGCTTTTATCTTTGTTGACATTTCAAGATTTCATCTGTTTCCTTTCAGGCGATTTATTTCCACTACTCATTCAAACCTTCAGACGGCGTTTTGTGATATTAATAAGTTTTGGTTCTTTCTCTGCTTTCTGTTAATTTCCAGTGAATTGTTACAATGTAAAGCAACCACAATCATATCTTTGATTTCTTCGCAAATCATGAATGCTATGGAAAATGCATCACCCTGATGAATTTTCAGAATAAAATAAATTAATCGAGTTTGCGATTTCCTTAAATTGAATGAAACATATAAATAAATCAGCGATAAATATATCAGATCACAATTTTGTCTGCGAAGTTATACGTTGCCAGTTTTTTAGTAGTAAAATTAATAAATTATATTCGTGGATTATTTAAAAGAAATCCAATTCTGAAGAGCGCAAAAGTCTGTGAATTATTATTTATGTGAAATAGTGTTAGTAATATATATTTTTAATATAATATCAACTTGTAGGAAAGGAATAGGAACTATGCGTTTTCCCTCAAAAAATGCATTTCAAATGAAATCAACCAATAAAACAAAAGAGGGATTATCTCCTCTGACTGGAATCAGATACTTAAATTCAGAACTAATAATATCTATAACTTACATAGTGAGCATTTAACTGAAGAAAACTAATTTAAATGGAAAATCTTACTTTAAGGCGAATCAGCATTATTTAATAGAATAAAATGTTTAATGACATAAATGGTATTCTCATGACTTCCAGAATATAAGGAATCATTATAAGGAAAGGACATTAGGGATGAATTAATTTTCCCCCTATCAAATTCTGACAGTATTAATTTTTATTTTAAGGAATATAAAAACAAGTTTTTTACTTTTTCCAGAATGAAAAATGTTCCTTCTTACATTTATTTCGTCATAAATTCAAACTTGTATAAACAGTTTCTACCTACAACCGATTTCTAGATCGACTTTTATAGCATATTATTTTATTTTATTCTGTGACCATTTATTTTACGATGTTTTCTTCATTTTATTAAATATTAAAGGACATCGAGATGAATCGAAAAAATATCGAGATAATCCATAGAATCTTAATATTTTTAATTTTTGAAACGAATACGTAAAAGAAAAACGTTCTGAAAAGGAGGTATTTTTTTTCTTTTTCCTTTTGCTTTTTTCATTTCTGCATTCTATTTGAAAATTGTATAGATTTATACAAACGGGAAAAGGTGAACACCCTAAATTAATATTGAAAGAATAGATTCAAATTCATTGAATTCTTTTACATGCTTCTAAATTTCTTTTTGTAGTTGGATTGGAAAGGGCATTAAAAAACTATGCAAAAATCATTTTTGTTATATGAAAGTGCCACTCAGATTGTGTTATGTAGAATGAGACGACTAACAACATCACCAGTTAAAAAATATCGCAACCATTTCAACACTTTTTAGTGCTATAACAAGAGCTCTATGAAGTTGAGCGACACGTTCGTTTTAGATATAGAATTTAATTACATAAAATAAGGACTACTACGATTGAAAACAGATTTCTGATCAAGTTTATAAAACACTTTTAAATGCAACATGATTATATGCAGATACATTTAACTTAAAGTGATGATAGATCCCGTCGTGGTTCCCTGAACGTTTAATTTGAGTTATTATTGACGTTACAGGCTAATATTTTTAATTTTTTGTCTCAAGTCACTCAGTGGAAAACAAAGTCCAAACTCTTTCTCATATCAGCTTGAAAAGATTCTAATAAATCGAGGAATATAATGTTCAAAATTGCAATTTTCTCTTTAACTTCCTTTCAAAAGTAAATTTTAGACTCCCCTGTATAGTACGATCATAAAGCGTTTTAGAAAATGTTTTTTTCCATTATAGGAGTAGAGGCACGTGATCTTAAAATCACATGGCGAAGATGACGGCGAAAATAATGCTCAGGTAATTGTACGCTGTGCTATTCTGTTCAGGAGAGTCTCGTCCATTTTCCTTTTTTAATATGCCCAGAGGATTTCAAAATTAATTTTGCGCAACGTATATGTTGCGCATCATGTGAGTATGTCTTTATTCAAGTCCCTCTACGTAATACAAATCTTTTAAATTGAAACTTTTTAATCTGTAGAGTTTTTAAGTATTAAAATTCGCTCAGGAGTTAAAATAAAATCGCTACTCAATTTAAGCGATTCGCAGAACAGTAATGAATTGAATGACGTAACTGATGGAAAATGCGTGCAGAGTTATCGGTGGAAGAAACACTTCAAAGTTTTAAACGAAGTCATTTTATTGCACATGCTGAAGATAAAATATAAAACCATAACTTCGGTTTTTAAATCTCAATACCAGCCATATTCCATCATCAATGCTTACCAACCGTACTTACGATTGATCGATTGATTCATTTTCGCCGTCCATGAATAACAAAAACTCTTGAGCTTAGGGGACTTGTCACCTCACAATTTTTTTACAACAATTTTGATTAAACTTATTTAATTTTGTAGTAGATAGATGTAAATTGTACAGAAACTTAAATTTATAAAATATTTTTTTTTATTTTCAAAAGTTACAAATTTAAAGATTTAAATTTTATAAAAAAAAATTAAGCCTTTTCTTAAAATGCTTCTTCTGATATATTTTTTTTATATTTTTCCCCAAATTTTTTCAAGGGGAACTCTTAGCGTATTTAACAGAAATAGGAATCGGATTTGTGATGTCTACATTAGTTTCCAAGAAAAAACTTTGTTCAAAAATTTGTGAAAATGTTTGGGAAAATCTGAATAATTCACTTTGTACATTTTTTAAATGTGTTATAATCAAAATGTTTACAAATGCATCAGTAATTCTATTAAGTATGCATTTGTGAGTGAACAGAATTTTTTTTAATTAATAAGAATAGAAATAGATTGACTTTTAGCTTTTTGTAGCAGACAGAATTTTGGAGAAAAACAAACTGAGAAAAACAGCTTTAAAGATTTCAACACAATAAAATTGTAATTAAAACAACTTTTATCAATCTAGTTTTTTAGAGCAATAACGTGACATTTGCAAGTCCTAAGGTATCATTTTTATTAACATATATTATTACCATAATCATTAATGAGCATCATCATATAAAGGGATAATTAGAAAATTTTCACTTTTTTCAAATTTTTTTATTCAAAATATTTAATACATTATCTGCAGCATTTTTTTATCAAATATCTATTATAACAGAGCAAAAATTTATATTCATTTTATTGAAATTTTATTGACAGAGAGAAATTCAAACAGAAAGAGAAAAAGCAGTAATAATGATGATGATTCAAATGTTCTTAATAAATAATAAGAATCGAAAGTAGTCAAACAGTAAACAAACAAAGAATAAACCGTCACTGTTGCTTTCTTTTCACTATCTTGCTTTGCTTTCATGGAAAAAATTAGGTGGCTTTGCAACTTGCACATGAAATATGCATGATTTAAACATTGGAAGTGGGCGTGGCATGCGTTAACGTGTTAGACAAAACAACTTCATATCGCACTAAATATTTGTCTGATTGTTTTGAAACTTTCAGATTATTAAGGCAAAAGTTCAAGGATAATTTTTTACTCAAAATTGGAAAACACAAGGTAGAACAACAACAGGTCAATTTGCCAAAAGTGACATGAAAACATATTGTTACCAATCTGTAGTGCCGTTTCCCTGCAATATTGGACTTATGGTTGGAAAAAAGAGATGTTAGAGAGAAAAAAAGCTACTGACCCACGACACTGGCGACAAATGTGGCGAGTTCGGCGACAAAATGAAGATTATATAATGAAACAAAAATTATGGCCCTATCTTTCTTAGGACATGGAGATTTTTCTATTGAATTCTACGTGACGGCATGAACTGTTATAAAAGCTATAAAAGCCGAAGTGCTGAAATGAGGAATTCAATCTTTTTGGAGTCTTGTTCGAAGTGCGAGTTGGTCAGCTGTCAGACCCTGGACGCTATTGTCAGCGCTGCTACTGTAACTATTAGTGATTTGCTGTCTGATAATGTTGCTACTTTGCACAACAGCTGTTTTTATTCTTACCTGTGATTCAAGTTATCTGGGAAATTCGTGGAATAAAGCGTCACTTATCATTATCCTGCTTGTTGTACTGCTGTCATTGTACATCAGTCGGGCGATTTTGATAATGTTTTCTATCCAAACTCAGAGTATGTGCGGGAGTAATCGTTTTATCATGAAAGGAATACTCCAATTGATTTAGTACGTTGTGCACCGTAGTGATTATCAGGATATAAATGTTTCCATGTTCCTTACTTTGAATAAATTAAAGCACTCACTTAAAAGATAAGATTAGAAATAAAATATCCGCTCACTAGAAAGAGAGTATATCAACAAATTCATCATTGTAGTCTTAAGAGAATTTCCAAGATTTGATGCAGAAGGATATTTAATTAATAACCTTATGTCGCCAGATATTCTAACGCAAAGAAATATCAACAAAGAGCACAAAAATATATTATTTAATATTTATAAGATTATTTAATCTCAGAAACTATATTAAAATTCGTGAACGTATTTGAATAATAGATATGTAAGTATTGGTAAGTAAATATAAACTAACTTTAAATTATTTACTTGAATGAAGAATCTCTAAAGAATCACAAAATTAAATCTCCAATATAGGGAAATATTTATCCGATTTAATTTGCTAACATTTATTGGAAATATATAAAAATAAAAGGATATATTTACCTTGAGTCACTCTAGACGATTCCATATCAGGCTTTCGACATATGCAGCAAGTTATTTGCATAGTTTTATACACCACTGAATCGAATTTATGGGTTGAAATTAACTTTAGATTCATAGAATTCGCATAATAAATTGCATGTATATAGTTACATCACATTGCCATGCCTGCGGGTGGGTTCGATCAAATAAAATTTGGTTGTCGTATGAGACGAAAATCAAACTTTGCCGTCAGGTATTTCTTTGCAAACCGAAGAAGCACGTTTCTTGTCCAAGCAAATGTGCAAACGCAAAAATTATTCCATGCTATTCGCACTTGAGGGGTGTCGGTAACTCAAACTTTAAAAAAAAATCAGAATTTGAGATTTTTGCATTTTCAAATTCTCTTCAAACTTACCTTTATAAAAATGATTTATTTTATTCTCTATGATAATCAGAAGTGCTAAAAATCTAGTTTGATATCTTCATCGAACCAGGGCAAAAATATATTCTTTAGGTACAGATACATTTTGAGTAATAAATGTGTTATCAGGTACAGATAAATTTTGAATAATAAATGTTTATCAGGTACAGATACATTTTGAATAATAAATGTGTTATCAGGTACAGATACATTTTGAAGTATTACAGACGTGGAATTGATTGGGAAGTCTTATAGTTATAAAAATTTTTACCTATTTACTTATGTGAAAGACATTGGGCCAGTTTTTAGTGATTTATCAAATTCAAAGATATTAAAGAATTGCCTGCATAATTATACCCCAAAAACCCAAATGAGAGTATAGATAATATAAGGTTTTGTGTTACAATGAACACATTTATTCATATAGAAGATCCTTTTTTATGTATATATGATGCAACATCATTTAACAAAGGCTATGTAAAAAAATGGAAATTTTGGGGAAACGTAAGTATGGAGGTTATATGAAAAATGCAATGAAATAAATGAATAAAAAATAATTAAAATAAATTTTTACAATGAGTTTCAAATAACAAAGTAGAATAGACAAGAGAACAGACTTAAAAGGAGGAAAAATGAGGTTGCCCTTTAAAAATACAGATCGTTTTGAAAATAGGGTAGGAATATCATGGTTAATATTTTTATATTAAAATGTATTTTTCTCAAAATGTGAATTTTTCATGTTAAATGTAACTTTTTTTAGAAACTGCAGTTCGAAGGTATGTACAGTTCAAAGGTACATGAGCGTTTTTAAAAATAATTCTAAAAATTATTTTACGGAAATTTTTTTTGTAGAAAACGGCTAAATTTCACCATCTCCAATACAATATTTTGCAAACACTGCGCTGCATGAAAATCGGCCCCGTCACCATTCCTGCAAATTCTTATGCAAAATGCCCTCCTGTATCCGAATTTGACCCCCATATTTCCCCATCACCCACCGTTTTCTGGGGACTCCCCCACCCCTATTTTTTATCACTGTCCGGTAATTTTATGGCCATGAATTTGATTTGGACAACTATTATTTTTTCCGTTAAATGTCTTCTGAGCGGCTACAGAGGTGAAAAGTTCTAGAATATGAACATTTGTATCAAGGGGGGAGATTTGGGAGGGATTTGTCCCCTTAAATTTAAAAAAAAATCAATAAAAATTACTTGTTTTTTTGGTTTGTTTTCGCAATTTTTTCACTTATTTTCTACATATTCCAGCTTCCAGCCCCACCGTTTCCTCACCCAAACACCCCAAATAATAAAAATATATAGCAACAATTTTGGCTAAAAGCGGGTGAGGGGGAGAGGTCCCGAAGCCCTGACAAGAAAATTTGGAAGATTCACTGTACAACATTGCTGCTCTTTATTTTTATCACTGTTCTGTAATTTTATGGCTATGAATTTGATTTGGAGGGGGGAAGGATTGTTTTAACACTTAAATTTAAAAATAAAAATATAATATATGATAATTAAAATTAATATATAAAAATAAAGTTTGAAAGATTCACTGTACAACGTTGTCGCTTTTGCAGATCAAACAGTTTGTGAAAGCAATGGATAAGACAGGTGATGGATTTAACTTTTTGAAAACTAAGTTTCCTCGTCTTAGTGAAGCTAAAATTAAGGAAGGAATTTTCGTGGGCCCCCAGATTAGACAACTTTTTAAAGATTCAACGCTTATGAAACAACTGAATCGCAAAGAAAAACGAGCATGGCTTGCATTCAAAAATGCGAGCATGTTGGCAAAATACTGGTGGTCATTGGTACGAAAAACTTCTACTTCATGGTACAAGAGGAAAGCAAGCACCAGATGAAGGTATTATATTATAAATTACATTTATTATATTTATATTATATTATCTATTATATTTTTATTTTTAAATTTAACTGTTAAAATAATCCATCCCCCACAAGTCAAATTCATGGTCATAAAATTACAGAATAGTGATAAAAATAAAGAGCGGCTACGTTGTACAGTGAATCTTCCAAACTGTCTTGTCAGGGCTTCGGGACCTCTCCCCCTCACCCGCTTTTAGCCAAAATTGTTGCTATATATTTTTATTATATGGGGTGATTGGGTGAGGAAAGGGGGGGGGCTGGAATATGTAGAAAATAAGTGAAGAATTGAGAAAACAAACCAGAAAAACTGGTCATTTTTATTGATTTTTTTTAAATTTAAGGGGACAAATCCCCACCCAAATCTCCCCCTTGCTACAAATGTTCATATTTTAGAACTTTTCACCTCTGTAGCCCCTTAGAAGACATTTATTGGTTAAAATAATGATCCCTCCCCTCCAAATGAAATTCATGGGCATAAAATTACCTAACAGTGTTACAAATGGGGAGAGGCGTCCCGAGAAAACGGTGGATGATGGGGCAAAATGGGTGTCATATTTGGATTTAGGAGGTCATTTAATATAAGAATCAGAAGGAATGGTATCAGGGCTGGAATTTTTTTATTTTTTTTTGAAGCGCAGTGTAATTAAAAAATGTAAAATTAGACAGAAGATCTTTTCAGTATAATCAAAAAGGAATTATTTTACTTGTATAAAAATCTCAAACATGTATCTATAATAGATTGTGGTAAAAGGTATATCGGAATTGGCCAATTTAACATTGTCGGTATAGGGAATACCGACTCCTCTTGAGTCAAAGTCAGTGCGTACGACAAAAGAACAATAAGGAAAATTCAAACTTCAAATAATTCTTAGGGATTAAACAGTCTATTGCCAATCAATTTAGTGAATTCAATATTAATACCTTGCCTACGTTTTCTGTTTGCAGATGCAAGCAATAATTATGAAATCCTAATGCTACATTTATTTTATATTTTATAGAACATTCTTTCAGCAGTATAAAAGGAATAAAATAATATATTCTGAAATCCCAAAGAAAATAATCTTTTAACTCACAATTTCCACATTAAAAATATTGTTACTTGGAGATGAAAGATTAATTTTACAAAACATGTAGGTACGAGTGGAACTGACCGCTCCCGCCCTGCTTAGGCATCCGGATTTAATTGAATGATCGTATTCATGACAGCAGTCGGAAATTGAGGTTGGATTCCTAATAGCCCTCTCCAGCCACGTCTTATGGAAGAGCAACCTCTTCCACATGATGCACATTCCGTCATTGGAGTGGAGGTATCTCAACCCCACACCAATAATATACCCACAAGTGAAGCGAGAACCAGCTTACATATCCTGGCGTCTTTTCATCTATAAACTCATAGAGTTCCCCATTGGGGTTTAAATAACATATAAAATGCAATAGAATTTTTCATTACGAAACTTTAATTACAATTTTCTTATTGAAAGTTCATGCATAGCCCTAGCGTTATATTCTGCAGTGCCTAGTATATGTCACCTTATATATAATTATTGGATTGATTGATAAGGAAAACAAATAAGAAATTTATTAGGTTGACTGTAGATAAAAACAAGGACAGATCTTATCTTCCATTTACTAAAAGAGGGCAAAAATTGTCAAAACCCAAATTTGAGAAGAAATTTCAGATTCTATGTAGAGCACTATTAATTTTTAAAACATTTTTCAAAATTGTTTCCTAGTTACTACCTAAAATTCAATATATAAAGCCATGAAGTCGTATTACTGAATAAAATATTATACCATTTAAATAGAGCTTAAATACAATCAACAAGAAAAAATAGAAACAATTGAAAAAAGAATCTTAACTTAAACTTTAAACTAGAACAACAAAAATAACCAAAAATATTTTTATTTATAAACAATAAAATTTAAAGAGTAAAATTTTAGGAAAAAATTAGATAAAATGAATACAAGGTTTAACTAGAGCGCAATTGCAGCAGCAAAACAAAAAACAGAGATTTGATGACTTTTTGATGTATTGTCCATGGTTTGGGAAATTTCGGGCTATGAGAAGCTATGTTTGGCGTAATTTTAGCTTCTTCCAGAAAAAGTTCCAATTAATATTTTGAATCCATTTCGAATAGTTCTTAGCCCTTGAAAAAGTAGACTAAAATGGATTCCTTGTTTGTTTTTGGTTTTATTGGATTAACTCTGAGGTTTTTATTTATTTATTTATTATTTTGTCTATCTTTGTATGATCTTGATTTCCATATCATTTAAATACTTTTTTTTCGGAATTCTGTCTTACATCATAAGTCAACAGTAAAAAATGTATCACTTTATCAATGAAAGAGCAGGGATATATGGTAAAAACGTTTGAATTAGCTGATGCCAGAGTGGGAAAATACAACTGTGCGCTCCTTGCAAATTAAAGCAATAACCCAATTAACCCTCCAGTTCGTATGTGAGAGATACATTAGGGTAGAATTTCATTTTGCATAATTTTAACAGAGGGGGCTATGAAAACATGATCTTGTTTAATCTTCCATCTCCTTCCGACGAACTATTAAACATCTTTTGAAATTCGAGACAGTAGTAGAACTCTGTGGATCTGCTATTTGTATTTCAGAGATACGTGCGACCATTGCAATGAAATTACTATGAAACTGACCTCCTGCTTTTCTTATCTAACTTTCAATTTTTTTTCTTTCATGTTGTTTTCACGGCTTCATATTACAAATGTAAATATTTCGGTTGAAATCGTGGCAATTTCATTTAATTTGTTTCCACGTCATTAAATTGATTCTTTGGTCATTTTATATTGTATTTGTGTTTACATTATTTCCACTGCTTTATAAATAAAAACTAGCAGATTTCCCGACGTCGGCCGTCATTTTCTTATCAAAACGTTGTGATGAAGATGAAAGGGAATTAAAAAAAACTGCGTGTACTTTGTTATATATGTGGTTTACAAACCAAACCCGCTGTTAATGGGTTAACTATAGTAAAGAAGGGGTCATCTAATTACCTAATAAATGTCAAGCAGAAGCGTTAGTCAAAGTGCATGATCGGCAGCCAACGTGTAAAAATATAATACATATAGCAAGAATATAAGGTTTACATTATATAACAATATAGACATACTTGTATCTCAAAGTATTCGTTTTCCTTGTAGAAAATGGAAAATGTGTTTTGATGCGATTATCTGCAAATACATAACCACAAATAAGTACTCTTAGAAAAAAGGATTTTACATAAAATAACCCCAAAGTCGACACAATATGAGATATAGTTCCCGTAAGAACATTGAACTTATTTTCATCTTATTGCATCCAAAAAAATTATTTTAAAATATTGAATATCACATAACTTGAAAATCTGATAAACAATGATATTTTCCATTAAGAAAAGTATCGTGAAAATATACTACTACCCAGAAATAAGTAAAAAGGGTTTCGCAAATGCATAATGCTTACAGATATATTTTAATATAAAATTCAATATCTAAACAATGAAAACGATTTTACACCATACATACCTATTTTTTTAAAAGAAAAAGCATCTTTTGAGAATAATGCAAAAGCTGTTTATTAAGTGCAAAATAATATATATTTTGTTATATTGTATTTTCATTAGAATTTTAAATCTTTAGTTATGAGCTTCCGAAATTTTTTTCGAATCTATGCATATTAGTCATTTCCGGAATCCATTAATTGTACCCTATTCTATGAGGATATAATTGAAATATCGACATTTTGATAGTACGAAAAATCTCAGTTCCCTTAAAATAAAGATTAATATCACTTTAGGACGTATAGTAAATAAGAAAATTAATTCCTAATTCAGTTATCTTTCTTTTGTCAGTCTCCGTAGCAATCATATTTAAATTTTGCCAATTCAAATTACAAAATAGTAGGACAGTCGACCAAATATTCATCATCATAAAATTTTTATTTCAGTCACCTATTTTTCTTCGTTCAATAATATTTTAACAGCAATCATTTTGTTACCATTCTGCGTAAAATAAATTTAAAATATAAAAAAATAAGAAGTGAAACTTGTGTTTAATAATACTGTTTGTAACGATAAATCTATCTTCAGTGATATTTCCTTGGAGCCAAATCTGGTACCAAATTTCATCAAAATCCCCAAGCCGCCAAAATCACCAAGAGAGTATGTTACATGCATTTGGTGACTTTGCCCAACCCTACTCTGAGGTACTGTGTCAGGGTTTATTTACCCCTCCTATACTTCAAGTGGGTTAATGACGAACATGTGTACCGAGATTCATCAAAATCCCTTCAGCTGTTCGGAAGTGATGCTGGAACAAACATATATACATACGTCGAGTTTTTTATATATAAATTCTTTAAAATAAATTTACTTATCAACCTTTACTCAATTAAGCGTAATTTTAATAATTACCCTCTTAAAAATTGATATTTTACAATAGCGTATCTATTAAATACGCAAAACCTTTCATTTTGGTTTAGAGGTTGCGTCCGCTAGAAGGTTGAAGGGGGACAGGCAGTAAAGTAAAAATGAATCTCCTTAAGTGTTTAATTAATAATAGTATATTACGAATAATAGGGAAATTCGAAAGTATATACTAGGCAATTCTAAACCTTCAAAATTTTACCTCTGGCACTTTTAGTTTAGAGCTTAGTCTGGAACTGAATCAACTATTAACAACCATGAAACTGCGTCCAGGATATTTCAAGTTGTCACCTGTCTCTTTAAACATTACTGCTATATTACAGAAAACTTTGTAGTCGGGTACCATATGATGTAAAAATAATGTTTTAAAACTTAAAGACTTTTGGGTTTCTGTATCGGAATTAAATCGGTTAATTTTGTAAAGTGGGTCATTAAGTAAACATTTACATAACAATGGAGCTTAAGGCTTTGTTCATTAATTGTATCACTAGTAATGAATTACGTAAATATTTCTATAGATTGGTTCTACTAGTTTTTGTAAACTTTAGATGCTATTAGGTTAAAATTCTAGCATGGCTTAAAATAATTCTAATCATTTACATTTTCACCACTGCTAATTGCAAGTGTATGTACAAAGGCAGTCATTACCAGATTTAATGAACAAAAGCTCAAGCTCCATTGTTATGTAAATTTTGAATTGGTGTCCGTACTGATTAGCAAATCTTATTGATTCTCTTCCAATTCTCATAATGACTGCCTTTATGCATATGTTATTAGTAGTGGTAAAAATGTAAATGATTAGAATTATTTTAAGCCATGCTAGAATTTAAAACCAATGGCATCTAAATTTTTAAAGTCAACAACAAGTGCTAAAAAATCCATAGAAATATTTACGATATTTATTAACTGATGCATTTAATATGAGAATCTGATCTTAAAGGCGAATTATTTGATCAAATAAACAAATAAAGAAATATTTAAAATTATCTATATTGCAGTTGATCAAGTTTTTTAGAATTACTTAATTAAGAACAAAAAACTAATAAGTTTTCAGACCTCTAATATTTCATTTATCATAAAAACATTTCCAAGCTGATTAAAACTTTTTCAGTTTCAAATTTTAAAACATAAATTTTTATTTCTTTTAAATTTCTATTGAAAGGCATGACGAAAAACATTTTAGGTACAACGCATTTTTCTATTTAAAGATTGAGCTTTAAAAGAAAATAAATTTTAAAAAATCGAATGAGGAAGGAGTAGAAATATTTGACGACGTCCAGAAATAAAATTTATCACAAAAAATAACGCATCAGATTTGATGGATGCATTTTACCAAATTTAAAAACTGTCGCCAAATCAAATTAGTTATGAAAAACCGAAAAGAAAAGCTTGTGTGTGTTTTTGTGTGTATTCTAATGTCTTAGACGGGAGAGATTTTAGGAACAGGTATTGATAATAATTCTTTCGTTAATTAATTGCTCTTTTAATGGAATGAGATCTGTACTTAGATTTGATTTGAACAACAATCAACAGAAAAAAAAATTGGTTTCTTTTTAATTGCATAAACGAAGGAAAAAATTATTATTTTAATGTGAAAAGTCTTTTTTCTCTATAAATTATTTTTTGGGGTGTTTAAATAAAATAAAAAAGAAAGGATAATAATTCGACTGAATGGATTTTTCCTAATATATGAAAAGGACTGATTGCTTGTGAAATATTATAAAAATTTTAATTTTCTTTTTTCTATGTCTTCAAAAATATTTAATCAAAGATTTACGTTAGTGCTATTGCAGGTATTCACTATCAAGTAAAATATATCTGAAATCCTGAAAATAAGTGGGTGCTTTGCATCATAGCGGAAAAAATTGTAGGCATGAAACGTTACAGAAGTAAAGATTTATAAAAAAGGCTGGGTATAATTAGGGGTGGCTCGTGTGTAGGGACTGCGGTAGTGCAGCACCCCCAACTTTTTCCATTGTATAAATTTAATGAATTTATTTTATTTCGCATTTAATATTTTCCAATTGTCTAACGGAATTTTGTATTTGACGATTACAATATTCAAATGAAACGCGAAGAAAAACCTAGGCAGAAAACGAAGTTCCCTATCTTATTTTTTTTTCTGCCCGAAGAAGAAGTGTAAAGGAGAAAGTAACAATTCAAACGGGAACTACCGTGACCTACGAGATAAACAGAAGGTCACGGAACTCCGGTTCTTTGCAGCACCGATTTCGGCATGCGCATATGCGCAGTCACCCAGCTCAGATTTTGTCCCTAACTTTCTCTACCATAATTTTAAGCTGAAAGGGAACTGTGGAAGTCTACAGCTCCCGTCGCGTTAGAAACGGAGTTTAAAACGTTTTCTCGCGCGGAAAACTTTTCAGCGTGCTAATACTTTGAAAAGAAATAAATAAATGAAAGATAATTAATGATAAATAAAAATTTAATTTAAAAAAGTTTTTTTTTTTACAGTAATGGTAATTTCTTGCAATCCAAAAAATTTTTTTGATGATTAAATTTTTTTTGATGAGGTTATAAATGCAGATGAAATACATAACAGAAATTTTACAGCTCCCGTCGCGTTAGAAACGGAGTTTAAAACGTTTTCTCGCGCGGAAAACTTTTCCGCGTGCTAATACTTTGAAAAGAAATAAATAAATGAAAGATAATTAATGATAAATAAAAATTAAATTGAAAAAAGTTTTTTTTTACAGCAATGGTAATTTCTTGCAATCCAAAATTTTGTTTGATGATTAAAATTTTTTTGATGAGGTTATAAATGCAGATGAAATACATAACAGAAATTTTTCGTGCTACAAATATTTTTTCAAAATTTTCGTGAACACTAATATTCTGTACCTTTCTATTCGAGATAATCACTCATAGTTTAAGAAGCCTCGATTTTGAATAAAACACGGTTCACTTAAAGGAACAGAATTTCTTGCGGAATATTTATAAATATATTCCCAATTTAAATTATCGCATTTCACCTTTAGATAGATGAAATGGAATAAATTAATAATTTTTTTCTCCTCTTGTCAATTCCCGTTACTACATAATACATAAGAACTTGAAGTCAGCTTTCTAACATTGAAAAAAAGTATTTTTTCTGACGCACACAATTTGAATCGGCATACGATTATATATAGCTGTCTTGATTTCAATGGATACAATTTTTTTAATCGTCATACAAGCATTAAGGTTAATGTTTTTGTTCTTTCGCTGAAAACAAGAATAGATTTTATTTTTTAAAGTAATTTTTTATGATGCTAATGAATAGTATTTGCTTACGCTTCTGTTTACATTAGTTATACTATAACATTTTTCTCATTAATTAATAAGAAAATTAATTTATTTCTGTACTATACTGTCATTTTAATGTTATTTGTTAATGTAGTAATTAATACAGAAAACAGAACAAAAAAACAAATTTCGAGCATAAAATTTTATTAAAATGCTTATCTATTTGAAGCAAAGAGTTATTATTATTAGTTAATAGAGCTTTATTAGTTATTCGTTAAATATAAAAATACAAAAATTGAATTAAAAAAGCCATGTGATTCAAATATGCATTACTGCACCGTGAAGGATTAAAGATGAGCAGGAAAGACAGCGCCCCTAATATTGCATAACACGAGTCGCCATTGGGAATAATTATGGATTCACTACATGTATATATAAGAAAATATTAAAATACACATAAATAAACATATAAGAGTACATTCAAACAATTTAATACTCAATGATCTGTTCAAATTCAAACAATAAATATTCTCGATATGGATTTAGGTACATTGTTTTAACGAAAATGAGTTTCTAACGTCTTGTGTGCAGATGTGTCTAATTTTTGATAATGAAAGAATGTTGTTGGGGCACGGACAACCTAATTTTTACCCACTGTCAATCTATAAGGATGACAGTTATTCCGCGGCGAAGTCACTGGCTTAACATCAGTCCGCATACATTTAGTCCATGATGATTTAATAATGACACATTTAATGTACTTTAAGCCAAAATAATTTAGGATCGATCAATTAACTTAATTCAATGTGTTTATTCAGCTTTCTTAAAAATTTGTCCGAAATTTAGTACCCATTCAGTGTAGTGAAAAAGACTACTTTTCGTATTCGGAAATATAACCTTATTACATTCAAATATATAAATAAATAAATTTATTTTGCTTCCTACATTAATTAAAAGAGAACAACAAATACGTTCGAAAATAAATCAGAATTAGATTGTTCATATCGCAAAACACAGACATAAAGTTCATTACGATTAGTCATCACTTATGCTTTAATCCGCTTAACAAAGGTTTCATTATTTATCCTATTCAATAAGCACCTTTTGAAATCATTTCAGTTCGTTTAAATCTAAGAAAATACGATACAATTCTCATTGCGAAAATTATTTAGGGAACTTTCGATTATCCTATACATAAATGAACGCTATGTCCGTTATAGAAATAAATACAAAATAAGCTGTGCCCATAAAACTGAGTACCAACTATTATCGTGCTTCAATCCATTTCTATAAATGTTTAAATTTATGAATAAGATTTGAATATATTTCCAATTTCTGAAAATTACCATATTCGTGTGAATTGTTTGTGCATAAAGATCATTAATAAATTTGTATTATATAGCCTCTCCTTCCGCCCTCTGGCGGGTTCGCGGCCAGCACGCACTTAGCTCAGCACTGCGCCTGCAACCTAGCAGCTTCGAGGCTCTCAGCCACTACTTTTTTCACTCTTAAATACTGTATAACGATCAATGGAACAGGCTATAAAACAATTGTAGACTACAGATTCCTTTAAAATTGTAAATTTTTACAATAAACCCCATCTAATTGTAATGTTTAGTATAACACTATCACGAATTTCGGCATGAAAGTCTTCAGATCCATTAATACAGAATGATGTCGCCCTTAATAAACAGTTTCGATTGCCTAGAATATGTATTTTACAATATTTTTGACGCACCATTTTGATGAAACTGTAGGGATTATTGATGAAAACAAAAACTCAATTCAAAATTAAATTGTTTATTCCAATAAACAGCTTCATTCTCTCAATTAACACGCTGCATTACATAAAAGTTTTTTAACAACAGCTAATTTTCTTGTTGCCAATTTAACAAAAATAAATTTAGAATAAAAACAAAATCGTTTCCTATTGATTTTAAATAAAATATTAACTAAAACACATATAATAATATTTATAGAGATGTCAACAAAATCGTCTGCTATTAAAACTGAATTATATAGTTGTCTTAAGAAAATCGTCTACCATTAAAACTATATTAAATTGCAAGGAAATGCAACACAACTACGTACAAATGAAAAATACGATTTTAAACTTACTAAATAAAGCAGAGCATTCTGATTGTTTGTTATTTGAAAGACGTGACGTTATAAATTGGCGAAATCTCTCCAGTTTTTGAGGTTTAGTAATTCCTTATTTTGTAATGAAATCTCCGTTATTTATGTTTATTCCGTTTATTTCGTAATATCTCTGAAAACTTAAGGGTGCTGGGGCAGAAGACCCCTGGCGACATATCTTCTTCCTCACTTCTTCTTTCTAATCCTTCTGATCTGAATCAGATCAGATCCATGAGGTCGTACACCTTCATCACCTCCAACATGATATTCCGGTCGCTGAAGCAGGTCATCATACACCAAGGCAACACAGTCAAGTAGATGTTGCGGAGTGGCCTCAATCATGTTGCACTTTGTGCAGATATTGACCTTCTTATCAAAACGACAGAATCTGAGGGTTTTTAATTGACCGGATGATAAACGAGCCAAAGCTGTTTGGTCTTTCCTATCACCCTTAAAATGTATAGTAGCACCCGGGCCTTCACTGCGATACCATGAATGAGCTGGTTCATTCTCTCCTCTTGACCATGGTATATTTAGATGTCATAATCTTGAATATAACATAAAAATTGTTGAAATCTGTCAGGTAGTTGTGGCTGGCGAACTGTTTGAAGGTTTTTCCCCCTATAGACAATGTACAGTGCAGAGGTGTTTTTTCGATTTCGTTCGAAAGGGGGGGGGGGGGGGGGCAGGCTACCTTTGATGGCATATCTATATGTCATGAGCTTTCATATGAAATACAAATTTTTGAAATCGGTCAGGTGGTTGGGGCTGAGGGATTTCTACAGGTTTTTTCCCCATAGACAATGTACAGTGGATATGTGTTTTTTCGATTTCGTTCGAAAATGTGGGTGTTGGGGTCAAGGCGACCTTTGATGACATATCTAGACGGCATAAGCTTTCATATGAAATATAAATTGTCGAAATCGGTTGGGTAGTTGGGGCTGGCGAACTGTCAGAATGTTCTTCACCATTGACAATGTACAGTGGAGAAGTTCTTTTTCGATTTTGTTGGAAAATGGGGGGTGAGGTGACACGAGATTACAAATCTAGACGTCATAAGCTTTCATATAAAATAAAAATTGTCGAAATCGGTCAGGTATATCCAGATGTCACAAGCTTTCATATGAAATAAAAATTGTTGAAATCGGTTGAGTGGTTAAGGCCAGCGAACTCGGTGAAGGTTTTTACCACATTATTTTAAATATATAGATTTATAAAGAATGGAATTTGGTAATGATTTGTTTAGAAATATCAACTATCACTTCAAAGGTATTTTCGAAAAATCCGTATACTTAAGCCTACTGTTGATGATTTCTAACTTTCTCATTGACTATTAATATTGTTTTAAATATTTCATAAGATGATATCGTGATGCACGTGAATAAAACATTAGTAATCCATAGCTATGCAATCAATATGTAAAGAAATGTTACTGTATAATTTCTTTAGTAAATGTAAACCATTCGTAAATAGTGAAACTTTCTTATATAAAGTTTCAATGAAGAAGCGTTATCTATTCATAACGATTTTTTATTTATGCAGGGAATTTAATGAGTTTTTTATTCAAGAAATGTTATAAACGAATTTTTTTAGATGTGCAGGAAATAAAATTTCATTTTTAATTTTTGAAAATCACTCATAAATTCTTATTTCGCGGATTCTTCATTTTCTTCATTTTTCATTAAAAGACTACAATTAAACAATTTCAAAATTTGAGTATTCTTATAAATCTTAGAAATTGTTGTCATAATTTAAATAATATGGAACCGAGGTTAATTTTCTTCCCAATAGAAGGTAAATGATACAATATAGAGAAAAAGCATTCCTACCAAAGAGATTACTGTAAAGAAAGATTTTACAAGAGTATTAGAAAAAATTATCATTTTTGAATATCCAATCTTCTTTCAAATCGAACTTGAAATCACCTTACAAATCCATGTTCTTTCACCATACATGTAATTTCTTATAATTCTAAGTTCTATCAATATTAAACGGGAATCTGAAAAAAACGAAGTTGTAAATATCATTATATTATATATATATATTGAGTTTCAATGGTTTAAAAAATATATAACTATATATATATATTTGCCATTGTGTCTTGTATGTTTTTGAATTTTTGTCTTTTATCTTTTTTTTGTTTTGATATATATATATATATATATATATATATATATGTATTCTAATATTGTAATTATATCAAAGAATGTATATTTATTCAAGAGATGAAAGGATTTCTCCTATTTTTATTCATTGTTTGTAGAATAAAAAATTGACGACTCGTCGACTATGGAATATCATCTCAACGATTCCATTTACAAGAAATTTTTATTACTCTGAAAAATATATTGAATTTACAAATCTCCGTGAGAGTATTTTCTATCTTATTTTGAATCGAGTCCCAGTTTCTTAATTCAATTTGTTTATTCTTTTGATCTCTATATATATCAGAATGTTACACAATATGAAATTTTAGAGATTATTTTTGTTGAACTGATTAATATAATGCGTCAAGAATACGAAACATCAAAAATAATTTTTGTTTGAATTAACGTTATTAGGCTTCACATCGGTCAGATGTAGAGCTTGCTGCACATTTTTTTATTCAATAAACGATGACAGGGAAATCAATTTCTCTATATATAATATCATCTTTATATAATTTTAAAAATGCACTTTACAAATTGTGTAAATCAATGTATTTGCTTACAAAGTTAAATGTTTTAACATTTTTTAAACATGCTTGTGAATTTTAAATAATCTTGATGTTAATATTTTTTTGTTATCAAATAGATTCAGTCGTAAGGAAACAACTAAATACGGACTCTACTAAAATATTTTGTTCTTTTATACGTTGACGGATATAAAATTTCACCATTCAAAAATGCATTCTTGACTTCAAATTTTGAATTGAACTAAGACACGCAATTCTCACTCACATAAAATGCAAAAAAATTTCTACCTAATTTATCTTCAATGAACTCGTATGATATGAGGAAACAAAATCCCATTTGAATTTAGAAATTTACGAAATAGGACGTTCTGACACATTTCGCATGCCTTCCTTAAGAAATTATCTCTAAAATGTTTTTAATAGTTAGAACTTACTCACCTGTTGTCGGTAAGGGTAAAAAATGATTAATAGTTATTACTATCTTTTTGTAAATCGTGGTAATAGTAAATAATAAAACTCAGATTGATGGTTTAGTTTCGTTCATGAAGAACGCACACGTTTCTTGTTTTAGCTTCATTCTATAGTTTTGCTGATTTTTTTCATCTTTCTAATTATTTCCGTCTTTCTAATTGGGATGCCCATTAGGTTGAGAATTGATACAGAACGGGAAAAAATAAAATGTATTTATTTAACAGAAGAATAAAAAGTCATGTTTCCAATTATCAGCAAAACAGAACTTGAATTATAAGACAATTAAGAATTCTTAGATAAAATTCAAAAACTGGTTAATAAATCGAAAAATGTCTAATAATTTCGGTACTTCATCTGAACCAAAAATTGTTGATTTCTAAGTTATTATTGTTTTGCAAGTAGAATCTGATTTTTCATCAAGCCGTAGCAACGTAAGTCTGCGAAATTTATTTTGTATCACAACGGTTATAACAGTGTAAATCCTCATAGGCAATGAGTAAATTTTTATCAGTTTTCCCGCTTTCCTGAAAATTTGGAATAATGCGATTTGTCTTCGTCCAGTTCCGAGGTGCAGATTTTTATAATGAGTTTATCCAATAACAGCTATATTCATCGTTTATAAAGTCAGAAGTTTAATTTTTTTCAGGAATATTATTCTTAATTTTTTCTGATTTCACTTCTCAGCTATAAAATACACATCAATATAGAGGTTCTTAGTATTTTTATTTTATTTTTCTATCGTCAATAAGGGTTTCGAGTTGCTTGCTTTCATCTATTAATTTGAGTAGATGCGCATAAAATTTTTTCATAATCTTAAAGCTAACTTTTAAATTAATGTTTTTGCGTGAGTTCATCTACTAATCCCATCTTATTTTCTGAAACAAAATTTGAATTGAATTAGTGCTGAATATCACTATTACAAATTTAAACTAAACAAAATAAGGTATTTAACTGCTCTCACGAAGAATGCCTTAACTACAGATCTTCAGCTTGCTAAAATCGGCATGAATTAATTTATAAAGGTGGAACGTTGATTGCATAGAAGAAAAGAAAATCTTGAAATAGAATTTCTCGAAATGAAATGCAGTGTCGAAAGAAACGAATAAATTTGCATCAGGAAAGGAAATGCATTGAAATTTTGAACAGTTTTAGAAAGAAAATGTACTAAAATTCCAAAAACTTTTTGCTTAATGAATCTTTAGCGGAGAAAATAAGTGGATATAAATTTATAAAAGAATTCTTTAATGAGATATTTTTACAAAGGTGAGCATTTTAATATCAATTTAGAAAAGATAGAGAACGAAAATACATGAGGAATTTGTTTTTGTTCCTTTGTTTCTTAATATTTGAAAAATAATAATAAATAAAGAATGAGAGTTGCTTTCATTCTTTCATTTGAGTGGGTGCACATAAAATATTTGTCATATTCTGAAAGCTAACATTTAAATTAATGTTATTGCTAGAGTTCATTTACTAATCCCATTTTATTTTCCAAAACAAAATCTAACTGAATTGAATCAGAGCTCCCTATCTCTTATACAAAGTTAAACTAAAATAAATAATAAAACAATTTGCCTCACAAAGAGAATTCACTTAACTGCAGAATTTAAGTTTGCTAAAATCGACATGAATTTATTTATGAAAGAGAAAAGTGGACTGCAAAGAATAAAATAAAATCTTAGAAAAGAATTTCTCGAAATAAATTACAGTGTACAAAATATAGATAAATTTGTAATAAAAGAAGATACATTAAAAATTTAAACATTATTAGAAATAAAATATAACAAAATTCCAAAAACAATTTGCGTAATGATTCTTTAATGAAGAAAACAAGTGGATATAAATTTAAACGAGTGCTTTAATGATATATTTTTACAAAACTGAACACTTTAATGTCAATTTAGGAAAGGTAGAGAACGAAAATACATGAGAAAATTACTTGCGTACATTTCTATCTTAATATTTGAGGAAAATTAAAAATTTCATAAATAAAAGCTTTTATATTATTTTTCACTTGCAAGAAATTCAATATATTGAAATGTTTTTGAATGTTATGATAAATTATTTTTACAATTTTAAGATGAAAATAATTAAATATAAAAAACTGAAAGTGTGCTTAGAATGGTTTACTACATATTTTATTAATTTAAATGTTCTCTGTTCTTTTTATTATTCAAAAGATACATTCTTTATGATGTTATTTCTTTCTGACTAACCAAAGAAATTAAAATATTTTTCTTTCTTTTTTATGTAAATATAATAATTCTGAAAAATGTAAGTAAGTCCTATATACATAATTACTATTAATGCTTTTGATTAGACCGAAATATTTACTCTAGCATATTTTAATAGTAATGTTTCCTTTTTATTTCCTTTCTATCTGTATTTTGCATTTTTCTTAAAAAAGATAATGAACAAAAGAATGGTTGTTTAGAAGCTTATCTTAGTTTGTTTTTCACGCAACATAACTAAAAAGTATTTACAATGAAATAATAATAATATTTCTTCCTAATTCTATATGCAATAAACGCTTAAATAATTAAGCTGTTAAAATTTACATTAGTTAATATGATATAACTATAATTATTTTTACAGAATTTCGCAGGCAGTTGTTTTTTACCCGTAATGTTTGCTAGTAATTCCTTTTCAACGTGAAATGTTAGTATATGCAAACAATTTGGAGAATTTGGTTAATCCTCCCCACATAGGCAAACATCGCCATCAATAAAAGATGATGTATTGCTTTCTATCTCTTTTTTAATTTCATACTTTACCTCCGTAATAAATATTTTAACAAAAAAAATGATTATATAACAAATAATTTTCTTTTATTATTCGGTTACATCACGATACTATACTAATCGGGCTTAAATTAGAGTTTTATGCTATCATAATGCATTAATAACGTTTACAAGAAACTTAACCTTTCGGATGTCTGTCTTTTTCAGTAATATTCAGATTTGCTTTCCCAGTTTGTTATAATAATGATAAGGAAAGTTTCATCTGAATGCTTGCAGACTGACCGATAAATGGATAAGATACAGAGACTAATTTCAAGAATTTAATTTTAATCATTGGAACTCGGCGAGACATTTCGCATACTTAATATTTGCAGAATTTCGCCAAAATATAATAGAAAACTTATTAATAAGACTTGCAATCTATTCAGCGTCATTCATTGTAGCACGTGGCATTCATTGCGGCCCGAAATTCAATAAAATTAATTTAAATTTATTTTATTAATTTTATACTCCATATTCACTGGTCATGAATAAATTTAATGATAAAAATTTTAATTTCTCTAGTTCCATCGAGGTAATTGCATAAAATAATTATGCAGCTTATGCAAAAAAATGTTGATAAAAAGTGTTAACAATTTCATTTGACTTCATAAATATTTGCTTTACATACAGTAGCATTTCAATAGTGATTGAGTAGTATTTGTAATTATTATTTACCTAAGAATATTATGTTTAATTTAATAAAATGGCGGAAACACATTCCTCTTTCAACATATAATTTTTAAGCCATTAAGCATTTTTTCAGGAGCAAATTTGTCATCATATGAAAGTGCTACCATCAGTTAAGAGCAACGAAAAAAGAACTTTTGAAATTCACGATATTTTTATGTATTTGCGCGTCAAAATTAAAGAGAAGATGAGATTTAAATGCGAAAAATCATTTGATTAAAATGTTTCCATTTATAAAAGGATATTTTAAAAAATATATGATGTGGTGATTAAACTTGTTTATATTTGAAGAAAGATAATAAACAATTATATATTGAATTAACTCTCTCATACCGAGTGAGGCGGTCTCGGGAATTCTAAAAATTTCCTCTTTATAGCGACGAAGGCCGGTCTGAGGCGGTTGACTTCTTTAGAGGGAGGTGAGGTTCTGAGATTACTTAGGAGATAAGCGCAGTAGGGGGTTCAATTATCCTTGCCAACCACAGCCCATTTCCGTGTGAATCAAGGGAAGGTTATAGCAGGGGTGGTGTGGTGGGGAAAATGACCACCCAGGTTGGGGGAGTCCAATTCCCGTCGTTTCCTCCCAGAACTCCCGTTTAAAAGGAGCTGGAAGAAAAACTCGCCCGGGATTAAAGAGTTAAACACAAGGGTTATTTAACTCTTTTTTGTGGTAAAATGTAAAAACAAAGAGGTCTTACCATGTTGAAAGAAGCATTTTTAAAATTGATATTCAGTTGTTTTTAGTGGATGAAAAAGCAGAACTAAACCACTTACTGTACCAAAAACAAGCTCTCAACATTATTTAAAAATTATGATGTTAAAGACACATTCAATAAAGGGACATTTTCACTCAACTAACAAGGATATTTAAAAATTAAAAAGTATGAATGAATAATAAAGTCCGAGGATGTTTCTCTACTTATGCAGTAATTAAAGTGTTTGTATTAGTTTCAATAGGCAAGATTCGTTGTTGGCATTGTTTTTAAAAAGAGTAAACATAAAACAAATTAGATCCATTACCATTAAAAGTAAACAAGTTTTTTTCTCCCCGTTCCTTTCTGTTATATAACCATATGTCATCACGTTTTGTGTCAGGTGTCAAAAAAGTAAATATATCTCCCTAATTTTTAATCAAATTTCTCTATCAGTAACTCCTGAATAAAGTAACAGAAAGCATTGTAGAAGATTAGAAAAAGTTAAGATAAAACAGAAGGTTATACATCTTAATAATATTTCTAATATTTAAAAACTTTGACATATATTTAATAGGATTTTTTCCATTTATACTACATGACCAAACCACGAATGCTTAAATGCTTCTGTCTGTGACTGAGATATAATATTTTTGTTATTGTTTTGAAACGGAAGATTACAACCTCTTTTGATCTAATTACATTCATTATGGAATGAAATCTTAGTGAAGACAAATTTATCAATATAGAAAGCACAAAAATTTCAGAGAGATATTTTCTAATCCTCTTGAGCATTTGCAGAATGTGAATTTTTTTGCTTTGCTTTGCATATTACGAAACAATGTTACATTAACGCTTTCAGATATCAAGATTTTTTCTACACTTCGTGGAATATATTAAAAATGGTCCTCTAACTTTAATATGAAGTTCGCAAAAAAATGTTTTACAGCTTTATTCAAAAGGTTTAATTTCACATTTAAACCGTTAAGTTAATTCGTAAGTTAAACCGAGAATTTGGTACTGAGACACTGTTTACTAATAGGCGTTCTAAGCTATGGATATGTGTATTTAGTTTAGTGTAACTAACGTCCTTCTTTGAAACTACTAGAGCAGCTAATAGTTAATTATTAAATTTTCATTATTTTTGAGATCGGACTATAATCAATTCCGATTTCTGCTGTCCTGCATTAAAAGAACGTAGAAGGAACATAGGTGCACTTTTTTTGCAAAGCTAAAAAATCATTTTACCAACGAAAATAATAAGAACTAATACACTATATTTAAGCATTTTTTAACCAAATATAGGATTTCAGTCGAGTTTTGGGCATAAATGAAAAAATAAAATATTTATTATACTTTTTCCTAAAATGGATTTGTATCAATTTGCCACATACAACGGGTACATTGATACACACGGAAATATCAAAAATAATGATCGTTAATAAGTCTCGGATCAAAACAAAAGGTGTTTTATCAATAAATTTTATAAATCAAAGTTTAAAAGTTTAACAAAGTAACAAACTTTTATTTTAATAAAAATTCAACATTTTTAATGAGACTGGAAAAATGAAGCAATAATGCCTCAGAAATTAATTTATCTCTAAAAATAATATAGTAGAATATGTGTGTGTCTAAAAATACTTTGCAAGGAGGGACTGTGAGTCTCGAAGCCCTTTTCTGAAATTTTAATTAATTTAAAATTGAAGGAAATGCTTGCGTTCTTCTTTGATGATATACGAAAATAATATAGCCCAAAAATAATTTTCACACCATGTGAAAATACAAAAAATTATCTTTTCGAACATATTAATTAAGTTTCCGAACATTTTTTCCCAATTTTAAAAAATTCGTAAAAAATATTTTAAACCTAATTTAGAACAACACTTTTCATTTTTGCAAGGAAATTAAACAGTGTTCATTGATTGAAGCAAATACTTAATTATGTGTTTCGCTTAGATAGTTCATTTTTGAGTTTTTCCATTTCCGAAGACGATGTTGCAAAGCAGCTGCTGTTAAGGAGCATTGATACACACAGAAGATGCGTATCAATGTTTCCCGGAATCAACTGTATCAATGTGCCCCGGATCAAATGTATCAATTTGTCCCAAGGGACTTTTCTACTTAAAACAAGTGGTCTCCCAAAATCAACGTTAAAAACCTTCGAAACTTAATTTAGTTCAAAAAAACAAATGTTTTTTCCTACCTTTGGAGTAGATTTCCTAGCAGGAAAACGTAATTAGTGAAAGAAAGGAAGGAACTGAGATGCTTCGTACTATCAAAATGTCGATGTTTCATTTTAGATGCAATAATATGCATGTATTCGACAAATTCCAGAAACTCATATCTTAAGGTTTAAAAATCTAATTAAATGGATACAATATAATAAAATATATATTATTTTGAGATTAAATATACAGTTTTTTTTTTAATTAGGCGCGGACTTGACAGGAAAGGGAAAAGTTGAAACAGTCTTTATTCCACGGATACCTCTTATTCCGACGGATCTCCCATTTAATTTCAAGAGACTACGGTTCCCAGTGAGACTTGCATTTCCTATCACGATCAGCAAGTCACAGGGGCAGTCTATTCGTCATTGCGGAGATGATTTAAGGGGACATACGACTCTTAAACCTCGAAAAAATGGTGGGAAACTGTCAAATTCGATACATTATATCTCTGAAACAAAGCAATTCACAAACTTACTTCTTTTTTTTCTAGAAAAATATATGTCATTTCTCTTTTAGTACACACATTTTCCAACCTTCATAATGGTATGTATTTATTTGAGAGAGTAATAAATATGGGTATAATTTTCGGAGAAAAAATGAGATAGTCACCTTGCGCGCATGATTACGGATAAAATATTCATCTAAACACAATATTTTCGGCATCTAAGTAATTAAAACAGTCTATTTATGAATCTGAACCTCAATTTATTAACATTTTAATTTAATTTCTATTTCATATACCTATTTAAAATAAAAAAGTTATAAATAGTTAAAATTTCAACTTTTCCAACCACCAAGAAAACTCCTTTGGAGAAATATGTACCAAATTGTGGTTCAATTTGTAGAACATAGCAAAATACATATTCGGTAAAAATTTTATGCAAAAATATTCAATAGTTCCTGAGATATCGTTCGCGCAATATAAAAAAAAAACTTATTTCGAGATATAGCGCTGTAAAGATATGGCCATATTCAGTTTTACGTTGAAGAGCTGATACAATTTCCTTCATAACTTTCATAATTATAGGAATTTTTTAACGCGGATTGTTTTAAATTGTTCAGAAAAGACTGGGAAGTAATATATATTTTTTCTAAAATCGAAACTTTTCGAGGTTTAACAGTCGTATGTCCCCTTAAAATCATCACGTTTTTTTCACATAGGAATGTTATGTTGTGTGCTCAAGAGTGTGTTCCCCAAAACATTTATCAATTTTTGTACCTGATGACGAAACTAGGAATGTAGTTCCCCTCTTTCCCTCTCTAATGATTTTTTCAGCAGAAAAGGATTTTACCTTGCTTTCTGACACTCACAACTATTGTCCTGTTTTCATGCTAATATACTTCTTGTTTGTGTATACCGTTTTATTTAAACATTGTGATATTTAATGAAATAAAATTATTGATTTTATAGTTTGTAAATAATTTTATAAAACTTTAAATAGCATTTTATCAATGAAAATGTTAATTAAATTCTGCTATAATTATTCCATTTTTTCTTTTCCTCTCCATGATTGTAATAAGAAAATGACAGGGCAACGCTGGGTAATCTGCCTGTATACTCATGAAAATGTGGTTTCTTGATTTATAAATAGTTTCTGAAAATATTCATAGACTTCTATTTCAGTATTTGGTCAATAATTTGAATTTACACTTCAAAGTATTTCTATAATAAATATAACTTGAATTGAAATTCAGGAATGAATAAAATTCAAAAGCAATCGTTTAATTCTTCAATTAGCCAGCAATTCTCAAAATTCTATAAATTATTTAATGTTCTAGTCAAACTTATTTGATAACGATATATTAACGTAACTTTATCTTCATGTATAACTGTTGTCTATTTTCTTTAAGAGAATGCTGATATATCACAAGTGTAACCAGTTGAATTGCACTGCAGTTTTCAGGATCAAAAATTATTGGTGCATATTTCTTTAAAATTTATCCTAATCCTGCGACGATTGTTCTTTTAACTATGGGTTACAAAAGCCAAAGATTAAAACCAATATGTCGCCTATAACACAATGAACTTTTTTAACGTAAGACTACGTAACTCCCATTGGGGTCTCAGGAAGGAATTTGAATCACACTCCAAAACGCAACAAAAAACGTTGTATGAGAGATCGTCTATATCTCGGTGACTAGATATGTCAAAAACATAGCTAGTGTCTTATTTTAGAGATGAAAGGTAACAACAGAAGTTACAAAAAAATTGAAAATAGGAATTGTAGTTCAGCGACTACTGAGTCTCAAATTTGGACAAAAACACGCATGAATTGGTGACGTCACAAGCATGAGGTGTGCACGCACAATTGGCTGACGGTCTCGCTTGCCATGTCTTCGAGAGCGAGATTTCGTGATTGAGTTGAAAATTTTGTTTCGACAAATTTAATATAATAATGGCTCCAAATTTAAATTTACAAAGAAGGAAACACCAACGAGATGCCAAACGAGATACAGAGAAGTTAAGAAAATAATTGTTAAACCAGGAGAAGAAACAAAAGAAACAGCAGGAAAAGGAACAAAATAAGCGGCAGGAGAAGGAACGAAAGAAACAGCTAAATAAGGAACTTTCTGCCTTATTTGCAAAATTGTCAAGCGAGTAAAGTAGTTCTACGCCTTTAACATTAGCGGCTTTTGAAACAGACAGCCTTTGCCATTTTTTTCAAACTTTTCTAACACTATTTCAGAAATTCTCTAATGTTCAGGATTTAATAATCATGTAATTAACTAGTAGATAGTTTTGCTGTCTCTTCAGATATTTTTATAATGAGTAAGCCATGGTATTGTCATTTCAGTGTTGAGCCTGCCGTGCCTTATTTACAATGTGAAAATAATTATTATATGAATAACTTGTGGAATTTTCCATCAAGCACAAAAGCAAACAAATCAGTCTTTCTGATGTAAAACAAGTAAAAAGACAAAGATATTGAGCAGAAAATAAAGCGTGAAGGCAATACAATTGTAACAGCTCCAACAAACCGTCCGTCTTCTTGAAAATCTGCGGTTAAAATGTTCTTAGATTTCAGAAATATCATTAATTAAAAAAACAATTTATTCTCTTTAAATTTAATTTTTTAATTATCAGATTTAGTTTTGGTTACGTCTCGCTTTGAAAAAACTTGAGGGTTATTGCGGAACCAACTTCGTAATTTTGAACTATGGTTAGCTGACGCGGATGGCATCTAAGTCGGTACACCGTCTTGAAATTTTTGTTCCACACGTCCGGGACCTCAAAATATTTAGAGAGAATCAGGACCATATATAAGACGAATTTTTCGTGTAACTGAGTCTCGAATACGTCACCCTCGAGCCTCGAAGCCACCTGTTTGGCAATGTACAGCAAATTAGTGACCTGAATGTGACTATTACCACGGATATTTTGCAGTGGTATTCGACGACACCGACTTCAAAGTGGAAAGACATTTTACTTTCTTTAGATATTATTTTACAATTATTTTACCATTTTCCTTCTGATTTCTTTTTTCTCTTTCAGTTTAATCATTTTAGTCACCTCATTGTCCACATTATGTTTTGTTATTATTATCTGTATCCAAGTTATTAAAATTGTTTTTAATAAAGTTTCAGGCACACCCATCCAACCGACAAGGAGCCGTTCTGGCTCCGAGTGCGGGGTATGCTTGAAGACGAAGACAAAGTGAAATTCTGCCCCAATGCCCCTTAAAGATATTAGGCTAAGATAATTGGGCACTCAGAGTGATAACGATTTAAATCTATATTTAGCATTAAAACACTGTTTTATTTGCAAATTTATAACTGTATCTCGTCCCTACAGTCTAGTGGTAACATAACTCTTCATACTCTGCTTCATTCTACTTTATTCCTTCACCTTTCTCTTTCTACCCTGTCCAATCATCTTTGATAGAAACCTTTTAAAAGGAAATAAAAGGTAAAATAACATCCACCTTTCTATTCGCAAATTGACTTTTTCGCTAAAAAAAGCTATTTTTTCTAATATTTAGACCAATTTAACTACGGGTAAAGCAATGTTTGTTTTAAATAAAAACGCCAAATTCGATGAAATGAGCGATTTATTCTTATCAATAAATTTTACTACTAAGCTTGAGGTAATTTTAATTAACTTCTTCTCCACACACATTTTTGGTTCATTTTTTTCTGAGTTAGGTATGTTGAGATTTTGCTTACTTAACTGTTTAAGCTCACCTCCCAATAAAGAATTAGCTATCATTTCACTAATCTTAAAATGTAAATAAATTTGACTACATTCTCCTATATTGTATTATAGTTATGCCTTATAACTCTATATGCAGGACATGATGGATATTTACAAGATGTGCAATGGGGAAGGAAAGTGAATTCTGATTTCACGATTGGAATTTCAGTTTTTAAAGGTTGTTTTAATAATTTATCCAATATTATTCTAACCGTTAACATACTAATTTTTCTTAGAAAATTGAAAAAAATATTTAAAAATACGTTTCATTTGATAATTAAGATACATGTGTCATCACCATGATGTTATATTTCGTATTTCATGTAAGAGGGTGCACTGAGCTTTGTCTCGTCATTGTAGACCGCAGCAAAAATGAAAAATAATTGTTTCACATGGATCTCTTAAGAATATTGCATACCTATACCATACCTATACCATATTGAGCAATTAATGGTTCGATGCTGATGAGCTATTGAGTTTCAAGAAATCTTGAAATGAGTCTGATATCTGCATCCACTTGAAAGTGTTGCTATGAAGCCAGACTTTAACATAATATAAAAGAAAATATAAAGATAATATAAAAGAAAGGATCAAAATATTAACGAACTCAGACATTTGACATCTAGTTTTTCCATCAATTTATTCAGACATTTACAACATTGAAAAAAGATCGCTTTTACGAAAGGAGAAATTATTTAAAACATTGTACTTTGTTATCTTTATTACAGAAAAAAGACACTAAATGCAAAAATGAAGAAAAAAATCCTGTGGAAAAGTGCTTGCATCGTATGTTTGAGGTGGATTATGGTAGAGCATTCTTATTACAATTAATGGAAGGTTAATATTTCTTATAATTTAATTTGGATCTTGTGAATTTATTTATACATATTGTCGATATTTTGACTGGTCTCGTCACGAAATATTATCCTATAATGGTTTAGCATCACCATCTGACACAAAATATGGTATTATTGATATTACTGTCTTGTATAATGACACATGGCAGAAACGTTGACATAAGTCACTGTATGGAATTGGTATTGTCCATATTTTGACTGGTCTCGTAAAGAAATATTGTCCTATAATGGTTTAGCATCACCAGCTGACAAAAAAGATGGTATTATTAATATCACTGTCTCGTATGATGGCACATGGCAGAAACGTTGACATACGTCATTATATGGAATTAGTATTGTTGTCGATATTTTGACTGGTCTCGTCATTGATTGCGATATACTTTCGAAAAATTGTCCTGAATGCACTACTGCAAGAAAGGATCTTGGAGAACACATTGCCGATTTCTCCATATGGTACAAAACCCACAGACCAGAATACAGCGAAAACTATGTGCGATCATCAGATGCCATGGAAGTTAAATCTGTAGAAATTTTATGGAAGAGATCACTTGAAAACTGTAGTATGTGATACACGAGTGCAATGTCAGATGGTGATACCAAGACATGCCAACATTTATTAGAATTAGATGTATATGGTGACAGTATGAAAATTACTAAAGAAGAATGTCTAAATCATATGACAAAGAGACTTGGGACAGGCAAATTTTAATTTATTTTTGTTGGGAGTAAATAGTTATTTATAATAATTTAGAAAACACACGTGCCTGAAAATTTTAACGTGTCGATTAAAAATGAATAAGATAGTATGAATATTTCTGTAGTTTAATAAAAAGATTAGTGCATGGTATAGAGAGAAAGCAAATATCAAATGTAAGCGTACACATATATTTAAAGTGTATTTCCTCTATACTATATTTTTAGTTTAATATAAAGAATAGTGTATGGTATAGAGGAAGCAAATATCAAATGTAAGCGTACACATATATTTAAAGTGTATTTTCCTCTATACTATATTTTTTCAGATTTATGTTAGATTATTTTAGATTCGGCATGCGTCTTAATTTTTAAATAAATCTTATAAAATTTCTAGTAGGGTATCCTGATAGATACTAAAATAAATACATGTATCCATTTGACTTCATTTAGATAGCTAAAAATCAGTTTCAATTTATTTTTTGTTGTGAATAAATAGTTATTTATATTAATTTAGAAAACACACGTGCCTGAAAATCCTAACGCGTCAAATCAAGAATTTCCATTTAAGCATTTTGTCTCTCCAAAATTTACTTTTAAGTGAATAACATGCATAAATATTAAATATGTCTGTACTTTAATAAAATTAATAGCGTGTGGTATAAAGAGAGCAAGTCTCAAAGGCAAGTGTACGCATATATTTAAAATGTATTTTTCTCAAAACTATATTTTTTTCAGATTTACGTGTCTTTAAAATGTTACAAGCGGCTTAATTTTTAAGTAAATCTTATTAAATTTTTAGTACGGTATCCTGATAGATACTAAAATAAATCTTGGTATCCATCTTAAGTTTCGACTTCATTTAGATAGTTAAAAGTCACTTTATTTTGAAAAAATGTAAAATTTTGATGAAAATTAAGTAAACAAATACAAAAATACTTCATATAAATTAACTATTCACTGAAATAGCAAAATAATACCCCATTATGTTGAAAATGTACTTATGAGTAATAATAATGTAAAATGGAGTGAAAAAATAAAAAAATGGCAAGCATGGAACGTTTTAAAAAAATTAAAACAATAATTTTAAAAACATTATTGACTAAAATAATTGATTTATATTTTGTAGAAAATATATCCCATATAGTAATGTTTCAATAGATATGTGCACAAAATTTCAGAACTCTAAGTCAATAATTAAGAAAAAAGCTATATAATGTCCACCGTTCCCTTAAAGACAAAAACACTGATATAAATTCCTAAATTTAGAAATAAATAAGGAAAATGAAGTTTAAAAATTCTTTCAAATGAAAATATTTCAAGAATTTTTTTGTACTTGATCTACTAAAATTTCAACAATTACAGGTTTTACACTCAAGGTCATAAATTAGAAATAGCACATACAAGTAAGAGATGTACAAAAGATTGTAAGAGAGATCAAACAAGTAAGACATGAAATCAAAACGCATATAAGATATCTAAGTTTCATTTAAAGACATATCTCAACAATCCGAGAGTTTACTTAAAAAAACAATTTTTCACTCATTTGTTTATTATTTTAGAAGGCGGATAAAGTTATAGAACGAAAGCAAACCCATTCAGTAAGTGCTGAGATTCTTAAAAAGTTAGTTTCAAAATTCAAAAGAACAATACTTTCCATTTCTTGACATGTATATGTTTTCATTCCACAAGTCACTGTGTAAGGCAAACCTTTTTCTCTCAAAACATTTTTTCTTTGGGAATTCGCTGCAATTAGGAAATTGCGAAATTTTCAACAAAGATGCCTGGGTTACTCAAACGAATAAGTGTTCCCTTTCATCTGGGTAAGCAAACTCCACATAAAACGGCGTCTCAAACGACTCTAAAGTGGGGCCTCGGTACGAGTTCCAAGGAATTGGTTATGCTGAACACATTTTACTGTCGAAGCGGATCTAGAAGAAACTGAATAAATGATTCGACAACATTTTATTGCTGCTTCAGATTGACGACAAAGCCGATGCTTGTTGTTCTTTTGGCTTGCCGTGCTTTTAGTCTCATACTTATTCATTTCTTTCTTCTGTACTCTTTTGCCTCCGTCGGAGACCATATTGCTCCACTCGAACAATAAAAAGGGGGAAAATATTGTTAGGGAGAAGTAAATAACTTTTATCTGCTCTAAATCTCACTAAATGCCACTTTCAGTAAAAAATATAATAACCTTCCAAAGTAATCTAATTGATCCAAAACGTATTGTAAAACATGAAATGGATTTTCAAAGTCATTGAAATGCTTTTTCCAAGCTGGCTTTAATAATTCAAATTTTCAATTTTCTTAAAAATCTCGCAATACTGTGACAATGGAATTGTTGATTATGTTGAAAAATATTGCAAATACTTTTCTTTAATATTTTCCATCTCAATAAGTTTTCTGCATTTTTAATCTTTATTTCTATTCTTTCTCTTGCTTTATTTTTAGATTGTTTATTAATTTAATATGAATTCTTGATTTTTTTTTCTATGCAAAGAGTGAATTATATTAATCAACAATAGATATTTGAATTATGCGTGTATATAAAGGCTGTAAAAATGGTAAGGCACAAGTTTTGGATGTTTTTCAGTAATCATATAGAGCAGCCTGCTCTTGTTTGAGAATTATGAAAGAATAACTTTCTGTTGTTGAACGTCTTTCTTTTGATTAGTTATACTATTTTTAAAATTTTAACATTTTAATTATTATTTTCTTATTTTATTATATCAATTCTTAATTCATAATAATACCTTAAATATTGTAATTATTCTGTAATATTTCTAGCATTATGCTAGCCTCCAGAACTATTCTTCCTCTGTTCTCGTGTGTTTCTCGGTGACGTCATTTCTTGCTTCTATTTCGGCGGAGGGTAAATATTTTACGTTCTGTAATATCTAATGGATTTGTTATAAAGGACTTTATTATGTTTTTTTTTACAAAGGGATTATTTCCTATATTTCAGTTAATGAATAAATTCAGGCGGCAGGGGGTTATAATTTTGACTATGTATTCTTACCCTTGACAAAAAATTTATCCATATTAGAACTCCGGTGGCTAGTGGTCTTAGAAAAAGTTCGCCATTCGAGTTCTCTTCCATTTTTTCCATTTTGATTGCATTTATTTTATTTTATAATTGTTTTCTTTTATGTGTTTTAATTATTTTAATTATTAGAGAAATTTTTGTTGTTTAATTCTGCAGTGATTTGTTAGTAAATTGTAGGACAATTTTGTTGATGCAATCACTGGATGCTGCTGCAAAAAGGTGTATTGTTATCACTATTGTTCATTTCTTCTGTTTCTTCTGTATATATATTTTTGATTTTCATTTTTTTGTTTTCTATTATTTGTAAACTTTAAATTTTTTCGATGTTAAAGTTGCTTATTTAATGATAGAATGGTTCGAAAGGGAAAAATGAAATATGAAATTATTGAAAATGAACTCATAACAGATGTTCATAAAAGACATAAAGATAAAAATGAATCCTTATCGTATTTTGGAAGTATACTACACATATCACTTTCGTCCACACAAGTTCAAAAACAGATTATAACCAAATTTAACTGCAATGAAGACTCACCATATGGTGACACTAAAGTACATTTGTATTCAGTTCTATACACAACAAATTAATGTTACACATTCCATATGCTGTACATAAAAATTATCTTAAAGAATTTTTTAATAATTTGTATTTAAAAGGTTTGGGTAGGTGTTGGTTATTAATAATTTGTAGTTATTATATTAATTATAATAACAACACATTAAAATGTAGTTATTAATGCATTTCATCATGCAATAAAATGTATTAACAATTTGTAGTTTAATACGTCCTTCCAGTAGTGCCTCCCTGTAGATTGAAAATCAAGGCAAAATGGAAAAAAAATAAAGTGAATTTATTTAATAGAAAGACAATCAAATTATCTTGCCAATTATCAGTCAAACAGAACTTACATCATGCAATAAGTAAGAATCCTTAGATTAAATCCGAAAACCGGAAAGTCTATCGACAAATATCTAATAATTTCTTTTCCTCAGAACGAAACGAACATAAGTCCAAACATCGACAATTCTCCCCTCGTCTTTCTCGCATACTTCTACAATTTAGAGCCTTCTCTTTACTTCTATTTATGAGAATTTGCATTCCGGAACTTACAGTGTTGCGGAACGTTACAGCAAAGCACGCAAGCGTGTGCATTTTTAATCATTCTCGAGTAGGGGGCATTAAATGGCTCGATTTGTGTTTCTTAACCCTATGACTGCCTATTTTTTCTAATGACTCTTTAGGTGCAAAGCCTTCAAACATGTTTAAATACCGTTAAATCTAGCAAATTGTTATTAATACGAAAAGCTTTATTAGTATAATACGATTCAACGCTATAATAGTGCAAACTAAATGAAAAAGCTTGCGAAAGTCTTAGGATGGAGCAGAAAATAGACTTATTTCCTACCCGCGGAAATCGCGGGATACGCAGTCAGAGGTTAATATAATGAAGAAAAAACTAATATAGATCTTAGACGCCTTCCATACAAACGATTGGGCCAAAAATTTGATGAACATATGCAAGTTGGTCACAAGACCGCATACCACATTCCATTTATCTAAGCAGTAGCGTTTCTTAATTGTCGGGTTCACATACTCGAGAATAGACAGACCAACAGACGGGTCATCCAGCTTGACAAATTTTTTCCAAAATTTGATATATATCTACAATTAGGCTGATAGAAATATGTACTAATTTTTATCCCACTAGCTGGTTGGCTGGCTGAGGTTTACTCGTGCAGAAACGAAATTTGGCCATACAGTGCTACACGTATGGTTAAAAGGGTAAAGAGTAACCATAACAGAATTACCCCCATCCTGATTTCGCACTAGGAGACAGTGAATGGCATCAGCTTCAACAGCTAGGAGGAGCCGGAGCCCTAATAGTCATCACCGACTATGGCCCGACCCCTTCCCGAAGAAGGTACGAACTATCGATGATGGGAGGTAACTCGACTCCATTATTACTATGCCACCAGGGGAAGCGAGAACCCGCTTACTTCTCTAGAGGCTTCTCATCCGTGAACTAAATAAGAATAAAGTGGGTTTAAATAAATTGGTTATAAATCTCAATAAAACTCTCACCTGATAAAAATCATCTGAAATTTATCCTTCTAGCTTCTTGCTGTTTGGAGTTCTTGTGACAGACATACAGACAAAGTTTTCATAGACGTGTTTGATAGAAATCTACAAATTCGGTTTCAAGACCATCATCCCTCTAGCCTAATCCATTTTTGAGTTATCGTGTTTACAGACAGACTGAAATTTTTTGACGATTACAGTACATTCTCTTTGTATACATCATATACGGGAAACTAAAAGTGACGATATCCAGGTTATTATAGTTTTGCAAATAGACTCTGATTTTACATCAAGACATAACAATATAAGTCTGCTAAAAATTCTCGCTTTATAATTATTACGATTATAACAACATAAATTCTCATAGGCAAATAATAAATTCTTTTAACCCTGCTGTTCTGTTTGGGTCTATTTGACCTGAAATGTTTTCGACTTCTTATAAAAAACGTAATAAGTAACGTAAAACGTAATAAGAAAAGAAATACTTTATATACCTTTCTTGACTTTTTCAGTAACGGTGATATGTCATTACTCTGAGAAGGATTTTCTTTAATTTATATATTTTCTGTATATTTTTTGAAGTTGTATCAATGTATCGTTTGAGTCAATAAGACCCGATTCTGTTTTCTCCTAACTGTAGTTTAAAAATTACACAGCATTTTATCAAATCAACAGAAAATGACGAGAAAAAAATTGTGAAAAGTCATCTGTCGTTTCTAGCATAAGGAGAAAAAATTATTCAATCACACTAGATCACGTGATTCGATATTTAAAATAAGGTTGTAGGGTGGATTATTGGATCATTTCGTTTTTGTGAATTGTATGAGAACAGAACATACATAGAGAAATAACAATGACTTTTGTCACTGTAATGACGTGAAAAAATAAATAATGACGAATCGCAGATATTTGAGTGACACTGAAGTAGATCAGTTTATGGAAGAATCCGATAGCTAATTTGAAGATGCTTCCGAACATGAAAATCATAAAGGAAAGTAAAACTTCTGTTTATTCTGAAAATACTGTTATGCAAACTGTTTACAATGGGCAGAATATTCAATCGAAACATCAAAATATGAGCTGGCACTGGATCCGCCTCCACATTCTCGCCGCCTGCATTCTATTAATGTTAAAAAACATCGTAACTAAGGAACGTATAGGCGTAACTAAGTATTCAGCGTCTTGTAACGTATGTAAAATGTGTATTTGGAACTATTTAATTCTACAATCCAGAACAATATCGCGAAAATGACAATTATTGGAGGCGAAAAGGTATATGGAAAAGAATGGATCATCATTCATATGAGGGCAATATATCATGATAACTGAATTAAGAATATCCCCGACAAAAGGCCAAAAATGATATTATACTACAGTGCCTGTAAAGGAACTGTGAATACTCTTGATAAACTTTTGAACACAAATAATTTTAAAGGTAAACAAATCTTTGGCCAATGGTTATATTTTATAATATGCTGGATACTTCTATTTATAAAGAAATTATTCCCTGGACATCAATCAACAGGAAATGGAATGAAAAAAGTTGACGAAAAATAGTTTTTAGAATTAACTAGGCAAGTAATTAATTTCTTCATATATTCTGGCAATGCAAAATTTCTCCAGAATTAAAGAGTTGCGAAATATAACAAAGAGAATACAGAGTAAATGACAAAATGGTCAATCAATAATATCCATAGTTAATTCACAGTTGAGTAACAAACGCGACCAATACAGGTTCTGTCAATCACGCAATGATAATAAAATAAATATATTCTGTAAGAAGAGTAAAATACATATCCACCAGCAACATATGTCATATTATTGTCCAAATTGGAAATAAAAAGGAAGTTAGAGTAAAAAAGAATATTCTAATTCATTTTTTATTTCACATACTTAAGCTTATATTTGCATATTCATTGTATTATTTTTCGAATATATCAAGTTTATTATTGTTAGAAAATTTCCTATTTACATCTAAACATAATATTGTTTTCAAGCCTTGGAGAATATAGGCTCCTGAAATTAATATTTAGTGTTCGGATCATATTGACCCGAACATTACATGTGAATAGTAAATGCGAACAGAACAGCAGGGTTAAGAATATTTTTCTTAATTTTTCTCATTTGTCTTTTCAGGTATAAAATTCACATCAAAATAAATATTCTTAGGGCTTTTATTATGCTTTATTTTCTAAATCTTTATCGCGCTAATAAGGGCTTTTATCTATTCGTTTGAGTGGGTGTTCGTAACATTTCGGTCACATTCTGAAATCTAACATTTAAATTAATGTTTCTGCTAGAGTTCAATTACTGATTCTATCTTACTTTACAAAACTAATTTTAACTGAACTGAATTAGTGATTCCTATCTTAATTACAAAGGTTAAACTTAAATAAGAAAACAACTGGTCTCACAAAGAGAATTCACTGAATTGTAGAATTTAAGTTTGCTAAAAATAATGACATTATTTATAAACGAAGAAAGTTGACTGCGCAGAAGAAAATAAAATCTTGAAATAGAATTTCTCGAAATGAAAAACAGCGGAAATAAGATATTGATAAATTTGCATTAAACAAGAAAATACATTCAAATCTTGAACATTTTTAAGAAGAAAATGTACTAAGATTCCAAAAACTTCTTTGCGTAATGAATCTACCGGAAAAATAAGTGAATATAAATTAAAGCGTCACCTTAAGAATATATTTTTAAAATGGAGAACATTTTAATATCAATTTAGAAAAGTTAGAGAACTGAAAAACAGGATGAAATTCCTTTTGCATTTGTATCTTATTACTTGAGAAATAATAATACATAAATAGTAACTTTGACATTTTTTCACTTGCAAAATATTGAATATATTCAAATGCTTTTGAATTTTATGATAATTAGTTTTACAAATTGAAAATGAAAGTGTACTTAGAATTATTTTTTTACGTTGTTTAATAATATAAATTAATTCTGTTGCTTTATATTCAGAAGATTTATTCTTTATGGTGTTATTTGTTTTTGATACGCCAAAGAAATTTAAATATTTTCTTTCTCTTTATCCTTGCTTCGTAATTCAAAAAATGCCATTAAGTCATGCATACATATTTACAATTAATACTTTTAATTAGTCCGAAATATTTATTTTAGCATATTTAATAATAATGAGTTATATCAGGAATTTTTC
The DNA here is from genome assembly GCA_013235015.1 of Araneus ventricosus. Taxonomy (NCBI): domain Eukaryota; kingdom Metazoa; phylum Arthropoda; class Arachnida; order Araneae; family Araneidae; genus Araneus; species Araneus ventricosus. The sequence continues at coordinate 475,183 of BGPR01000591.1, forward strand.
ATGATATTAAAGTACTACCATCAATTAAATACACAGAAGAAAAAGTTTCAGATTCAAGATCTCTTTGTGTGTGCGGGGTGGGGTGTCCGATTAAAACGATGTTTCAATATCAATTTAAACAATCATTTAATTAAGTTTTTTCCATTTTTAAAGACTTAAAAAATGCGTTGTAATTAAGCTTGTTTATGTTTGAAGAAGGGTAAAAGAAAATTATATTTTGAGTTAAACACATGAGGTATTTAACCCTTTCTTGTGGTATTAAAAGTGAAAACAATGCTGACATAGACAATTGATACTCAATCAGTTTAAGTGGATGAATAAGTCAAATAAATCACTTACTGTAACATAAACAAGAGCTCCACAGTCTTTAAAAAACTATGAATGTCACAAATATCCTTGGGGTATTTGAAGTCGCGTGGTATTAAAAGATATTTTCACTAACTTATAAAGATATTTAAAAATTCAAAAATATAAATGAATAATAATAGCTAAAGATGTTTATCAATCTTATGCATTAATACAAGTGTTTGTACAATTTTCAATAGGCAATATTCTTTGTTGACATTATTTTTAAAATGTGTGAATATAAAAAAGTAATATCCGTTGCGACAAAAAGTAAACAAATTATTTATTCCCATTTTTTTTTCATTTATTTACCAAAAAGAGAAAACATTTTGTGTTAGATGTCAGAAAAAATAAATTATTTACCTTAATTTTAAATAAGAATTCTTTCTAAGTGAGGGCTGAATAAAGTAACAGGAATTATTGTAAGAAGTTAGAAAAAAGTAAGATAAAACAGAAGATAAGATAAAACGAGGTTTTCAATAATTATTTTTAATATTCTATTGCATATATTTAATAGGAAATTTCTCTTATTATACTACATAATCAAACCGCGCATTCTTAAATACCTTTGTCTGTAAAAGTGATTTGGTATTTTTATTGTTGATTTAAGGCGAGCGATTACACCTTCCTTTATATATTTATTTTCATTATGGAATGAAAGTTCAATAAAGATAAATTTATAAATATAGAAATCACAAAATGATTTTTCAGCACAAACTTTTCAGAGAAATTTTGTCTAATGCTTTTGAGTACTTACAGAATGTGAAATTATTGACTTTACTTCATATATCTCGAAAGAATGTTACATTAACGCTTTCATCTATCAAAATTTAAAACACTTCGTGGAATAAATTACAAATTATCTACGAACTCTAATTTGCCATTTGCTAAAAAAGTTGTCTTCTAGGTTTATTCAAACGGCTTCATTTCACAGCTAAGCAGTTGAGTTAATTCGTAAGTTAAACAGAAAAGTTGGTACTGAAACACTGCATACCTATAAGCGTTCTATAAGGTAGGTTGAGTAATTAGTTTAGTTTGTATATCATCCTGCTTCAAAACTATCAGAGAGATGCCAAAACTTTACCGAAAAATCACTTGGACCCCTTAGATGCGAATGTTTTACACTGTATTTGGATAGCAAACTAAGAGTATATGGCAGCAATCAAAAAGGCGGAAGCAATATTATTTTAAGAAAAACGTAAATTAATATTTATACATTTGAAAACCTTTTACCAGAAATCTTTGGAAATAACTCAGGAATTCGAAAATACTTATTTTAAATAAGAAAAGGCAACATATAAATGATTCAAACAGAGAAATCTATATTCTCTACTACTCGCTAAAATGATTCACCATATAAAGGGTTTCGATTTCAAGATGTCATGTGCAATAAAAATCAGTTCAATAGCTTCAATGTCTAATATTTTTTGCAAATACTTTCAGGTTTGGATGAAATTGCAAACTAAAGTAACTTAAGCATTGAAAATATGAGAAGGAAACATATAAATGAAGGAAACGAAGAAATCTATACTCTCTACTAATTCATAATTTGATTCGCCGTATAAAGGTTTTATATTTCAAGGCGTTATGTGTAATGAAAATCAGTTCAAAATAATTTATTATTCCTAATATTTTCGACAAATTCTTTCACAAAGTGATTCACCATATAAAAGTTTTCGATTTTATGCTTTCATGTGCAAAAACGTCACTTCAATAGCTTGAATGCCTAATATTTTTTACAAATACTTTCAGGGTTGGATGGAATTTTAAAGGAAGGTCATTTAACTGCATGCCGGCAGTACACCACTGCATACACAGAAGAAATGGATTTTATTAAAATATAATATGTCACCAGCTAATATTTAATAATTAAAATTTGATTACTTTCGCGTTCGGATTATAATCAGTTCCGTGTTCTGCTGCGAAGCATTTAAATGATGTAAGAGATCAAAAACTGTACTTTAAATGTCATATAGATTTTGTCATTTTTCTTGAGAAATCTGAGAGAATTGACGCCTAAGATTTTCTATTTTTCCATGTAACAGGACGATTTCTGTTTTTGTATACAAAGGCCGCATTTATATTCTTTCCTTAACTAACTTCTCAAGAAGAATTCTCAAGTGAAATTCTTAAATAAATCAAAAAAAATATAATGGAATAATTTGAATTGAGCAGTAAAGCTAGAGAAAACAAGATAACGTGGGCAACAGAGACTGAATTCCATATAATTTATAGAGATACTATAATTTATTGCCAAATATTTAATTACATATTATTAAAATCGATCAAAAAATTTTCTAGCAAGTTGATTTAAATTTTATTTTATAGAGTATTCTTGTTTGAGATATTATAAGATATATCTATATTTTAATCGATATAAAGCCAATTGAAATGAATACCAATAATTCTTCTTTTGGTCTTGGTGTCATTTTTAGCATCGTTATTTTTTCTCTCTGATATGTAAGTATTATTCACTGGAAGAAATTATCCTTGATATGGTTTTCTATTAATTTTTATGAGGAAGAAGAATAGATTTCCAGGCGAAATGAGTACAATTTTTATGGTTACAAAATTCACTCGTAAATTTTTACTTCAATTCGCAATTTTTTCAATTTTAGATATGTTCTAAGCTATTCTGAAGTATATTACCCATTCTGAAAATGTTATATGAATTGACAAATTCCATCTAATTGTTATTCATGCATTGTATTCTTTTGCATGTAGCAAAGACAGGTTCTTTTCAAACACTTAAATAAATCATTTATAAGTAAATCTATGAAAATATTGTCAAATACTTTTAAAACTGTTAATTTATTGTAAACATTTCTGGAGACAATTCTGTATTATGTATTGTTGTGAATCTTGGAATTCTATACTTATAAATCTTCTTTAGATGAAGTATGGTAATGTTGCAATCTACAAAGCGATAGAGATACAGAACTGTTATATATGTTCAAATAAGTTAGTTTGTTGATTTCTAAGTGCTTTTTAAAAATAATCGGGACTTTCTTTTGCGGTATTTCTATTTAAACAATATAAATGTATATTTCAAAGAATTTCTATAATAAATATTACATGAATTGAAATACTGGCTTTAACAGAATCAAGCTAATTTTTTAAAAATTTTTTTAAATAACTTGCCATCCTTCAAGTCTTATAAATTATTTATTGGTTGTTGTAATAAAACATCTTTGATTCGAAAAGATGAATATAACTTTGACTTTTAAAATAATTTGACTACATTTTAGTATTTCCATTTATTGGAAATTGCGTGAAAGCTCCTTAGATATGAAAAACCTGTTTTATATTCCACTAAGCACGAAAACAAATCAATCTGTTCCTCTGGTGTTGTACAAGCAAAAGGTGAAACGTATAGAAAATAAACAGGAGCTCCAGGGTAATACAACTATAATTTCTTCCAGAACACTTTCTTAAAAATCCACAATATTTGATTTCATAGAGAATTTATTCAGAGATTTCATTAATTAAAAAATTCGGCTTATTATTTTTAGAAGTTAATTTTTCCAACAATAAAGATATTAGATTTTAATGTTAGCTTCGTTTAAGCCCCTTTTTGAAGCAAAGTTAGGGCTATTTGGTGACGAACCTCGCAATTTTGAACTCTGCTCAGATGACGATAGACATCTGCACTAGCACTACTTTTTTCAAATTTTCGCACCGCATCATCGGAAAATGTCTAAATCACGAAAGATTTAAAAAACGCCAGGACCGTATACACGACATATTTGTCGCAGAATTGAGTTAAGAATCAGTGACCCTCTTCTTACTCTAATCACAGTATATATACATTCTTCTACAAGTAAATTCTTGTATAAGTACATTCTAGTATATTGTATTCTAGTTTTGTATGATAAGTCTATTTAGAGTTCATGATGGATCAGAGGGAAATACAGAAACAGTTGAAGGAAACCACAGAATACTACTCTTTCTTTATTGAATCGTAGTTTAGCTAATAACGTATTGTTTTTTTATTAAAAAAATTAAAATCAAAATTGTAATTCCATAACATGTTCAATTTTATATTTACGATATATGTGTCGTCAACATGATGTTATGGTTGGTATTTTATGCAGACTTCATTGAACTTTGTCACGTCGTTGTAAACCAAACCAAAGATGCAAAAATAATTGCTTAGCGACCATCACTTTAGAATAGTGTATACCTGTGTGCAGATAATGGTTCGTTGTTTATGAATTAGAATGTTTCAAGAGATTATGAAATGTTTCGAACATCATTATCCACGTCAAAATGTTACTATGAATCCACACGCCGGCACAAAATAGTGCCATCAATGCATTAAAAGAATTGTTCAATTTACCAAGAACCTCGTAACACTTGGTTTTTCCATCACTCTGTTTAGACATTTAAAACATTTAATGAATGATGATTTGACAAATGAAAATTTATTGAAACATTGTACTTTGTTATCTTTATTAAAAAAACATACACTACATGTAAAAATGAAGAAAACAGCATTTTGGAAATGTGTTAACATCGTATTTTTGCGGTGGGGTATGGTACAGTATTCCTATTACAATTAATGAAAGGTTAATACGAGAATTTCTTATAATTTAAATTGGACCTCGTGAATTATTTCATACATTTGTCTATATAAGAACGGTTGAAAAAAATCCTAATCTTAGAAAAAAATAAGGAAAATGAAATTTCAAAATTATTTCAAACGAATGTATTTCTAGAAATGTTGTGTACGAGCTACTAAAATTACAAAAATTACCGCTTTTACACTAATAAGGTCATAAATTAGAAATGGTAGAAACAACAATCAAACAAGTAAGAGATGAAATAAAAACGCATAAAATATATCTGAATTTCATTCAAAGACATCTTTCAAGAATCCGAGAGTTTATTGTTTTTCATTTATAGGTTTATTATTTTAAAAGGAGGATAAAGTTGTAGAACGATAGCAGATCCATTCAGTAGAGTACTGAGATTCTGAAATAGTTAGTTTCAAAATTCAAAAGAACAATATTTTCCGTTTCTTGACATGTATATGTTTTCATTCCACAACTCACTGTGTAACGCAAACCTCTTTCTCTCAAAGCATTTTTTTCTTCGGAAATTCGCTGCAATTAGGAAATTGAGAAATTTTCATCAAAGATGTCTGGGTTTCTCAAACGAATACATGTTCCCTTTTATCTGGGTAAGCAAACTCCACATAAAACGGCGTCTCAAACGACTCTAAAGTGGAGCCTCGGTATGAGTTCCAAGGAATTGGCTATGCTGAACACATTTTACTGTCGAAGCGGATCCAGAAGAAGCTGAATAAATGATTCGACAACATTTTATTGCTGCTTCAGATTGACGACAAAGTAGATGTTTGTTGTTCTTTTGGATTGTCTTGCTTTTAGTCTCATACTTATTCATTTCTTTCTTTTGTACTCTTTTGCCTCCGTCGGAGACCATATTGCTCCACTCGAACAATGAAAAAAGGAGGGAAATATTGTTAGGGAGAAGCAAATAACTTGTATCTGCTCTAAATCCAACTAAATGCCACTTTCTGTGAAAAAGGTAATAGCCCTCCGAGGAAAGCACATTGATCCAAAATGCATTGAAAAACAGAAAATGGAATTTCAAAGGCATTGGAATGCTTTTTCCAAACTTTGGATATTCAAATTTTCGATTGTCGCAAAAGACTTGAAATATTGTAACAGTGGAATTGATCGGAAAATAAATCCGAAAGCTATTCTTTAATACTTCCCATGTCAATAAGTTTTTGTATATTTAATCTTCTACATTTTTTTTTCTCTTGCTTCCTTTCAGATGATTTTTTTATTTAATTTGAATTCTTGAAATTTCTATATATACATATAGTGAATTATGTATATTATTCCACAATAGATTCGAATATGTTATATATGGGTAGAATGGCTGTAAAATTTTAAGCACCTGTTGCAGATTTTTATTTTATTCATGTAGAACTTTTAGCTTGCGCTTGCTTAGCGATTATGAAAGAATGAATTTCATTTGTTGAACGTCTTTCTTTTGAATAGTTATAAAATTTTTAAGTTGTTAGACTGTTAGTTATGAGTTGCTCATTTTATTTTATCAATTCTGAATTCATTACTATACAATAAATATTATGATTATTCCGTAATATTATTATTTTAATTTAAATATACCCCTATTGGATATTGTTATTATTTTTTATTGTTATTATATCTTAATAATTTTAAACCTTAAACATCAATTTTTAGTGAGTCCTCCCTTCCGTTGAATATTGAATATGCTCTTCTACAGAATTTGACAATTTTAATTAATTCATTTATTTCATAAATTTTCAGTACATAAAATGCATGTGTAACTAATTTTGAGTTACTTCATATACATTTTATGTACTGAAAATATCTTCAATATGTTCTTATCGCAATCATTTAGGAAATACTCGAGTATATTAATAGAATTGATTTGAAATAAATAATCCGACCTTAATCTTAAAAAATTATCTGGTTACTATTTTTTAAACAGTGAAACCCGTTTTCATAAATTCGTAGTTATTTTCTTTTCATAAATTTTATTTCAAATAAATATATCAATTTGCTTTTTATTTTCAAAATTGAAAGAAATAGGAATCAAACAAAAGAGAATGGGCAATGAGGCCGACTGTCTTGGGTAGTCCTCAATTCGAGAATTAGTAATCATTTTATAGCCTCAATTGGAGAAAAAAGCGGCTTTTATAGTAAGCATACGTCCCAAACATACTTTTCTACTAAGCCTATTAACATTTTATATTCTTTCAAAGGCAACATTTAACTATGTAAATTCATTTTTCTTCACGAAGCTAGTAGTTTCAACACATTTTGTATGTATTTGTGACTTTTAAATTATCTTGATGTTGCAGTTGCTTGCTTACAGATAGAATGGTTCGAAAGGGAAAAATGAAATATTAAATTATTGAAAATGAACACCAAAAATGAATCCTTATCAAATTTTGGAATTATACTACACACATCACTTTCGTCCATACAAAATCAGAAACAGATTATAACCTATTTTAACTCAATGAGACACCGTATGGTGACACTGAAGTACAGTTGAATTCAGTCGTATACACAACAAATTATTGTTACACATTCCATATGTTGTCCATAAAAAATTATCTTAAGCAAATTTTTAGTAATTTGTATTCTTATCGTTTTATCGGCGTAAGTAATAAATGATTTATAGTTTAGTACGTCCTTCTAGTTAGTCCTTAAGATTGGTCTTCTTAAGATTGAGAATCGATGTAAAATGGAAAAAAGTGAAGTGAATTTATTTGAGACAATCAAATTATGTTGGCAATTATCAGTCAAACAAAACTTACATAATTAAATAAGTAAGAATCCTTAGATAAAATCCGAAACCGGATAGTATATAGACAAATATCTAATAATTTCTTTACCTCATAACAAGACGGACGTAAGTCCAACCATCGACAGTTCTCCTTTCGACTTTCTCGCATACTTACACAATTTAGAACCTTCTTTTCAGTTCTCCTTCCATTCTATAACCCAGGAGGGTCGACTCAACCTAATAGTTGCAGAGTCATTTAATGACCCCGGGATAAGAAACGTGACCACGACCTAGGGTTGTGAGCATCAACTACAAGCAACCTCACTATATTTAAAAAAGGCAAGTTAAATATTTAACACTGTCACACCAAGAGAGGTGGCCCCAGGCGGTCTAAAAGTCAGTCCGGGGCGGTTGACATCTTTTCAGGGAAGTGCGATTCAGAGATCGCTTAGGAGATAAACGCGGTAGGGGGTCTAATTACTCTTGAAAACCACAGCCCAATTCCGTGTGCCTGAAGGAATGAATATGGTTGGGGTGATGTGGTGGGTAAATGGCCACTCAGGTTCGGAGAGTCCAATTCATATCGCTTCCTCTAAAAAAGTCCCGTCTTTAAAGGAGCTAGAAGAAAAAAGTCGCATCTGGATTAAAGAGTTAAATAGAGGTGTTACTTCAGAGCAAAGCCACACAATTATTGCACTTATTGACTACAGACACAAAAATGAACAACAGAATGTGGTGATTCCAATACAAGACACAACTCCAAACAAATCATACATAATATAAAATCCGTTCGAAGTCGCTAACTCTCAGGAATGTGGACGTAGCTACATACCAAGACAGATTCAGACCAGACGCAGTGTTATTGATTTCACACCCTCAGCGCTCGCTTTCTTCGTTAGAGTGACTGGCTCAGAAGGGTTTGGGGAACAGGGGAGGGATTTCTTATAATTCGGAGAGGGCCAGCTGTCATTGCGGTTTTTGAGAGTGGAAGTGAATTTCCCTTATCTTTGGAAGAGAAACACGGGCGTTGAAGTATTTTGAGGCCACTCTATTCCAATGTTCTGTCCGATATTTTCTTCCTTTTACGCACCTAATTCCTGAATTGAATAATTAGTGGAAAGTTGTTTTCTTAAATGTTATAAAGATTTAGTGATTTGTTTTTATTTGAGTGATGGTAAACAATATGGATAGAGAAGATCCCACTGCAAGGAAGCGAAGGTCAGCAAGAGAGAGATTTGAACGATGGAGGGCTAGACAAAGCCAAGAGACATTAAGCAGGATGCGTGCAGCAGATATTGAATGCCATCGTAGAAGAAGAGAATGAGAAACTCAAGAAAAAAGGCTAAAACGCCTTGCATTTGTTTTCAGAATACCGTAAGTTGAAATACAGCGATATGGATCAATGAGTTTACTGTGTGAATCTTGCAAAGCTAAAAACTTTCTAATAGAGATTCCTCAGCTAATACAACTTTCGTTAGTAAGTATGTGGCAATCAGATCTGAGATATTATTGGCAATCTAAAACCCCGTCTTAGACGGGCACAGATCTTCTAATCGAATTAAGCAAGCAAAACTCCAAAAAAATACAAAACAAACAAATAAACAATGAAATAACAGCTACAGACGCAAAAATGCACAACAAAACGGCTGTGATTACAATACAAGACACATAACAGAACACCACTTCATGCCCCTGCGACTATAACCTTTTGGTTATTTCAACAGTGTAGCGGACATGAGGTGGAAGAGACATCGGAAGACGCTCCTTAACTGTCTAGCAAATAAAAGCGGAGGCAGAGAGATGAAGAAGGTTACAAAAATACAAATCTAAAATTCTGGTTTAATATATAAGAAACAAAAGGGAGTATCATATAAAACCATACACAAACAAAAACTGTAAACAGGAAAGAAATATGAGTATGAAGAGTACAATATCAACAAAAAAGAGAGAAAAACTAATCAAATAAAGAAGTCCAGAAAAACAAACTAAAATGCTAGTGTTGTCTAAAGTGCTAGTGTTAAGAACATATGTGTCTGTTCTATTGAATGTTCTTTTCTCCAAAAAGTGGAAGATTTTCTGTGTGGAAGCGGAGAATAGTTCAGGTACGCTGTCACGTCGGCGAAGAGGAAGCAAAAAATTCCCCATGTAGGCCTGCAGGTAATGGAAGAGGATTGAAGTGAGGGATGATCATGGATTTATTTGAAAAAGGTCTTGAAAATCATTAAGATGGTGAAGCAATCGTTGGATTTTAAGTCGGGAGCCTTTTTTGGAAGCGACGTTGAGGAACCAGATTAGCTCATGTTGCTGTGCCGGTTTAGTCATGTGGAAGGATGCAATCAGAATTCACTCTGTCGCATAATGCAAAGGAGTGCCATTTGTGTTCCCACATGGGCAATTTGCTGTCGATGCAAGGTTAAACCTTTTCAAGTACAAGGGAAATGGACCGTGTCCTATAAAAAACAGGATTTATTCCCTTTTCCAGTAGCATGGTTGAGTCAAGACTCTTGGCAGGACCTCCGAGCATCTCCATCTTCCCAGTCTGATTGCCAATCCTCCATCATTTTTTTCTTGAAGATTAATTTCAGGAAGGAAATCGGTGCCTTAACAGATAGTGGGTCTCTATCAGACTCCGCAGCTTCTTTTACCAATCTGTCCACTTCCTCGTTTCCGTTGTAGCCCACATGAGCTTTGATCCAAGAAATGTGAATATTCTTATTTGTGATAAGGCTCTTACAGATCTCTCTAGCTGTTGTGTTTATACTTCTCGGGTTACCAATACAAGGCACAACCCCAAAAAGAACACAAAGCAAATAAAACCCAAAAAATGCAAAGCTACCAAAACGCAAAAATAGAAACAAACAAAACACAAAAATGGAAACAAACAAAACACAAAAATAGAAACAAGCAAAACACAAAAATAGGAACGAACAAAACACAAAGAATGCAAAACGAACAATACACAATGAACCATTTCGGAACATACAGGGTCGTAAGGGAAACGCCAAAGCCTTGAAAATCAAAGCAAAGAAGGCAAGTGGGTGTATTCTCCTCTTCATTTTCGGGGCCATAATATGGCGCGATTTCTGATTCTTAATATAATGAAGAGACACTAATATACATCTTTGATGCCTATACAATCGATAATAGGCCAAAAACTTGATAAACATATTCAGTTTGGTCACAACACCGCATACCAAATTCCATTTTCTAAGTCGTTGCGTTTTAGAATTATCGTGTTCACACACGAGAATACACAGAAAAAAAGACGGTCACTCAGCCTGACGTATTTAGTCCAGAATTTGATATATATCTACAGATATATATATCGTCTGATATATATCTACACGTTGATAAAATTATGACCAAATTTTATCCCTACTAGATGGTTTGTTTGTTGTTTTTACTGGCGCTAAGGAGAAATTTCTCCAAACACTGCCACACGTATGGTTAAAAGAGTAAAGAGTAATGTTCATATAAATCAATCAAACTCTCACTGGAGAAAATCGCCTAAAAAATTATACTTCTATCTTTGCAGTTTGAGTGCTTTTAACAAATACAGACAAAGTTTTGATAGACTTGTTTCTTCCGAAATTTGATAGGAATCTCAAATTCAGTTTCAAGACCACATACCAAATTTCATCTTTGTGTAGGATCTATTTTTCAGTTATCATGATCAAGACACACAGACATTATAATTTTAAAATGCGTTTTTCGTACTCAGAATTGCTCTGAAACGTGTCGGTTCATTAATACCTCAAGGTGGAATTTTATGACAAGTGCAATTCATTCTTCATTCATATATTTTTGTATGCATAGTAAACGAGAAAGTAAAAATTCGATTTTCAGTTTATTATAGTTTTGCAATTAGAACCTGATTTGTTGCTCATAACAATGTATGGCATTATCTATAATCATTATGATTATAAGAGCAAATCTGTAAACGCAATGAATAAATTCTTTTCAGATTTTCTGCTTTCCTGAAAGTTGGCTTAGTGTGACTTGCGTTCATCTGGTCCAAGGTGCAGGCTTTTATAACGAGATAGCCAGTATCAGCTATCTGCTTCGTTTATAAACCACAGGGTGCATTCTTTTACAAATATTTTTCTTAAATGTTTCTCATTTCACTTCTCAGCAATGAAAACTAATCAAAATAGAGGATTAGTACTTTTAATATATTTGTTTTATGATTTCTTTTATCTCAATAGGTTTATGAATTGCTTTCATCTATTTATTTGAGTAGGTGCTGATAAGATTTTTGTCATATTTTGAAAGCTAACATTTAAATTAATAATTTTGCTATAGTCCAATTACTAATTCCATCTTATTTTACAAAACAAAATTTAACTGAATTAATTAGTGCTGCCTATCTCTATTAAAAATGTTAAACTAAAATAAATAATATATTTAATTGCACTCAAGGAGAATTTACTTAACTACAGATTCTAAGCTTGCTAAAACCGACATGAATTAATTTATAAGAGAGGATAGTTGAGTGCACAGAATAGAATAAAATCTTAAAATAGAATTTCTAGAAATAAATTACAGTGTACAAAGAAACAGATAAATTTGTATTAAAATAAAAATTTGAACAATCAACAAAGTTGAATAATTTTGAAAAGTATTAGAAATAAAATATACTAAAATTCCAAAAATGTTTTGTGTAATGAATCTTCAGCGGAGAAAATACGTGGATATAAATTTAAATGAGGGCTTTAATGAGATATATTCTCAAAGGTGAACATTTTAATATCAATTTAGGAAAGTCAGAGAGCATAAATACCTGAGGAAATTACTATTTTTCATTTGTTTCTGAATATGTGCAAAATATAAAAATTTGCATATATAGAAATTTTATATTTCTTGCAAGATATTAAATATACTGAAATGTTTTTTAATGTTATGATAATTATTTTTGAAATATTACGATGAAAAAACTGATATAGAAATTAAAGTTTTTAGAATGACATCCCACATAATTTAATAATATAAATGCATTATAATTTTTCATTATACATAAGATATTTTTCTTTATACCTTCTTTCTTTTCATAAACGAAAGAAATTTAAATATTTTTCTTTCTCTTTAAACATACTTGTTAATTCATAAAAACGTAATTAAGTCCAGGATACACATTCAATATTAAAGCTATTAATTAGGCCGTAATATTTATGTAGCACGTTTTATTAATATTCTTTACTTCTTATCTCTTTTCTGTCATTATTTTGCATTTTTCTATAAAAGATAATGAATAGAAGAATTGTTGTAGAAATGTGTATCCTGATGAAATTATTAAAAAATATTCATAATTAAGAATTCTATTTATATTGTAATAACAATAATATTTCTTCCTAATTCTATATGCTATATATGCTTAACCCGTGAGGACGTTCGGGATTATATTATGACCACAATCCCTCGGAAAACTCAGATTCCCTGAAAACTAGCCTCCTGTTCATTGCTTTCTTATCAGTAGCTGTGTTAGTCTCCCCCCTCTGCCTTTTCTGAATATTTAGAAAGTTTTTCCGGAATTTTTCGCCCCCTGATACACGTTTGGCCAGTTACTGGGGTTATTAAATGACCCCGCGCGTCTTCCCGTTTGTTCCACAGACTAGTTATTAAACGTAGCTGATACTTTCAGCACGTTATTTTCCTTGCCGAATTGAAATATTTAATTATTCCTAACAATTTCGACTACATAAGAAAAAGAAATGGAGTGCTTACATAAACTTCTTGCTGGAGTTGAAACTGATGAAGATCCAGATATTTACAATGAAAACAATGGACCTGAGGATGTTTAAGAAGATATTTTTTTAGTTCATGAAAGTTTCTGCGAACATGGTATGGAATCAGAAGATTCTGGAAATGAAGATGTGAATAACTTATAACTTGGAATAGTTTCCATCAAAAGAGGGCCATTGAAGTGGAGGAAACAAAATTTAGGCGAAATATTCATTGTCATAATATTGTGTCGCTCTTACCTGGAACAAAAGGACCAGCAAAAGATGTAACAAGCCCTGTGAAGAGTTGAGAGTTATTCATCAACGATAACATGATACATTTAATTGTAGAGTGAACAAATATATTTATCGAGAAATGCGCATCACAATTTTCACGTGAAAGAGATGCGCGAAAATCCGTGCTAGAAATCCGTGCTTTGTTAGTGGGTAATAATGGAGTAGATTTGATTTGTGTTAAGCACTGCATTCTTAATGTCTAAAAGTCAAAAGCGGTATTTTTCCAACTGAAAATATAATGATTTTAACAGCGCAGGGTTGAATTTTAGTTTGGGGTCATTTTATGACACCCGAGCGTCTTAGCGTTCTCTAAGGAGTTGAGCGTTCTCTCGGGTTAAATGATTAAGGTGTTAAACTCAACATTAATTAATAGGAGATAACTATAATTTTTTTACGATATTTTACAAATTTTATCAGGCAGTTGCTTTTTACCCAGAATATGTTCTATTTATTTGTTTTCAACGTGAATTGTTAGTATGTGCAAACAATATATTGTTTTGGAGAATTTGGTTAATCTCATTCACATAGGCGAACATCGCCATCTAGAAAAAATGATGTTTTTTTATTTCTTATTAATTTCATATTTTATCTCCGTAAATGATATTTTAACATTATAACAAGAACTTTTTATCAGTTCATAATCATATATTATTCAGATACATCACTTACTTTCACTAATCGTGCTTAAAAGTGAGTTTTTACTCCAACTTGATGTATTAATAAAGTTAAGGGGAAGCTTCTTTTTTTCTCCTTATTGTTAGATTGCAAAAATTGCATCTACATCATTTTCAGGTTTTATCAGTATTTTTAATTATTTAAATCTTTGCCACCAAAGTTTCTTTCATCTCGTGTGGCATCTCTGACAACTTTTGAAATTTAAACGGTAATTTTTAGCAGTTTTATTAAAAATCTAAATTTTTCTTAATTATTTACTTAGTATTCGACTTAAATATTAATTGTCTTAACTTTTGATGTCTTTTCCATTAATGTTTCAACTTTATTAATTTATAAATCAAATTTATTCAACGGGTCTATTTACTCGCCATCTTGTTTCGCGGATGGATTTTTGTGTAAAAAGTAAGTGTCGCCTGTCTGGAAGATTCCTTTGTCTTTGGTTTTGAAGTTTCTGGAGTGATCGCACGCATCCTGGAGGCTTCGAGACCGTTGGGATTTATTCCTTCGGTTCTCGGCTTCTCAGGTGTGTCGACAGATAAAAAGTATTCTGTGGAATGGTATACAGGATGACCAATATATTTTTGAAAATATCGTTTTGACTGCTAATGAGTGGGACTTACCGATGATTTGCAAAAGTCTGTGCTATGGGTTATGCGAACTATCTCATCGACCATTTAAACAAGCTGAAGGAAGTAGTTACAGAAAATTTACCAAGGCTGTATATAACGAGTGATCGATTACGTTCTTCTAAGTGAACCGCATTGCTAACTATACTAAAGTCAGTGCAGTTGTACCAAGAATAAATTGATTGTGCTATGGCCGCAAACAACAAATAATTTGTTGAGTATGACGAAAAATGGTAGTTGAAAGTATTCTACAGATGACATGTGTGACTTTGCTTCGAGTTCAGCTCAACATGCTTGATGGTAACGAGCTAACAAGTTGTTTTTCAACAACGTTTATGGTATCTCGAGATTTTCTTATCAAACGTTTTAGAATGATATGTAATTACATATATTTTTAAACTTAAAATGTCCACTTAAATCTTTAATAAGGTAAATTGTTGAAAGCGCTTTATGTTCAACTTGAAAATTGCAGAATATTTTTATATGTGCTTAAAATGGTTATTTCATATATCTCTGTCATGTTATATGCATCGTAGAATTGGTTCTATTGTATAAGTTATTCTGATGTGTTAATGAAGAAAATCAGGTATTTTTTCTGTTGTGTTTGGCAGTAAATTAAGTATAAAAAAATGTTAATAAAAATATTTGAATTTAAATACTTTGTTTTTCTTTAATCTTTAAATTGTTTTTACAACGCAATGTAATAATTATGTTTTCAGATAATTTTCTGTAGCGGCCAAGTAATTTAAAAGGTAGGTGCTTTATTAAGGTGCAGCATGTCATTGTATTCATATTTTCAGCACTCTGTATTGATTTAATAATCAATCTAAATTTTAACATTGGGCACCAATCTTGCATTAACGTTTATAATTAACATTTTTAAAACTAACATTTTTTTTAATTAACATCCCAGCACTAACACTTATCTTTTTCATTGACACTCAGATTTACTTCCCAAACATGAAACACAACATGATTGCGCGTTTGGGTAGATATTTTTTCTACCGGCCGATAAATGGATAGGACATAGAGATAAATTTTTAGAATTTTATTTAAATCATCAAGACTTGGTGGGACATTTCGCTTTATTTCGTATTCATTTAAATTGTAGAATGCCGACAAAATATGATATAAACTTATTAATCACGTCATCTATCATCCGTTAATCGTAGCAGCACCGGGAAACCAGTAATTCGATTAAATTAAAAATTTCTCTGTTTCCATCGTAGTGTTTGCATAATATAATTATATAAAAGGTATAAAAATAAATTGTTGAAAGTATTTTGTGTACAATTTCATTTGGCATATTAAAAATTTGTGTTACATATAGTTATGTGTGAATGTGAATAGTATTTGAGATGTATTTAGTAATACTAGTTCATTGTTAAATAATGGTACATACCATTATTTAACTATGAAAATTAAATTGAATTTGCTCAAGTGAAGTTTACATATTATTTTTTCAACAAATAATTTTTAAGTAATTAATCAGTTTTTAAAAAGTGATATATGACGAATTTTTCATCGTATGAAAATCCTATTTTTTCTGTGAGTAGGAATTAAAGAGAGGTTGAAATTTCAATTAAAACAATCATTTGATTAAAATGTTTCCATTTTGAAAATATTTTTAAAAAATATGGAGTTGTTATTAACCTTGTTTATTTTTTGTAGAAAGCAAATAAAAAATTACTAGGGGGCTCTGCCCCCTGCTCGCTAAAGCTCGCCAACCCCCAGAAGGATTGCGTTGCAATCCTCCCAGGTTTGCTACGCAAACCCTGCTCGCTTCGCTCGCTATAATGAAGACACTGTGTGTCCTAGAAGTTATTTTAAAATCTTCATATATATATATATATATATGAATCGGCTTTATTTTGCTTCTGATGCTTTAACTTAAATCAGCACAGAATAAAATTTTTTAGCCTCAAAAAAGATATTTTTCTTCAAATAGAACTTACAAAGTAAAGCTGATTTCCTTTTAATGCTTTCACCTTAATAAAGAAGGAATAAAATTTTTTGGCCCTGAAAAGGGCCGTTTTTTATATAGTGAAAGCATCAGGAACCTCCCCATAAACACAATTAAATATTTCACATTTTGGAGCTATCACAGAAACAGATTCAAAAGATTGTGCTGTACGAAAGCAGGTATATACATATTCAATAAATTCCTATATATAAAATAATATACAACATTGAAGACTGTGCTCTACAAAAAAATTGTATCAAAGCAGGTATATTCAATCCACTCAGATATAAAATAATATACAACATTGAAACAAATTAAAATTGTAATGTAATAAAATACACTTGACAATCAATCACAGAAAACTTCCTCATAAACACAGTTAAATATTTCACATTTTGGAGCTACCACAGAAACAGATTCAAAAGATCATGCTCTACGAAAACATAAATTGTACGAAAGCAGGTATATACATATTCAATACATTGATATATAAAATAATATACAACATTGAAGACTGTGCTCTACAAAAAAATTGTATCAAAGCAGGTATATTCAATCCACTCAGATATAAAATAATATACAACATTGAAACAAATTAAAAATGTAATGCAAAAAAATACACTTGACAATCAATCACAGAAAACTTCCTCATAAACACAGTTAAATATTTCACATTTTGGAGCTACCACAGAAACAGATTCAAAAGATCGTGCTCTACAAAAACATAAATTGTACGAAAGCAGGTATATACATATTCAATACATTCATATATAAAATAATATACAACATTGAAGACTGTGCTCTACAAAAAAATTGTATCAAAGCAGGTATATTCAATCCACTCAGAAATAAAATAATATACAACATTGAAACAAATTAAAAATGTAATGCAAAAAAATACACTTGACAATCAATCACAGAAAACTTCCTCATAAACACAGTTAAATATTTCACATTTTGGAGCTACCACAGAAACAGATTCAAAAGATCGTGCTCTACGAAAACATAAATTGTACGAAAGCAGGTATATACATATTCAATACATTCATATATAAAATAATATACAACATTGAAGACTGTGCTCTACAAAAAAATTGTATCAAAGCAGGTATATTCAATCCACTCAGAAATAAAATAATATACAACATTGAAACAAATTAAAAATGTAATGCAAAAAAATACACTTGACAATCAATCACAGAAAACTTCCTCATAAACACAGTTAAATATTTCACATTTTGGAGCTACCACA
>BGPR01000592.1:0-45464 GCA_013235015.1 Araneus ventricosus
GAAAAACTGTTCAAAAGGGGGTTCACAGGGTCACCATTTATGGAGAATGTAGACGTATTTTTATTCCATATTTTATTGTTGGTTCCACTCACCACACCTACTTCACATGTTACACCACGCACGAGACTCGACTCTCTCTGCCAGAACAGATTCTCAAACCGAATCTAAAGGGGTTACCATAATCTCGGCGGCGCCATGGTTGGGTTTACCACAATTGAATGATCCATTTTTTTTGCAAAAATTTAATTTTAATTTTTGAGTTGAATGAAATTTAGATAATCTCGTATAAAATGTCGAGTATTGACCCTAGAGATGATTTCCCATTTCTGACCTCATATAAACAATTAACAGAATTCATTTTAACTGAAACCAATAAGTTTTCTGATTTTGCTTGCAAAGAAGACAACTCTGTCGATGAGATGCACAGATTCAGAAAATAGTCACTTTTAATTCCTTTTTACCAAATGTTCCCTTCTACTTGTTCACCAAACATTGGATGCTTATCATACATTTGCTTTTCACAAATTACATATATTATTTTAGATATCACTGAATTATTTTTTATGCAAGCATTCCAAGCCATATTTCACCCCCCCCCCCCACCTAAACTGTCTGAAGAAAAATGGATGAAGAAATCATTAAAACACAAGAGAATTCTTACTTTATGTACAGCATAAAACGAATGTAAACTTGAAACTCAAAAAAGTTGCCTTCCCATACAAGTATTATTGTTAGCAGCAGCTCAATCAATGTGGCTGCAGCATTCTCTGAAATTATCTCAAAACCTAATTTATTTGCAATATTTGACACTTTTCTTACTGAGAGATCGTCTTATGTAAACATAGATAAAACCATGCGTTAATCATGTTTGAAATTAATTAGTAGTATATTACTAGTGAAACCTCTCTACAGCAGCCACCCTCTGTTTAAAGGAAAATGGGTGGCTGCTCTAAAGAGGGTTTCATGTTTGGAAGCACAAAATATGTATTTAAACAAGCCCTAATTCGTTATTTTGGACAAAGTGAACTTTAAGAATCATCTAAAGAAAAGAAAATACTTTATTTGAAAATTTCTTTTCTTTTTTACAAAATACAAATTGTTTGCTTTCATCTATTATCTTTTTTGGAAGTAACTTTCTTTTTTAAATTTTGTTTTTTAATTGGAAAAATAAATCACTAATCAATTCGTCATTAGTTATTAAGGAATGGGCAGTAATAACATTTATTTTTCTTAAAGTCTGTTGAGACAAAAGTTTCATTTGCTGATGACAGTAACTTCTTTCTTAAAGTTTCAATCAGCACCTGAAAAGCAAAGCACAAATGAACTAGAATGCCCAACCCTTGTCCAGGCCGAAGTTCACTTTTCTCTTCACAATGGGAAAGGAATGATAAATTTTGATCAGATTCTGCAAATTTTTGAGTGTATGCATTTTTCTCCTTTTCTCTCAATAAAAGTTCCGAGATTAGAGATGGAAGGAATGTATTTCATTGAAGTTTAACAGGTGACCATTCCAACCAATCAAAGGGGCTTGAAAGGCTGTTCCTAGGGGTTATTTTAACATTATGTCTATGAGCTAAAAATCCCAAATGAAACAAAAGTGGCCATTGAAAGGGGTGACTGCTTGAAAAAGTAAATATGAGCATTGCTTAGAGAAGTTTTAATGTATTTCTGTTTATAAAGAGATGGACATGTTTGGCTCGGCACAAGAGCCAATATAAGTACAGCCAGTAGGCACCAAAGAAGTCTTTACTTTCCTTTCAAAGATTTACACAATATACACTGTTAAAACATGTACAAAGTAAAATGATTCAATATACTCACAAGGCAAAGTGGTAGTGAAATACACAGGCCATAATAAAACATAAAAGTAACTTTAAACAAGGGTATAAAATCCTATGGACTTTAAAAATGCAAACATGTGGGTCTTTGCCAAGTAACATTTTCACTGTCGCGAGATGGACATTTAATACAAATATAATATAATTCATCTAGTCTTATCATACATGATTCTTTCTTCAAAATACACTAATTCTAAACAGTAACTGGTATTTTGATGAAAGTAAAGGTGTGTGTTTTTTTAAATTTTAATACAGCCTATGCAGAAGTGATCTTTTTAAATCATGGTATTGTATTTATTACTGATAAAAAAAGAACAAAGGTTTTTACAAACCTGGATCATTTAATATATTTTCACATATAAATAATTATTCCCTTATTACAAAAATAAATATCAACATATTTATTTTGTAACAATGAAATATTTCTCATTATATTATGCTAAAGTATCAAGACATTAAAAGGCATTTTTTTCATTACATCAAAGAGACTCTCTACTGCCATATACTGTTTCAGTTGACAAAAAGATTCTGAGCCACTTAACCGGGTATGAAAAAAATGGGAAACGAAAGTAAATCCCCGGTTAACAGGTTAAACTGTTACTTTTTTTCCATTATAACCAAAAACTGACAATTTTTATTATTATTATTATAGCAATCTCAGCAATTTAAGTTAAAGGTAATGTTTTCTGAAGCTAAATGTCTACAACTATGAAATTTAAGCATTTAGAGCAATTTTAAAATGCTTTTTACTGAAAGCTAGCATTTCAGTCAGCCGTGTGCTACATAAGAAAAAAATTTTTTACAGTGATTGATTAAGTAATAAATTTTAAAGTAAGGATTTATCAGAAATTTTAAGCTTATGTGCATTTTTTGCTCACTAAATGTCTGATTTTTTATATTACAGTCAATTCTGGATAATTCGAAATTTTTGCTCAATCCCTAGAATTCTGTATTAAAATGTTAAAAAATCATGGATAATTTGAATTTTTCGTATGTTTTCCCTTAAAATATTACACTAAAAATTGTTCTTGAGACTTTTCTCAGCTAAGGTGCATTATTTATTTTAACGGTCTTTCTAAGGAAAAGAAAAGCGAGGGTTTGGGATGTCACTATGTGAGGATTTCCAAGGATTTTTCTGTCCACCCTCTCCCCTCATTGATTATTGTTAGTCATCCAAAGCTTGTCTGCATTTTCCCGAGAAAAGACTTGGCCACACCCCTTCGGCAGAAGAATCTATTTCACTGCGGGTTGAAAGGATTGAAGCTCCCCCTTTTTTCTCCAGAAGTGCAGCTATTCTTCAATTCACGTGTGCTTCTTGTGAATGTTTTAATGCGGTTGTATACACTGAGTTCTTGTGCTTTAAGTATTGTTTCTATGCTTTTACTATGGCATTGTCAAAAGCTAAAGCTCCTTATAAGTACATTAGCTCAATAGGTAGCGGTGATTGAGGAAGTGGAAAAAGGCCTTAAAAAGAAATCGCCAAAGAATTTGGAATTCCATCCAACAAGTTATCGACATGCAGTAAATTCTCGATTATCCGGCATTCAAGTATCCGGAAAGCTCAACTAATCGGAAAAATTAAAAAATGAGTTTTTCTAAAAATTTTACATCCGTGTGCCGTTCCATTCACGCAGACAATTTATTTCTGGAATGCAACATCTGCTCCGCACGGAGGGGCGTAGAAGGAAAAAAAGCAATATACAGTATAGTGATGTATACAGACTTGTTTTATGGGGAGTTCGAAGGCAAAAGTGAGGGGGAAAAAAACGGTCGTCACCTTTTGACGAAAAACGAGACCTAATAATGAAATCGACAACCAAAAAAAAGGCAAGGGGACAGAATCGATAAAAAAAACGCCACAACCTCCCCCCCCCCCATTTTTCTCGTCACACTCTACTATCCGGACTTTACAGGTATCCGGAAATCGGCGTTTCCCGAGTATGCCGGTTAGTTAAGCTTTTACTGTATTTGAAGAACAAAGATAAAATTTTGAACAGTGAAAATGGCACTGGAAAAAATAGAAAAAGAACGTGAGGGTCTGACAACCCAGATGTGGACGGTTGTGTTCTTAAGTGGTTTAAAGTACGAGATAAGAACATTCCAATTAGTGACCCTATTATGAGAGCCAAAGCGGAACAGTTTGCCTCTGCATTAGGCAATCAAGATTTCAAAGCCAGCACACAGGGTGGCCATCATTTTTGCTGTTTCAATTTCCCTGACATTTCCAGGTTTTATAAAAAATTTCCCTGACTTTTTTTCGGAGGTAGCCTATCAACCATAGAAAAAAATCACCTGCACATTGGCCATACTAAGTATTCATTCAAGTCAGTATGGTTTGAATAAAAAAGCAAAATGTTTGAAAAAGAACATTTATTTAAAACTTTTAAACAATAAACCATAAAATAACTAATACATCTTTACAATGAACAATTCTACTGTGCCGAATTTTCCAGGTTTTTCTGATTAAAAATAAAAACTTAAAAAATCTTTACGACGATCAAAATCTCAATAAAAATATACGTTGCAAAATAAAAAGGCAGAGAAAAAAATGTAAGAAAACGATTTTTTATTGATGTTTATAAATTAAAACATAGAAGCAAAATATTCTGTCACACGAATGGAATCGAATAGTTTGCAAAAGAAAAAAAGCAACTTTTTATTCCAACCAACTTCCTTCAATACGGCTCAAAATGGACAATATATAAAGAGAAATAAATAAAATAAAACATCAAAGACAAAAAAGAGAGAAAAAATAAAATTCGAGAAAATGGGGGAAAAAACATGAATTTACCATTTAAAATTAAATAAATAAAAATCCAATTTGAATTTTTTTAAAAAAATTACTGTGGCGTCAGCTCCCCTCCTGTGCTAATCCATCACTTTGCTAAATTTAATCTCATATGTCAAAGATCTGGGCGTGCGTAAAGAACGAAAATAAAAAAACCCCCGAACATGCATACATAATAGTAAAAAAAAATTGTTCTTTTATATGTATGGGTAACGGCTGTCCCATACTTTGAAGATCCCTTAATTTATCAAAATGATCAATAATCATAATGTTTCCCAACACTCAGAGAAAAAAACATACACAAAATAAACAAACACAAACAAACATACACAAAATAAACAAACACAAACAAACATACACAAAATAAACAAACAAAAAAAATGCTGAAAGAAAATATTAGCACTAATTTCATATACTTCATAATTCAATGAAAAATCTCCAGAAATGGAAAAACAAACTAATTCTGGTATAACTCCCATTTGACATTAAATCATCATAAAAGCAGGCAGTAGCGTGGATGCTAACTTGTAGACAGATAAAGAGAAATTTACGATCTCATAAGCTATCTGAATCTCTAGAACATATAGCCACATCCCAGTTCTTTTTCCACATTTGAGTGTGATTATACTACACATTTTCATCTCAAGAAGCATGATCTAATTAACTACCAAAAGGAACGCGATTCTGTTTTTATAGTCCAGTCAACGAAGGTCCAAAATGGGGGTGAAAAAACATTAACTCATATAGTTTTGAAAATTGGTACACATGTTCGTGAGGGACTTATTATGAACATACTAAAAGTCCCCGTTCCTGGAGGGTGAGTTCGCGGCGCCATCTTGGATTTCATCCCTCCCTTTTTAGCTTTTCCTGAATATCTCGAAAAATATTCAGTTTTCAAATTAGAACTGCTTAAACAAATTAAAGAGCATAAAATTCCCTACAAACTATGCTTTTATTTTTCTTCCAGCTTTAATAGTTTCCCAGATAATGGGTCTCAAAAGTTGCCGCCATCTTTGATTTCATCTCCCTTTTTAAGTTTCTCTTGAATATCTCAAAATCTATTCAATTTTCAAATTACATGTAATCAGGAAATTAAAGAGCGTAAAATGTCCTACAAACACATGCTTTTATTTTCGTTTTAGCTTTAATAGTTTCCGAGATAATGGTTTTAAAAATTTGTCGTCATCTTGGATTTTATCCCCCTTTTTTCAGTTTTTTTTAATATCTCAAAAACTATTTGATTTTCAAATTATATTAAATGCAACAAATTAATGATCGTAAAATTCCCAACCAATGCATGCTTTTATTTATTTTCTAGCTTTAATAGTTTCAGTGATATTTAAGAAAAACTAAAAAGGGGGAACAAAATCCAAGATGGTTGCAAATTTTCGAATTCAGTATCTCGGAAACTATTCAAGCTAAAACAAAAATAAAAGCATGCGTTTGTAGGGAACTTTGCGCTCTTTAATTTGCTGACTACATGTTATATAAAAATTCAATAGATTTCGAGATATTCAAGAGAAAAGGGGGTGAAATCCAAGATGGCGTCGACTTTTGAGACCCATTATCTGCGAAATTATGAAAGCTGGCAGAAAAATAAAAGTATATATCTGAAAGGAATTTCACGCTTTTTAATTTGCTGAATCAATTAAGATTTGAAAATTGAATACTTTTTGAGTTATTCAGAAAAACTAAAACTAAAATCCAAGATGGCAGCAACCTTTGAGACCCATTATCTGGAAAACAATTGAAGCTGGAAGAAAAATATAAGTATGTTTTTGTAGGGAATTTTACTCTCTTTAATTTGTTAAATCAATTGTAATTCGAAAATTCAATAGTTTTCGAGATATTCTGGAAAAACTAAAACGGGGATGAAATCCAAGATGGCGCCATGAGCTTAACCCTCTCCTCCCCCCAGGACCGGGGACTTTTAGTATGTTTATCAGAAGTTCCTAAAGAACATGTGCACCAATTTTCAAAACTATACGACTTATTTTTTTTTCAAACCTTTCGTTGACTGGACTAATAGCCGAAATTTCGGTCCCTCGGAAATTTGGCGAGGTGTTTACATGAACACGAATGGCATTCGTTTTTGACTGTCAGTAAATCACTGATTTTCATTGGTTGCCAAAGGTGTTTCATTCTATTTATAAAAAAAGATCAGCGAATTGTCACCTGCAATAAGAATTATCAAAATAAAAAAATTCCAGGTTTAGAATAAATTTCCCTGTCACCCGAAATTCCCGATTTTCTAGGTTTCCCGGTCGGGTGGCCACCCTGGCACAGGTTAGCCGAATGGTTTCAAAGATAGAAACAATATTTCTTTCAAAGCAGTGTGTGGTGAAAGTGGTGCAGTGAATATTCAAGCAGCTGATGAATGGAAAAAAAAACATTTAAAAGAAATTATTCAAGAGAAGAAACCACAAAAATATTTTTAATGTCGATGAGACTGGACTTTTTTATAAGTGCACTCCAAATAAAACTCTTGCTTTCAAAGGAGAAGCATGCAGTGGCGGAAAGATAAGTAAAGATCAAGTAACGTTGCTTGTTGGAGCAAATATGGACGGGTCCGAAAAGGTGCCATTATTAATGTTTGGCAAATCGGCCAATCCATGTTGTTTCAAAAATGTAGTCTAAGCCTGTGTCCTGCGATTCAAATAAAAAGGCATGGATGACCTGCAAAATTTTTGAAAAATGACTTTTAAATATGGACAAGAAATTTGGAAAACAAAAGATTCTCCTTTTTATTGACAACTGTACAGCTCACAACAGCATCCCGAAAATAAAAAATGTGAAAGTAATTTTCTTTCCAGGCCAACAGGACATCTGTTATTCAGACAATGGACCAAGACATTATCAAAACCCTTAAAACATTTCTACAGACGTCTGTTGATTGAAAGCATCCTCATCAGAGATTTTCATAATAAAAAGCTCAACATTCTTCACGAATGTGTAAGCAGGCATGGGACAAGGTCAGCGAGAGAACGATCATGGAAATGATTTCAAAAGGCAGGATTTGTAAAGAAAGAAACTGAAGGAGTTTTTTAAATGTAGTGGAAAACTTTGATGGAATTGATCCTGAGCTGCCTGTCGATAATTGGGAAGATGTAAATTCTGATCCATCAATCTTGTATGAGGACTATGTCGACGTGGACCAAAATGTGGTTGTGTGTGGCTAGTCGACCGATGCAGACATTATTGCTCAACTGGCAGTGAACAACCAAGCTGAGGACGGACTATCTGGAGATGAAGAGGGCAAGGAAATACAAGAGAAGCCCCTACCTAGTGCGTCAGAGGCTATGGTGCATATACATGAACTTCGACGCTTTTTTGAAGGTAAGTCGTAATATAGAAGATTCTATTATTGTATCAATTGATAGGTTGGAATCATATGCTATGACTCAAAGATTGCCTTCACAGTGGCAATGAAAAATATCTGCCTTTTTTTAAAAAAGGGATGAATAATTAAGCTAGTAAAAAATGTTTGATTTAATGAAAAAAAAATGTAGCAGTATTCTAAATAAAGTTTATGTGTTAAATCTTTGATCGTGGAGTTGATCTTTATTTATCTCTTCTGTTTGAGATTGGTAATTCAAATTTTTGGATATTTCAAAGTTTTTCCCTCCTCAACTTCGAATGATCCAAGTTTGACTGTATATGAAGCAAGGCGAGAGGCACTGAATCCAATGTCACAGTCTGAATAGTAACCTGAGAAGACAATCAACATTACATTACAAAAAGGATACTCAGGAATTTCATCGCCTCCTTATTAGTCACTATGTGATTCCTCATATATCTTCCAAATGACCAGAGATGGTGTGGCATTAATGATGCACATGTCACACAACATAGCAAAAAATAGGGAATTATATGCAATGACAATGCCTGGGTCATTAAAACTCAAGAAAATACAAAACCTATTGTTCTGATTTTTAACATGATTTCTAATCAACGTAATAAAAGAATTGGAGAAAAAAATACAGGGAAAACAGTAATAAGGCATGCAAACTCTTGCACTGCCTGCACCGGAAGTGGTATGGATACAGCATGTGGGTAAAACATTTAAGTGGTTAAACATGTTTTATTATCAAAATAGCAATTATTTTATTTTTCCTTTTTTGAAGAAAAGTTCAAAACAATCAGGAAATTCAACGGACAAGAATGATGTGCATATGTGTTGCTACTCAAAGAATTCAATGCAGCTTTACAGATAACACTTTTCACGACTGAAATAATTTCTTTGATTTAGTCATGGCAGGTTTTAAAGGAACCCAGTTTCAAGAACCGCCGATTCTCAGAATTTTTAAATTACATTTTGGAAATTTATTTTTTTCATAATATAGTTGAATAAGTTTGTTAAATTTCAAAAAGAGAAATGTGTTCCCATCTGCATTAAATACCCTAATATCTTTATCATCAATATCACTTCAAAGAAAGAAAAGGTTAACTTCAAGAATGTCAATTTCCTGGAACACTCGATTCTCATTTAAAAGTCAAAAGCAAATCTTTGATAGTGTTAACGATATTGTTTCATTTTTCTAAAATTAAATAAATGTTAGGAACTGTCCATTTAAGTTTTAAAATACTCTTTAAAGGTTTTCAATCCTATTTTGGGATTCAAGACTTTGAAAGAATGTAAAGCTGATGAAAAATCAGAATATAAAGTTAAAACGAACAACTTGCATAAAGCTGTTTAATTAAAAAGACATCCACAACATATAAAAGCAATCATACCTATATGGAAATAAAGCTAACTTTATTCAAAGTAACCAAATACATTTTTCTTTTATACACAATGCCAAAATATTTGTTTTAATAAGCAAAACTGGGTATAAATTCTAAACTGATTTAGGGATAACAACAATCGGAAATGCAGCACGTTACAGAAAGTGAAACATCATTATAAGGAAATGGATATCAAAAAGTATTACTACATGAAAAAAAAGATTAACACAAAAACCATTAACTAAAGATGACCAGAAATCATTACATGAAATCCCAAAGGGCAATTAGTTCCCCTTTAACATGCTTCCTTAAAATTCAGGAGATATTTCTGCCTGTCATGTGATAAATTAGACTAAAAAGGTCCAATGAATCCACTGGAAACAGCATTTTTTAAACAAAGTCTTTACTTCTTCCTTCCTCCTCTTTCTTTCACTTGCAGAGAAACAACAGAATTTGGAGAGATGTTGTAGAAGGCCAATGAATTGGAATCTTTGATGAACATGCCCTAAAATTAATTTTAAAAATACATAAATTTAGATTCAACACTAATGGTCAGGGGAGAAAGTGTTTCAAACATCACTGAATATTCACAACAAAAATAAATACAGCTATAAAGGCATTATATGTTTCAATCAAGTTTTGAAAACAGGTAGATATAAATAGTATTCAGTTATCTTAATATAAATAAAAGTCATTGTGGCCATGTTCCACATCTCCTAAACCAATGGACTGTTTTCAAACAAATTTTGCACACTTATTATTTAAGACAAGGGGAAGACACTTATGAACTTTTCTAAGTCCAAAAGTTAATTAAACAGTCAGTTAATTAGAAATTAACTGAAACCGTTTTTCCGCTGTAACTTCGGAGCAAACTGTTCGACAAAAATATTTTTATACCATCTTAAAGTTCAAAATTTTGCCTTTTCAATGATACCAATTTTATATCTGTGACATTTTCCCTAAATTTTTATTAATTTTTTTAACAGTATAATAATTGTTAATTATGTGCAGACAATTTTTAAATAATGCAAATTTATAGCTACTTTGAACTAATTTATCATTATTTCTGAAGTTTTTGCTTATTTTTATAAATATGTTTTATATAAGAAGAGAGTCAACCGTCAACTTTTAAAAGCCCCAAATCTTATTAAAATTTCAGTTAATTGGAAATTAAGCAAGATTTTAGCATTTTCCGTGATATTTTTCAAAAATATGCATTATGTCACAAAAACCATTTTTACACATAATAAAAGTTTAAAAAATTAACTTTTCATGACACAACTTCCATTTCCGTTCAATTCGTTGCCCTCATTTTAATAATTTTTCAAAAATTAAATTGTGTATAAAATTTACAACACTTTTTTTATTGGTGAAGAACTAGAATACATAAGAACTGTTGGTAGATCACATTAGAAGAATTTTGGATAAAGTCTTTTTTAAAAAATTCATATTTGTTTTAACATTTTTTCTCAATGAAAAATGCACTATGTAGTTGTTCCAAAACATCCATTAAAATTGTTCTTATACTGCAAGATTTATGAACAAAATTTGAAGTACCTATGTCATAAATATTAATAACTTATGGAGAAAATAAGCTATAGGTGGTTTTTAAAAATCGTCTGGTTCAAATGATACTCATTTTAATTAAAAAAAACATTTCAGACGATAACAGAATTTTGGGTATTGTAATTTTCTATACAAAAGTAGTTTTTTACATAAAAAATATTAGACATGAAAGTATTTTAATCCCGAGCAACGCCGGGCACAACAGCTAGTATATTAATAGAGAAAAGTATATTGAATAAATAAAGAAGTTAATTACAAATCTGACAGCAAGAAATTATAAATAATATATTAGATATTTCAAAAGAAATCTATAGTCCACGGCAGCTCAAGTTGATAATCAGTGGGAGTGATCTCCCCCAATCTTTTTCATATACTTCCCCAAAAAGGTGCTGTTTCCCTCCCCCCCGCGTGGATAAAAAAATTCGAACCTACTGTAACCCAGAATCCAATGACTATCAGAAGGTTTTTCATTGTAGATTATAGCGATTGTAAAATATTTACGTAAAAAATCAAATTCAAAGAGATGCATAGCGATTAAATGCGTACCAATTCCACTCTTGTCGGCTCAAGGACAAAGCGAGGTAATCCTTCTGCGTACACAGATTGCTACCGGTACGCATGCACACTCGGATTTAAAAAATTGAATATGCAATTTGAACACCACTTTTTTAACCAATTGAAATGAAAATTGGGCACAGAAATAATTAATGTTAGCAATCGTCATACCAATTTTTATCTATCTAAGCCAAAGGGTTTAGAAGATATAATTTTTACGTGCATGCAATTATACAATCCGACAGACCATCAACGGATTTGGTCCAAACTTTGGTACGGACATACATTCATGATGATAAAACTGTGATACCAAATTTTATCCATCTATCTCTTCAAGTTTTTGAGATGTGTTCACATGACCGCTGAGAGACAGACAGACAGACTTCCCGTTGACGGATTTTGCCCAAAATTTGATAGAAACCTACAAATTATGTTTAAAGGCCACATACCAAATTTCATCTCCATAGCTCTAATAGTTTTCAAGTTCACAGACAGACATAATTCCAAAATTGTGTTTTTCGGACTCAGGAAGGTCTAAAATGTGGCGATTTGTCAAAATCTCAAGTTCCAATTTTTTTGACGATTACAATACTTTCTCTTTGTATACGGGAAAGTAAAAATGTGATTAACAACATCACAAGTTGCATGACCCAACAGATGTTTCTTCATATTTTAGACATACAGAAAGAGCTTATAAATTAACTTAATGTTAATCATACAGTTTCAATACATGGAATATCAATTATTGCTGTTTAAAACTAAATCCTATTAAATAATTTCAATGACTTAAATACACAAAGGCCACATTTATTGGGTGAAATTATATACAGAGTAACTGACTCTATTTGGAGAAACACTCCAAAGTTTAATAAGTCAGATTTATATAGATTTTTTTCCCTACTGATTGAGGGAACCCAACAACTACTTTTCATAATAAGACTAGAGTACGAGTTGTAATGGCAACTTCAAAATAATGTAAACTTTGCTTTGAATCATCAGGATATGGCTGTACTAATGGTAGAAATAGACTTAGTTAAAATCATATATTTGTAAAAATCTTGTTCAACTGTAGGAATGCATTCATATTTGCACTAACCAGCTATAAATGAAGCTTTTGGAAACTGCATGTGAATAGTAGTAACTTACCTCTAACTGCAACTTCTGTTTTCCAGGAGGCATTCCAGTAGATTCATGGATCTTTGCTTTAATAACAGATACCTGTTTGGCAAGAGATTAAACAAACCAGTCAGAAATATAAAATTGAAATAAAAACTGAAGTTCAAGTTTCTTTAGTTAATGTGGGTAAATGACTTGATTAAAAAATAAAAATGCTTAATTTACTTCTTTTAACACTATTGAATTTAAAAATTACTATGTTTAAAAGAAGGAGTGAAAGTTTGTGGTCTTTGGATGTAAAAAATTCAAACGAAGAAGAGGAAGGGGGAAAAAAAAAAGTTTTTGAAAATTTCAATGTTCTTGACCTATTAAATGTACTGTTTGAATTGAACTCGTTGACTAATTAATTATCTCTAGATATCTTTCCACTGAACATTTAAAGAAAGGGAGAATGATCGTTTGGTAGCTTAGGATCAAACCATTTTAGAAAATTTTTTGCTTTATTGTTTTTCAAACTTTTTCTAATCTTATGGTTACTTAATAGCGAGATTCGTAGGCAGAAGCTCCATAGATGTTTAGCAGTAGTTACTTGTTCTCATTGTTTTTGAAAAAATAATCAAATTTTTCTAGTTCCTTTAGGTTGTATTCATCTTTTTAAGATGCTTCTCAAATGCATGAAAAATCGAAAATAATCATGAATATTTTAAACTAAAATTTATTTGGAATGTGCTACTTTTCATGGACGAGCCTATTTTTTGCTACTAAAAAAATGTTATGGTATACTACGTTTAGAAAATTCATAGCTGTCAAACTAAGAGGAACCTGTACCAAAAAAATACCAAAACAAAGTAAAACATGAAGGTATCAGTATGCTTATATAAATAAAAACATTTTTGTAAATACCAGAAATTCTTACTTACCAAGTCTGTTAATGGCAAAGTGAAAGCCAAAACTTGTCCATTCAATTTCCATTCTTGTTTCTCGGGAATGGATGGGACTTGGACACGGAAAGTGACAGGGTCCTGTAAAAATATAAAAATAGTTCCCATTACTTGCAAAGATTTATAGTTTTAGTGTCAAAGAATATTAGACATAATCCATTTTAAAATAACTGCAAAATAAAATGGCTAAAATTTTTTCATGCATCAATTACATTTGAGAACAATGGAAAAAATATTTGAATTACACTAACTCTAAACTTAAAAGGGGATAAAAATAGATATCAATATACAATAGATCAATATAATTTGAATTACACTAACTCTAAACTTAAAAGGGGACAAAAATAGATATCAATATAGACTGTAAGATGTTTATAGTACAAATAAATAACATTAAAAAGTTACAGCAAACAACTTTTAGGTACAAAGTCAAATATTAAAAAAAAAACATTACAAATGTCACCATTAAGAAGGTACTACAGTTAAACCAGTTCTCAGAAAATGAATACAAATGAGGATTTCAAAATTATATGAGATACAAGGACAAACCTTGTTCTTTTTCAGGAATTCCTCTTCTGGTACAAGAGAATCCTCAGTCTTCTGTTTTTTCATTGGAGGTTCATCTTCCGAAGCTGTGGTGATGGGCTGAGAGGGTGGAGCAATAAGGGGTGGGCCAAAGGGAGTTCCTGGTGGAGCCATTACAGGTGGAATGGGTGGGCGAGGCATAGCTAAAATGGAACAAGGGTATTATTATACACATGTAAAACAGTGACATCAATTTCACGACAAAAAAGTTAAAATTACAAACAATTAAATAAATTCATACTTTGTAATAGAAATACAAAGAATTTACAAGAAACACGAGCAATCAATTGGGTTCAGTTATACAATTAGGAACAAATTTCAATGTGTATTGAGATAGATATTTTAAAAAAATATTATTAAAAAAAATTAAAATCTTCATTGTTCCAAAATTAATTATTGTATTATCTATACTTATAAAAGGCAATGTTTGTGTGCGTGTGTGTGTGTGTTTGTCTGCGATGTCCAGACGAATCTATCGCACTTACAGCCATGAAATTTGGCACACAGGTAGTCGTAATGGTGACTGAATGCACCTCGAAGCCGAAATTTTAAAATTTAATCTAGAAATTCTTTTATTTAATGTTTTGTGTTGTTTTGTTTCATTTTTCGCACTAATTTCTCAATAGAATGGTTTCAAATAACTGTGCGACAAAAATAGATAGACCATCGGAAAGAGCACACGATTTCCGTTCTAATGAAGTTAGTTTTGAATTTCTAACGCAATTTACTGAATTTTGAGAAATTTTTAAAAAATACCCAGTTTTGGCTTCAAGATGTTACTTTTGATTTTAAATTTGTTGCATCCGACTTTCTAATAACACTATTATTTTCAATTTTTTTCAGCTTATAACTGCAACGGTTCTGTCGGATTTAAAACGAGAATGGTTAAAATATCTTTTTTAGTTTTTTTAAAATTAATTTTTTCCTGGTAGTTGAACGATATGTTTCCTCTAGCGAAGCTTCCGCCCACGACAGTCTCCGGAACGTTGCGGGCAATTTCATTGGCTGAAGGGCCAGGGTGACGTCATTACTTTCGCGTTCTGCGAGGAGATGATGTATTTACTCCATGACTTCGATTATTATTTTTAAGCGTATCTTAACTTATTTCTTTGGCTTTCATACTTTGCTCGCGGTGTAATAAATATCACATTGTAATTTTTTAACATTATTTGGATTTAACGGTACTCGGTCGAGAGGAAAAGGAGACGGACCAACTCAATAATATATATATATTTCTGTTTTGATTTAGTTTTTAAAACTTTCATTTATGCAATTGTATGTGGGCTTTTTTTTATTTTGTTGAAATCCCGATCCCACGGGCAACGCCGTGCGCGTACTGCTAGTAAGTAGTCTATAGAACAACTTGAGAAACTAAGACCAGTTTTGTAGAACCAACTATTCACTCTTTGGAACAGTTTAAAAGAAAGAACCTGAAATCCACTAAATGGTAGTTGGTTGCTGCATTACAGTGTCCGATTATAGGTAGATATTGTAGAAACAAATTAATTTCAATTTAAAATTTGTTTCTTTTAAGAAAAATGTTACATCATCAAAAGCAAAAGTTTCAAATTATATATATTTCTTGTTATAGAAAACTAGAAAAAAAAATATATATTGGCCTATTTGTTTTTTCCAGTCTTTACATAAACAGAAGTATGCATAAATTACTACAGAAATGGGATCAGCAAATTTTTTATAACTTTAGAATTTTAGTCATTTTTCCTTTATTCTTCTACTGTTATGCAAATTTTACAACTGAAATAATTTTGATTAGTGTTACACATGATTGAGAACAATATAACCTGTCATACCTTAGGAAAGTGAGTGTGCAATATTTTATATTGGGGCTTTTTAAAACTGCAAACTTAAAATAATATAATTGATTTAATCATTACTTAATTAAGGGTCGTTCCGTGTCAAGTCAACACACTGTTTAGGACGGACCCTCAGATTTTGATGAAACTTGGTAAATCTGAGTCTTAACATAGCTATGAATGAAAATGTAAAAAAAAAAAAAAAAAATCCACGCATTTCATTAATGAGTTATTAATTATCAATTATTAAAATTTTCATTAAAAAATGCTCTACTTTGAGACAGTCAAACCTCAATATCTCAAGAAGGAAAAGAGATATAAGCTTGAGTTTTAATTTAATTAAATTTTTCAATTTTAATTTCTCAAAATGCGACAATTTTAAAATTCTGAAAAAATTCACAAAATTAGTTTGTACAGTGCTTTTACATCTCCCCAAGTTTCATTATGGGATCGTCATGGGATCCATTGACACATGGAGGATAAGTTTCACATGAATGAGTCGCATGTTGAATTTTGCTTTTTATATACATAGTATAATTTTGGCAAATCTTATATCATTAGCATTGTTAATCTTGCATTATTACTTGTTAAATAAAGGTTTCATGCAAATTTTATTTTCAACTATGAGTTTTCTAACTATATAGTGAATTAAATCTTTTATTTATTACTTACTTTTCAAAAAAATAATGAATTGATTAATATCTCAGTATTGGTACATTTTAAAAAAAAATAAAATGCAGCTTTTGGTAAATCTAGCATTATTTAAAAATTAAAAAACAATGTATTACTTAGTTTAAAGAAAACAAAACAGGAGTAATTGTATTTTTTTACCTATTACTTGAATTACACAAACTGGGTTTACATTAAAGTTTGTACATATGTTAGGGATTAGAAGAGATTCATAATATCTGCAATCTTTTTCTTTTCTTCAACTGGTAGAATGTATACACAACCAGTTGGTGTGATCGGGTTCACTTTATAAATAATATCAAAACGGGGAATCCAGAGAACATCGGGTGTTAATGGATACGAAAATGAAGGCGAAGGTCCTGATGGATGGAGGAAAGTCACCTTAACTTCATTTTTTCCTCAAAACGTAACTTAACCACCCCTTTTCATCATACATTGAAATCACATAGCCATTCATATCCCTACAATTTAACATTTCTCCCTTTGATATGACCCGATAGCTTGTTGATGTTGTAGCAAATGAGAATGTTTTGGTATTAATTTTGTCTCCACAGCATGAGAGGATAAAAGCATGTAACTTTTGTGTTCCTGGTATTGGGATAGCCTGACTAAAAAGATGTGCCAGATGTTCCTCATTTTCTATATATTCATCTTGTGTCATATAATTGAAGTACATGCTCTTTGAAATGTTAGATTTCGCCCATTCATCAACTCCATCACATGGACCTTTACCATGAGCAGTGGCTGAAAAATGCCATTCAGCATCAATTCCAAAATCTCTTTGGAGATGGCACAGATTTGAAAAGTTCTTTTGATTTTTGTACTGGACAGCTGAGCCATCTGAAAAATAATTTTTTTTTTCAGCCTGTTCTCAAATTTTAATTTTAAGAAATCAATAAGCTTCTGCTGAAATAAATGGACTGCTACAGTGTTGAAGTGTGTTTTCCTCTGTAGAGTACACAACAAAAGGGTGGACAGTAGCTTGAACTGTTCCAGTGGTATGACTGTGCTTAGTCTTGCAAAACAAATCCATAATTTTCAGAGAAATCAAAAACTACTGCCACCTCTGATTCTGACAGGCTTTCCTTTGTATTGGCCATAAATGCACTTTGTTGTTTGGCAATAAAATAGTGATAGAGAAGAACTTTAAGATCTCTTCAGAAAATATTCACAAATTCATCAGAAGATTTCTTTAAGGTATCCAGGTTACACCTGTGAACAAAAACACATTGACGAAAAGTCAATGTTTCTATCAAATGTTTTTCAAGTCCATCTTCAAATATTTCTTTTATTTCATCAATGCCAGGACAAGTTTCACATTTTGAAAAATACCAGTTGATTGAAGCTGGATTACATACCATTTTCAAAAGGCAGTCCTTATAATTTTTATTTTCCAATCTGTGAAACTGTTCATTGTCGAATTTTCAATCATTAATTTCACCTTTTGATGAATGGTGCATACACAGATTGTGTGTGTACCACTGTGTCCAGTTAGTATACAATTTTTTGGTCATAGTTCAGCAAATTTTGAAAATCCAATTTAAGTGTAGGAGATTTTTGTTTGAAGAACTTGTATACTTCTTTCAATTGCTAAGCACTAACCTTTTTGAGACTTTTACTTTTCTTCCTTCACTGTCCTTCATTGAAATACAATCTTTAATTCCTGATCTACTGACGTCACTTACATAAAACTGTTTTATAAGATCGACAGTCTCTATGGCAAGTTTACTCCTGGCCTTTGAATCTGGAGTAGACAAAATCCCCTTTTGTGTTAAGAGCTTTTTAGCTTGCCTTACTTTATAATTTGGAGTGTTGAACATTTTAGCTATCTTTCTTATGCTCCAACTGTCAGGTAATAGGGTTAATATCATAGTTTTCTTTGTCCTATTTTTGCAATTTTGGTAGGAATTTATTAAATGATTCATCATCTCATCTTTTGAATCACCTTCTTCATCAGAGGAATTAGCATTTAGAAGTTTTCTTTTAACTGCAGAATTAATTTTTGGGGCTTTTTCTTGAGAATGCCTCTTATATCAACATCTTTTTTTTGTTGACTGGGGATTCACCTAGACCCTTAAGCGAATCACTCAGTGACTTCAATGATAAATTAAATGATGAAACATCTATATCACTATCATCATCTGATCTATCACAATTCATAAGTTCATATTTGCAATTACTGGTGCTGATAGGAATGACAGTAGATTTGTCATTCCTTAGCTTTGAAAGTTCTTTTCTACAACTGTCACATACCTTTGTATTTCCACGCATTTCTGGTACCTACGAACACATCCATGGCATAACACTTCTTAATCCTTTTCTCACATGAGAATGAGAAGATTTTTTTAATGGATTAAAACAACTAACATTATCCAACCTCTTTTCTTTGTTATCCATGATAAAAATTATTTAAATGAAACAATTTGTAAGTTCCAGAGTGAAAAGTTCAGAAATTTGTTAAGATATCAACAACAGTTCTAATTCTTCAAAGCAAAAATATAGTGAAGTAAGATAAAAGTGACCCTACTAGAAAGAAGTCTAATGCCACACTCACTGAACAGAATGTTCCAAAAACGATGAGTCATGTACAGTACAATAGATTGCTGCTAACATGCTTCAACAGGCAAAAACATGCAACCTATAGTATTTCACTATTGGTCTTGGAACTAAGTAGGGGAGGAGAAAAAAAGATCTAGGGTGGCCAATGAATATTCTTTCAATGTCTTAATGAGTAAAAACAAACAAATAAACATGTAGAAGGTGTAGTGGATAAAAAAAGACCACTTTTGTGCATATAAAATGAATTTTAATTCCATACATTCAAAAGATTTTTTTCTTTTATTAATTTAAAATGGTATTTTTATATTGAATGTTAGTCCTTATATTATCTCATTCTAAAAATAACTCATTCAACATAAAATTCCATTTTTAGAAAATTATCTTTAAAATTTTAAATTCCTAAATTTTCTCAAATAATATAAACTCACAAAAGGCATCAAAACAGATGAATCACCTCCAAGCTGGATACTTTATTGGTTGATAAATATTTAATTATTCACTCTAAGCTCTAAAATATTAATAAATTTGTTGTTACCAGGGGTGATGGGGCTTTATGAAAAAATACCCGAAATTTTAGCAGGAAAATTATGTGCACAGATCGGATATGTATTCATTGATTACAGCGCAGATTCAACTTTTGCACACAATTTTTAATATGTTTTTTTCACATAAAAAATTCATTTAATTTATTTTGTCTCAGTTCATGAGTTTTCGATAACATTCTATAAACATACATGAAATGAAATCATCAAAATAGATAACAAAACAATATTAAAAATATAATAACATTTTGTATGAATAGTATTAATGAATATTTATATAAATTCTTATGGGACCATTCTTATGTTAGGTAGTTATTCTTAGTTATGGTATGGCATTTTCTAAAAAATTCATTTGGATTGACTCAGTGTAATCCAAAGTAAACAACAAGAATATATGAAAAAAAATCCACTAAACCTACTTTTTTCCCCCCTGGTGTTTCATATTTCTTATAGAAAAATAATTACATATTACTACAAATTTTTTTAAGAAACTGAAAATTAGGACTGCTAATTATAGTTTTTTAAATAAAACATTTCATTCTAGAACTTCGCAGTATGGATTATGATTTGTGTAGTCTGTAGAAGAATCCGAAATTGTGTAGAAACTACGGAGAATCCATAGTAGTTTGAGTTTTTGGCACTCTTAAGTTTTAAAAGAAAGAATTATCAGAAAATACCGGAGTTCCGGTATTAAGGATGAAGAAAATACCGGATTTCTGGTATATTACTGGGACCCAATCACCCCTGTGTTACTTTTTGTAAATTAAGACATAAATAAAAGATTGAAATCACCATATAGTTAGAAAATTCATAGTAGAAAATAAAACTGGCATGAAAACTTTATTTAACAAGTAATAATTGTAAGATTAACAATGCTAATGATATAAGATTTGCCAAAATTATACTGTGTATATAAAGAGCAAAATTCAACAAGTGACTCACCCATGTGAAACTTATCCACCATGTATCATTGGATCCCATGACAATCCAATAAAAAAATTTGGGGAGATGCAAGAGCACAATACAAATTAATTTTGTGAATCTTTTTCAGAATTTTAAAATTGTTGCATTTTGAGAGATTAAAATTTAAATTAAATTAAATTTTAAAATTAAAATTTGTGTCAGCATCAAATTGAAGCTCATTAAAGGAGCTTTAGTATAAGATAAAATTAAAGCTTATATCTTTTTTTGTTCTTGAGATATTGAGGTTTAACTGTCTCAAAGAAGTGCATTTTTTAATGAAAATTTCAATAATTGATAATTAATAACTCATTAATAAAATGCATGGATTTTTTTAATATATATTTTCACTCATAGCTATGTTAAGATTTACCAAGTTTCATCAAAATCTGAGAGGGTCCATCCTAAAATGATTCAAAATTGTGTTGATTTAACATGGAATGACCCTTAATTATTTTTGTACATTTCCTATCTCGGGGCCCTGACAAAAGTTTTGGACAAAAATGGATCCATAGATTTTCTCAACATGAAAAAAGGATAAAAAATGAGGAAAAAAATTAAGAAGATTTAAGGCATTTCATAAAACTAAATACTAAAAACAAAAAATAATCATGAAATGTACACTCACCCATAAGATGTGGTGGAGGTGGTCCTGGAGGTGGGATTGGCGTAATGATCAACCCCTGAGCAGGCATGGGCATGGCACTGGGTGGTAAAATTGTAGGAGGCATTGGTATGGGGGGTATGGGAGGAAGTGGAGGACGCTGTTGCTGAATCACTGGAGGAGCAGTTGTTACTGGCGGAGGTGGTGGTTTGGACACGGCAGCAGTGGTGGTAGCCGAGGGAGGTGGTGGAGGAGCAGAAGTGGCTGCTGTGGTAGTGGCTGGAAGAGTGATGAGTTTCAGAGGTGGAGCAGAAGTAGCTGCTGTGGAAACAGGAGCAGATTCCTGAGGTTTGGAAGGTCCAATACGTTCTTTTTCTTCATCAGGCCTGTAAAAGGAGAAAATATCTAACAAATGAGGATAATATCAGAGCCAATAATACAGAGTATATATATATAACCTTTGTGATTTTCCAAAAAATATCCCATAAAACTTCACATATATTGCAAACTTTTGTTAATACTTGCAACTAACTATTTAACTCAACATCAAATGCTGTTTGCTTAAATATGAAATATCATTGTTCAATTTAAATGACTAAACAGCTTTAATTAATATTAAATGATTTTATTTTCATTTTATACTGCCAATCTTGATTTTAAATACTTTTTCTTGCAATACTACTTTGTAGAAATACCAATGAGTCTAAGTTCAATAATGAACTAAAAGATTAGCATGCATTTGGTAGTAAAATAAACAACTAACTCAATAACTTTATTACCCCCAAACAACGATGACATTTATGAATGTTCTCTTTAACCAGTACCAAAAAAAAAAGGCCTTACACAAAGTTACTGGAAACTTCAAATGATCAGACTATTAATTTTAAATGCTATACTGTGCCATTTCTGTATGCATAACTTATTCATTATTAATATTTCATTGGTATTTGCGAAGTACTTGTGTAAGTTAATATTTTCTCTATATTAACAGATAAATTTGTACTTTTATTCTTTTGACCAGCCTCCTGTATTTTTCCATAATAACTTTGATGCAAATCAACACACTAATAAAGGTTTAGAAGCAATAATTTTTATTTCAAAAACATAATATTATCACAAATAGAGGTAATTTAAAAATAATTAACAAAGATAAAATTTAAAAAAAAATTCCAATTGAAGTAAAATATATCCATTTTTGTTATTTAAAACATCTCTCCATGTTAAAAAAAGGGTAACTATTCTGAAATTTTAGAAGAACCTTGTTAATAATTTTTCCAATGAGAGAGAGAGAGAGAGAGAAAAGTTTAAACAATATATCAGGCAAATAACATCATTTTGCCAATATGACCAACTTCCATGTTTAATACATTTCCCAATTCATGTGTACACTGGAGAATAGAATCCAGTAGTTTTAAGTTGATATTTATTAGTTTATTGCAATAAATATTAACCATTCTGTGTTGTTGCATATTATTTAACAAGAAGCTACACCAAGCTTTAATATATACCAATGAAGAAGTCATGGCTCTAAAAAAAAAAGCAATTTCTATATTGTGACATTTATTTTACATACAGGAAGATACTCACAGCAATCCTTTGATCTTGTGAATTTGCTGAATCTGTTCTTCAATGGTGATGTTGGCCCGAGCAGCTCGAGTGGCAGCTTCCATGCTGGCAGTATGACCATCCCAGGTGACCTTTTCAGGACGCTTTTTCTCCTCTTCTCCAATCTAGAATTACAACAGAATTCAGAAAATATATATTCTGATTAACAGCTCAATCAAAATTACTTAAAACTAAACAAGAAGCTAAGAAATAAAGTTCTCTCTCATTCTTTTTTATTTTTCAGTTTGTTCAAGATAATAGTATTTTCTCCTAAAAGATCCCCGCCTCTTCCCTTAATGATGATGGGGTTTTAATATATTTTTATGCTTGTAAAATATGCTTATAATTTACTTTGTTCCAATGCAATGTGTAATATATATTGTCTTTGCAGGCATATAACTGAAATGCAGATTTAGACAAAAAAAAAAAAAAAAAAGTCATGTCACATTGTAAATTAGTTGATCCTAGAATCATGAAACAGATCTGAGCGTAACTTGAAAAATTTAAACCCTATGTTAAGTTATAGTAAAAAAAAAACCCCAAAACTTAGTGCAACTCATAAGATAAAGTAGATGTACTTTAATCAAGATAAAGGGTTTAATTTCAAAAAATTAAGTGGTCTTAAAAAAGCATTTATTTTACACAGATAAATTGAATTCATCTCATACATCTATAAATGTTCCAAGACTTCCTATCAAAATATTTAATCTTAATTATCAGCCTAAAGTATTGAAAGCAACCAGTTTGGATGTCAGCCAAAGTTCTGTCTAAGGTAAGGTTGAATGAACATACTGGCGTCTCCAATAAGAGGAACTTGAAACTAACTGCATTTAAGAGTGCAGAAATTCTTATAAATTTAACAGCAACCTTAAATCAAGGCAACATCTCAAGAATGAATTTGAAGATGCTTTACCTTTTTACCAATAGCTGTTTCTTCTACACCCGAGCCGAAAATATCTGTACGTCTCTCAGCAAATTGTTTCAAACTGCTTTCAATGGAAGTACCTGCAAGGGAAAAAAAGAAAAGAGAAATAAATTAAAGCACATCAGCCAATGATGTATCTCAACAGACAATAAGACCAACAGGTAGTTCATTTGATCCTAGAATACTTTGAAGGAAGATGAAGCACACCTGTACAATATTTCTAAATTTTGTTAATTAATGTAAGCTGATTGCTATAAAAATTTGAATGGTG
Source organism: Araneus ventricosus (assembly GCA_013235015.1). Taxonomy (NCBI): domain Eukaryota; kingdom Metazoa; phylum Arthropoda; class Arachnida; order Araneae; family Araneidae; genus Araneus; species Araneus ventricosus. Next base: position 24,085 of record BGPR01000592.1, read on the forward strand.
GTCAACCAAAATTTTAAAGATTTATCTGTTGTCCACAAGGAAAAAAGTACCAATCACCATTTTACCTATGCAATAAAAAATGAGAGAGCATAGTGGAGTGATTTTTTGAACTTTTAAAAAGTCTTAAAAAATTATTTTTTACTGATGGTCAGACAAACTAGCCTATTGCTTGGATGAAGCTTTTTAAATGGTGCCAATTCATAAACACCCAGTATTATCTATAATAGTAAAAAATCAGTGTGTTAATTTGGAGCAACTTTTTTGAAATTTTAAAAATTTCTATTGATGAATAACACAGACCATTAATCCTTACAGCTACTTTCATTTTAATGCTTCTTAAAAGTACACACTTCAAGAAACAATAAAATAAGTAGTAACCTAATAGCTAACTGTCCATATATATAAAAACTTATATACATTAGCCCTCCCTCCTTTTATTATAGTTAACTGTTACTAGTTTCTTCAAGTGACAAAAAACACCAGTAACTAATAAGAACAGGTCAAATTAAAATTTTCATTATGCTCACTTTCATAATATTAGTAATGCTAAGTATCCTTTTGTTGGGAGAACATGTTGGTCATTAAAAGTCAAGGACAACTCAAGTTGGGAGTATGGGTAAAGATGGGGTGTATATCATTATGTATAATTGAATAGTCCACAATATAATTTTAAACACCCATCATTGACATTGGTACAATGGAATTCTATATTTAAAAAGGAAGCTGTCTAATTTAGTGGAACTTTTTCTATAGTTTCAGGATGCATAGAAATATCCTTGACAATGTTCAATGGTGATCAGGTCACTTGTAGCTTTCAGTACTGTGCTGTAAGTTGAATTATTGCTGATTATAATCAAGATAATAAAACAGGGATGAGATTGGCAAAAAAGCAAAAAGACTGAAATCATAACGCGAGCAAAAAATTTGTACCATAATTTATATGCGAAAGTTGTTTTAAGAAGTTAAACATCAGAACACGCAATATGATGAAAATATTACACTATAATAATTAATAACTTAATTATTTATAATTCCGTATGTATAAATAAGAAAAAGAATATTAAATTATTATTAAATCATTCACATTAAAAGTTAACAAACAAGTTTAACACATCATCAGAGGCATCTTCAAATACAAAATTAGACATTAAAACATATTTACCACATGTACATCACTGAGATGCAACATTCACCCAACAGAAGTCAGAGAAGAATTATATTTAATAGCCTTTTGATAAAAGTTAGCTCAAAAAATAAATAAAAATAAGGACAAATAATTTCTTTTGCTTCATGGAATTGTGTAAAGTATATTAGCTCTTTGTGAATTATAATAATGTATCATATACTGAATTCTGTTTTATTTCTTTTATTTTTATACATTTTCACAAAAGTAACAGCACAATGATTTTGCACCTTATAAACCGAGAGGGGTCGAGAAATTATACAGTTACAATGACAGATTCATTTAGCATTATTGTTATTTGAAACATTACCTTAATTGTTAAATAAGTGGTTTTCTTTTGTTTTTTTATTTGTGTGGCTTTTGTTGGTAACAGATCTCCATTAACACGCTTCACCCCTTGTTTCGGAGGGCTCCTACCTTCGACAGATTTTTCTTCAATAAAGGATGTTTGCATCCTCTGCAAGTTTATTTTCAATAAAGGCTACAGTTTTTACACAGTCTCCATTAGTATCTCTCTACATTATCTCTAGAATGCCTAGGTAAATCATCTGTTTTGTTTTTTATTTTGAGAAGATTTTTTTTTATGTCTTATTCTCCGCGTTTTTGCTGCATTTGTACACAACTTTTTAGCTGCCTCTTTTGACAGGAGCTTTTCTTTTTTTATGTAGTTTATTTGTTATTGTTCCGTTTTTTTTTTTATTTCTTCATATTACAAGACGATCACCCTACAAGATGACCTTAAGTTTTCAACTAATTTTTTTTCAACATTTTCATGCATATATATATTATATCTTTTTTTTTTTTTTTTGCGAAATATGCCACAGAGGTTTTGTTTTCTGCAAAAAGGTGGTACTTAATACTTTGAATGCCACTGAATGTTGGAATGTTCATCCTTGTAGAACTTGCCGATATAATGTCGATTCGTCAGTAGAAGATGAATCAGCCAGTTTCCTAGCCTGTGGAGTTAAGCTGCACCGTTGAGCATATTTTCCCAGAATTTTCTTTTGAAAATGTAAGATAGGAAGGTTTCTTTTCTTTGTGTAAAAGCGGAATTTTCGGAAGAAAAAGCAAATTTATGCAGGGGGAACCCCCCCCCCCCGGAAATCCGAAGCGGGAAGGGGGGAACCGGAATTTCTCCAAAATAACAAAAAAGTGGAAGAATCTCATCTGATAAAATGAAAACAGCTCACCATGAGCATAAACTTCCTCCTGAGTCATCTTCTCTTGCACAGCTCTGTCACGTTGTTCCACCCAGCGTGGATCCAATAAACCTAAAAAAGAAACAAATAATTAGAAATGTCAATACTAAAAATTGAGAGAAAATTCTTAGGATTACAATGATATGAAAAACACGTTTCTACAAAAACAAGACTACACATTTGCAATAAAAATTCACTAAGAAATACATTTGTGTCATGATACATTTGTGCTGGATTTACAATTCTTAAGTTATTATAGTTTGAATACAATATTAAAAAATGGTATTAACTAATTATTATTAGAGTATTAACTAATGACCTCGCAAAACCATAAAAAGCATAACTGGCAGCATTTAAAAACTTCATAAAAAATTATTAATGCTTTTTAACCCTCAAATATTTTGATTAATGTCTTTTAAGGTCTGAAAAATTAATTCTTAAAGAGAATAAATTTACTTTCTCTCCATTTAATAAAATCTTTGAAACCTTATGTATATTTTAATTATGGAATTTTACAGTTGGTTCAACTGTTTAGAGGGTTAATAATTCTGCTTTTCCCATGTTAATATGCTTTTTGTTTTTCTATTAAACCAAAAATAAAATTGACTTTATTTTTTTCCAAATTCTTAATGCATGTTTCCCTCTAAAACCATAAGACTGTTTTATTATTATTAGATCACATATTTTTTAACTTCGTTCTAAAATATATATCTTCACTCAAAAAAAAAAAAGTGTTTATATATATTATAGCAAAATTTGCATTTATTAGGAAGATAGATGACAAACATTTATTAACAAAGTCCTCATATGAAAATATACTGGATGACAAAAACATACCTATTCTCATGTGTTCTTGCATCTTATCAGCAGGGATCCTTTCTCCAGTTATAGGAGAGATCAAGAACTGTTCAGTTACTGGTGGAGCTGGTTTAAGCACTAAAATAAAAGAGAAGAAATGTAAGAAATAAAGCAGCAAAAATCATTATTAGTTTCTGATTAATACACTTTCATAATTTCAGGAAAATTTCAACTTCATATATAATTTAAAAAAAAAACTCATATTACTGTAACCAATTTCAAAGATAAGGGGGAAAAAACTTTTTTTAAAAACAAATAATTTATTCTCATTAATTTTTTTGAAAATCTAAATACTTTTACATGCTTTCTTTACATCTCCCCATTCCCAAAAGGTTTTTTTTTAAATAAAAAAAAAGAGCACTTGAAGGTTACAAAACATTTCAAAGCATTAGAAGTTTTTAGACAATAAGAATTTAAGTCATTAGTGCAACCAAGAATACATAATTTAAAAAGTTTCATTTCAAAATCTGTACATCATATTTGTAGATAGATGTTTTTTGACAGCCATTTGCCAATATATCAATTTTTAAAATTTCAAACCACTTTTTCAGTATTATATATCTTGATTACTAGAATATTGCTCAAGAAAAGGAAATTTCATAATCACCATCATTTTTAGAATGAGTTTATCACAAAGTATGAAAAATACAAAACAAAAGAGGTTTTAAAAAAGCCATGCTTCGCAAAAACAATCATACAAGGTTGGATCATCAGTTACCTGTATTAGAGCAATTCACAGGACATGCATTGCTCACAACAAAAATAGCAATTGTTCTGATTCAAGTAGTCCCAAATGAAAAATGCCCTACCCCCATAAATTACAAGCAGCACTTAAATATGTAATAATGATTTAATATACTTATAACCACCAAAAGAAAGACATAACAGCAGAGAAGAATAAAATTTACCACATAGCCTATATGTTATAATTTCGATAAAATTATACTGCTAATTGCAATTGGGCAAATTTTCCACTTTTTTTAATCCTACATTAGGCAAACTACAACCACTGATATGTTTATTGCTTCTAAAAAATGAGATATATCATTAATTTAAATTAATACCTTGATTTGAAGCAACATGAGGATTATTTTGGGACAGACTTATTAATTCTGAACTATGGTTAGGTGAAAAGGATGACAAAAGATTTGGCACCCCTTCTCACACCATGGGAGGATATTTAATTCTATAGATTAAAGATGCAACAGAACACTGTAAATCTTTGGTTGAATCAGATATCAAACTAGTCACTTAGCAGTCTTAAACCGAGAAAATTCAACTACAGATCTATATAATTAATGGAATAATCACTGAATTTAAGAAAACAGAACCTTACAAATCCTCCATTAAGAAAGCACGAGAAATATCTATTTGAATTTCCAGAAAAGGCATACCTTTGGGATTATAATCCTTGCGAATGACCACATGATCTGGCTGCGGAGGCAAAGGTGGAGGTAGAGGAGGAGCTTCTTTAGGAGGTTGAGGAGGTGGACTGCTGCTTCGCTTATCTTCACCTTCCTCATCTGAAGAAGAGGAACTTTCTTCCATGGTCTGCAAGATACAATAAAAAAGTTACTTTTAACCTTTTAAAAAAAATTGCTTTCTTCTAATTTAAGTTCTACATATTTAGCACTACCCTGAAGATTTTAACTTCATTTTATCAATATATTTAAAAGAATATGCGAGCATTTGTAAATTCTATATATATATATATATATATCTTCTAGTACTACAAAATTATACATTGTTTGGTTAAGTTTTCACTGAGATTAATCTTAGAAGCTAATAAATTATACCTGGGCTATATGCCAAATTCTGAATTTGATTATACAGACTCTCAATTATTCTTTCAAAACTTGTAAGTTATTCCCCCCCCCCCTCGAATGAACAATATTTATTTTGAAAACAATTTTACATCGAATTTTAGACAAAAGTTCCTTTCTTCTAATTTAAGTTCTACATATTTAACAATGCCCTGAAGTTTTTATCTTCATTTTATCAATATATTGAAAAGAATATGTAGTATAATCAAGTAGAACAGAAAAGCCTGCAAAATGAAGTTGAGAATGTTATGTTTTTACTCTGGTACAATTTGTCATTATCTAAGGAACATTCTACAAGACTTAACATATCCAAAAGTAAATCTCCCCCCCCCCATGTAGGAAGATTTTTTTAAGTTCATCCTTTATAGGGAAAATAAATTTATAAATAAAAAAAAAAGAAAAAATTTTTTTTTCTGCAGTTGCTATATATTTTTTAGATACAAAACTTTCTTGTCAGAAAAGTACAAATTTAAACTGAATGCAATTTGACATTAAAAAAATCTATCCATCAGGGATGGACTTAATTTTTCTAATAACATTTTAGCATATTGCCAAGTTTTTTTTGTCATGATCTGATGTGAAGTAATTTAAGAACAGCTTACTTTTTCCTTATCATTCTTTGATGGCTCTCTGTCACTTCCTTCTTCATCTGATTCAACTTCCATCTCAACATCTTCCACCTGCACAAAACATAAAAGAAATTATTTGACTAAAAAATATGAAATTAACACTGAAAAAGATTATTTTATTTTTAAAATATTATGATTTTATCAGTGCTCAAGGCTTTTTTTTTTAATAAAAAAGAAACATAGAAGAATCAGTAAATATTATTATAGTCCAGTGAATTTGAATATTGAGATGAAATTTTTAAGCAAATTTTATCTAAATATTTGCTTTCTTGAATTTGTGCAGTAGTGTCTTACCAAGTATAGTATAGTATACAGTTGTAAACACATATTATTATCTTAAATGTTCTACAAATTACAAATGAAATTCATAAAAATAAAATATATGTGGAGAAGAACTATTAAAAACCATTAACACCTTCATATATTCCACTAAAGTAATGTCTATGAAACAAGAGTTAGTTTAAAATATGTAAAGTAGAGCATCGATTATCCAAATACCAATAAACCAAAACAAGTTAACTGACAGTGTTCCAGTCGGCAAATTCAAATTAAGAACTGGCTGGATTGTGATGCCAATGAACCTGGCTGTACTGGCAGACGAAATCATTGCCAGTGCCATCGACGACCAAAACTCTTGCAATGATGAGGAAGAGCCTAGTGACAACGACCAAATTGAAAAACAACCATCCATTGAGGAAGTTTCACACTGCCTTGTGACAGCTATGAAGTAGTTAGAATAACAAAAAAGAATGTGATGCTATCTTTAAAACATGCATAAGATTTACTGGCTTAAACCTCTGAAGCAAAAGAACATTTTGAACTTCTTTCCCTAAACTGTAGGTATACTTTAATGGATTACTTTACGTAAAGTACGTATTTTTAAGACATGCAACACAAAAATTATAGTTTTGTGTTTAATATCGCTGCTTCTTTGTTTCACATTGCTCTGACGACAAATACAATTTTTTTCATAAATGAACAGTTATCCGAACACACCCAATCCCCAATTGTTTCGAATAATTTATGCTCTACTGTAGTGTGAATTCAAATAATGATTTGTAGCGGACCTGTGCCCTATACTATAATTTTTTTTTTTACGATTCCTAATAAAACATTTAAAAATGCATTGAATCTTGAAATGAAGTCAGTATTTATTAACTCGCACATACATAAGATAAATCCCAAAGATCCCCAACTCAAATATAGAACAGGGCTTTTTAAACTGTTCCCGTTTGTGCAAAAAGTTTGCAGCAAACCAGATGTTGGAATAAAAATGATGCATTGTTTAATGTTAATTAAAAATTAATTCAACTTAAAATAATTAATTAGCCAAATTTAGGGAAATTTTTTAAGTCGAGATTCTTTTTGACTACTTTTACTTGATGAACCTGAAGGAAGACAGTATTTTTTTTGTGAGCCTGATATTTTTCTAAACCACCTAATATCTGAGCATAAGCTGAAGTTTAAGAAACCTTGAATTAGAAAAGGGGGGGGGGGGAATCAAATGCTTTTTGATATATGAAAAATTTAATTCCTACAAAAGTTTAACTTGTTTAAATATGTTTAGACAATCAAATAAAACAAAACTACAGCATTTAAGTAAGGAAATTTAAACAAAAAGGAAAGAAAATTTCTTACCCCTCCTTGCTCTTCAATGCGCTGTTGGTGCAATACTCTGCTGCCAACTTCATCTGGATTGGTTGGAGGAGGAAACATGCCTGAAAAATATTTTAAGAACACAATTAATTGTTAAGAATCAATATACATATATTGTCACAAATTTTTTTATAAAAACTTCTAAACATCTCAAATCTGTTGGAACTGGCCTTATTTTTATGCAAGAAAAAATATTGCATATAATTTTTTGGCTTAATAATATTTTACACGCTTCGTGAAGGGTACATAAAATTCAGAAAAATACAATAAACTTTTCCATAGAAAGACCTAAATTTTAAAAATTAAATTTCTAGATCTTTCATACATATTATAGTCATAACAAACTATTTTCAATATTTAAAATTTAATCTTATTTAATGTAAATTATTCTATTTTTATTTAAAGTCTGCTTACAAAGTTAACAGCGTAATATTTATGCTTGGTTTGGTATTAGCAGGGTATTGGTTTGATACTGGTACAGGGTTTGGTATTAGCTATTTAAAAAATCCTGAAAACTAGTGTGCTGCAAAAAGACATAGTTTCGAATAATTGTAAATTGTTAATGTGATGCACATACATATTTTAACAAAGCGACTGGATTTTCACTCATTTATTTTAACAACTCCAATGAATCTGACAATTTAGAATTATTATACTATCTTAATGACATATTTGTTCTAAATCAAAATACAAGACAGATAGCGAATCCTGAAATTCTGATTAGAAAATGAGAATGTAAAAAATACAGAACACAATTACTTCTGTATTACTTTTACAAAAATTAATTACTGCATGCAAAGAAACCAAAAAGGATACTCAATCTTATTATCATTGTCATACTTATTTAATTAATTTAACCATTTTTCTCGTCACAGTTCAAGAACCTAAATAAAAATTTCATTACTTATTTACATTTTGTTCAATTGATTTGCTTGAACTTGTTAGGGCATATGCTCAGTTTAGTAGGTCTAGAAGTAAAGCCTTACCTGTTTCATTAGGTTGATAGTCTACAGTCTCCACTACAACAAAATCATGCCAGTCAATCTGGGCATATTGAACTAGGGAAAAAAAAAATTACTAATATTTTTTAAAATGTCATGCAAATACATATAAATGACGAAGGGCACTTCAAGGTAATTTTTCTAACATATCAACCTAGAAAAATAATAAATTATTAAATATTTTTAAAAATGGCCTTCATAAAAAAAATTATAAAGCACACTTATAAATAAGCCATAAATTTGTACCTGCATGAATTAAAAAAATTTATTCAAATCATGCAGACCATAAATTTAAATGAATTTGACTAGGACCATGTACTAGGAATAAATTAACATAACTGGTGTAATTTCAAATGTTTAGTAATAAAAGAATAGTACACACCAGACAGGATAATTTTTTAAAACATTGAATTATATTCAATTGATGTTTAGTATAGGCAATCTGACCTACAATCATTATCATTTTGATATGTTTTGAATCTATGTACTTTAAGAAATGACAAAAGTAATTATAAGAGAATATTAGGAACATTAAGGATTTTTTTAAAAAATCTACTTCAAGGATTGCTGTCAAATAAAATATTTACAAATTAACTTAACTTTAAAAATGTCAACTTATAGCAATCTTGTAATGAAATGCAACAAATTTTAAAAGTGAAATTAAACACAGAAAACATTTAATACTAATAGGTTGAATTGATTCAATTTTTTTTGTTGCATAACAGTAAAATACAGATTAAGAAAGTAATTTAGTTCAAAGTTACACTGTAGATGGATTTATACTCCTATCCGTTTGGAAAATAATATAACTAAATATATAAACAATAGTTTGCAATACAGCTAAAAATCATACAAAAATATTTTTCAGAAGTTTACCTCTTTCCCTTTCAGCTTCTTCTTCTTCCCGTCTTTTTATGGCTTCCTGCTGACGTGTCCACTCCACTCGGTATCGTACCTGGTCCAAAACCTATAGACAGATAACCATACAAATATTAAGTTGGGAATAATTGAGCTACAATTAAACAACACAACAAGTAAGAAAATAGAAAAGAATAAAGAGAATAATAATAAATCCAGCTAATAAAAATATATAATTAACATATTCTCTCATCACAAATATATTTCATATTAAAAAATAGTGGGCTAACATAACAAATTATATCCAACTAAACATAATAACCAAGGATAACATCAATATACAAATAGAATATTTTTGCAACTCATACATGATACACAATTGTAAAAATACAAAGTATTTAATAGATTTTTTAACATTTTCATACACTAGATATATAAAGAGAACATACTATTATTGTCAAAATATGAGACCAAAAGGATTTTGATATTTATAAGCTCCTGAATCTGGGGGGAAAATAATTTTTGAATTATGTTTGCAAGTGTGTCAGTGAGTATATGAAGGCAATGATCTAAATGAAGGAAATATATCATAAAGTCCTTATACCAAAATTGTGGATCCGCACTAAATATTTGACCAAATATGTGAATGGGAAGAGGCACCTATGTTTTTAACATTCGTGTTGCCAATCCATGTTGCTATTCTGTATTGTTATTGACAATATAATTCAACTTTTAAAAAAAATATTTTATTTATTCCTAGATATTCTACACAAGACACTGGATTTAGGCAGTTAAAAGGAATAATCATACATAAAACCTCTATTATTTAAAGCAAACATTTATTTACAAACAAATTCAAGATACATTTGGAAATTTCTAAATTATATGTAATAAACAAATATAGAAACATTTTAAATAACTGAAGATAGAAATGAACTCACTGCTTTGGGATTTTCGGATTCTTTCTTCAGCTTGTTCATCAGGTCTTTGGGAGGAATGAGAATCTGATAAAAAATATATCAATTAATGAAATTGTTGATTAAGACAGTGAATTAAATAATTTATTACAGAAAATAATAATTACTTTGTATTTATTACTTAAAAAATTCATGAATCATACAAATAACTGTCTTTGAAAGTATATGCTTAGAAATTAGCCTCTAAAGCATATGGTTAAAAAAACTTATAGTATAACATGCATTTCATCAATTCATTCAGACAAGAGTGTTTGCATATTGTCTGAAGAACTCACCTTAGTATACTGTTCCAAGAGCTTGGTGAAATAATTAAAGAGACTGTGTTGGGGTCGTAAGAAATCAAACTGGTAGTTACGTTGTTCACGGTTCATTAAATTAGTCAGGAATTGACGTCCATTACGGGCCACAAACTGAGCAGTCAGCTTCACAATATCACTGGAAAAAAGAAATGTAAAAAATTATTATCATATTATAATAGATATTTTACTAACTCAAGGGTAAAACAATTGACTGGTATTTATTTCGTGCCTTAATTTAGCATCTTCAGCAAGTTTATTATAAACTAGCTGATAACCCAGCATTGCTTGGGATCCATATTTTTCATATGCCTTTCTCTGTTTTATTTCAACAAATATTGTAATTAACTTTCCCTAACAAACATAAATATGTTTTCAAATCTAGCCTTTTTTTACCTTATAACAGTATGGTTTGAAAGTAAATGCAAGAAGTTTGGAAAAATAAAACCCCCATCTATTTTAAACCTAAAAATAAATAAAACCGTATATGCACAGAAATATCCCTGTGCTGTTGATGAAAAATATAATCATAAGTTTTTTCTGATGTTTATAAATTAAAACACAGAAGCTCTTTAAGTAAATTGTTTGCAATAGTAAAAATAAAATCTTTTATTGAAACCAGCTTCTGTTACTATGTCTCAAAAAGATGAAGAGAAATAAATAAGGACTGCAAGAACACCGGATGTGAATGATTAGTAATGGGGGGGGGGGAAGGAAAATTGGCCAAAAAAAGCATAAGGCATGCACAAAGAGAGGGAGAGGGGGAAAAAAACACCTACATATACATACATACTAAAAAAAAAATTGCCTTTTTTATGTAAATAGAATGACAACATTTCCATTTCACTATACAGTAAAAGCTTAACTAACCGGCATGTTCGGGAAACTCCGATTTCCGGATACCTGAAAAGTCCGGATAGTTGAGTGTGACGGGAAAAATGGAGGGGAGGGGTAGATTGTAGCCTTTTTTTAAAAAGATTTTTTCGGCCAAATAATTTGTTTTTGTCATTTTGAAATGTGCATTAAATATAATTTGTAAGAATACTTCTGTATCTTCCATAACATTGTGTTTACAAAATATATTATGGAGATTTTAATTTAACATTGATGATTTAAAAAAAATATGATCTGTAGCTGAATTTTTAACGTAAATATATAGATTGTAAAAATATAAACATATAAAAATAGCCGACGAAACTGAAAAATATTCTAATGAGAAAGGATAATAAAACTCTTTTAAGTGATCATAAATAAATCCCAGATTGAATATCAAAACTAAGTTTCTTTTAGAAGATCGCAAAGGTTATTGCACAATATGCACACATCCAATTCTCCCGCACGTGATATTATGTAATCGAAATCAAAATCTGCCGGTATTTGGAGGGTAAATAAATAAAGGAAAAGAAAGAGTCTTACTAATCTGGATTCCTCCCCCCCATGAGTTTTTTTTTTTTTTTTTTTAGGCTGCTTCGATTTGTTTTTTTAGGTCTTGTTTTAGTGAAAGGTGAGGATCTTTTTTTTTGGTTCTCACTTCACTTTTGCTTTTGAACCCCCATAAAGCGAGTCTGTGTATGTCACAGTACTGTATATTGCTTTTTTTCCCCCTTCTACGTCCCTCCGTGCGGAGCCAACGTTGCATTCCAGAAATAAATTGTCCTCGTGAATGGAACGGGGCGTGCGCACGCGTACTAAATTTTGGCGCGCAGATGTAAAACTTTTAGAAAAACTCATTTTCTAATTTTTCCAGTTAGTTGAGCTTTCCGGATACTTGAATGCCGGATAATCGAGAGTTTACTGTATAATAAAGCACAAATACAGTGAAAAATGGGTAAAAGCCATGAATGAAAAAAATTTTACTTAAAAAAAAAAAAAAAAAAACTCAAAATATTTTAAATAAGTTGGATGTAAAAATCCTTTCCTTAGGAATAAATATTTACATGAACATTTACAGAAATTGTTCTCAAACTACTTCTGATAATAAAGACCAGCTGATTGCTTCAATATACTTTATTCTTTGGTGAAACACACCTCAACATTGGAAAATTTAGGTTTATCTTGTTATTTTTAAAGCAGTGAATTTCATTGTATAGAGGAATCCACAGTAGCCGAATCCTCTTTTTGTCTAAAAACATCTCGCTTCAAATATTCTTTCCTTGATCTTTTTAAGTACAATTATTGATTTATGTATCTCCTCAGTATGATAGCTCTGGAGTTTTGGTACCTTCTAAACCCAAACCTGGAGAAGTTCTCAACTGTATTTGGTTAGACGTGTTAAATGTACAAAATGAGAAAATCCAAGTCAAATTTGAGACCAACTTCTATCAATTTTTTATTTATTTTTTATATAGCAATATTTGAAATGTCTTTTAAAAGTTTGCTTAAATGTCCTTTAACATAAGCATTAAACAATATATACTTACAGATCAAATGCAGATATAGATGGTGGATCTACAATAAATTCAAATTCTGGAGGAGGCTCCTTTGGAACAATCTGAGGTTCAACCAATTTAAGAATTTCATTCTTAGTAGCTGGAACAAGCTATCAAAGAGCGAAAAAACAATTTTTTGTTAAAAAAAAGAAGACAAATATGACAATACTACTGTATAAATGAGGTATTTTTATCAATTAAAGGCATGATAACTCAACTCAGATTAAAATAATCAATGTATCCAATTACTTACCTTTGGAGGAGCAGGTGGTGCAGAAGGATCAGGAGCTGCAAAAGGAATTGGAAAAAAATTACATGTCATTCATGTTTAAAGATATTTATTTTACACGCATGCCAAATAACAGAAGAACATTACTAATTTCAAATATTTGGTTAACTTCTCCATTTCACATCTTTTTAAGACAATTTTTGTTTACATGGTTCATCACAGAAAGCTTACTTTTGTGCATTCATATCATTATTGGACAAAAGAAAAACTTCCATAGTATTTCTTTATATACATATTTGGGAATCAACACTTTGGCAGCAGGAAACGTATTAATATGCTTTTCTCGAATTACTCAATGCCGAAATTTTAATTCACGAATTTGACTTGCATACTAGTTCAGATAAGTGGGATATGTTAATAGATATCTGCTGAATACATTCACTTTTTCGTATATACATTGTCTAGAGTAAGCACAGTTATGGTTTGTCTTCTTATTTGAGCTTGCATCTAATTCGTATCCCACACACAATGTGTTAACACTTACAGGCAATGCAAGTTAGTGAAATGGTGTTAAATATTTTTCTTGCAATTCTCCAGCATTTCTTTTTGTTGTTTTTCTGTTTAAGTTTGCCTTTCATAACATTAAAATTTTACAACAAATATACACATAAAAAATAAAAGTTTTCATCTAATGATGAGAAACTGTCAAATGTATGGCAGGAAAATATTTTTCAATGCTAGTTATAAAGCTTGAGATCCGTATCTGAAATAAAAATCTGAAGTTGAATGAGAATCTTTTTTGGTCTTTTTATAATACCTGCAGAATTTTTAACATATCAATTCAAAATCTGCTGCGTAAGAAGACAGCTTTTAAAAATGCTTCATAGGTTTACTCATGTATCAGTTTCAGGATGAAAAAGAAACACTCACTTCCTTTTCCTTCTTTGAATTCTTTCACTTTATGTTGGTAATAAGCATTGTAAGGATCACCAGGATTAAGAAAGTTAAATTTCTTATTGTTAATTTCATTTTGTCTAATTCTTGCTTCAAACTCGGGTCCTAGAAAGAACAAGATGCATTTATTTTTTGCTATGATAATTTACAAAATTATAACTTTCAATAATATCTAATGGATTCAAAACCAAAGACAAGATATGATGAGAATAAAATTTCTTCTTTGTTATTTATATAAAGATTATATAAAATCAAATGAACACTACTTTAGTTTTTGCTATATATGTTTGATGTACTCACCATTTCTTGCTACAAAAATAGCAGTCTTGTCAACAATATCTATGCTCTGTTAAGAATAAACAAGCCTGCAAAATGAACATCGATTCCTGGTAAAATCATTAGAAAGCAGCAAAATGATGATTTTCATATACAGTAGAACCCTGCTAATCCAAACCTGTTTGGATTACCCGAAATTCCGAAAAAAATAGAAAAGAAAAAGATGCGCGCTAAAAAAAATGTAAGCATAAGTACTACTATCTCTTGAATTCTTTTATTTAAAAGCAATAGAAAGAGAATATGTTGCCCCTTTTCATTAGAATAATGGATGTGCTCCTGTATGAAGTGACCTTATCTTAAAGCAATTTGCATTTTCTTCAATGTGTGCAAAATTATGCATGCTAAAAAAGTAGTTCTTAGTATTATATTTAAATCTTTTCAATTACATATAATTTTCGAAAATAAAATCGGTTCGGATTAAGGGGTTCTACTGTACTTAAGAACCAAGATAAAAATATATCAATTAACTGTTATGCTTTCAGCAAATCTGCTCATTAATCTTAAGCTTCTTTTTTTTAAAATCAATTTTTTATACATATAAATGCTGGTTTAAACAAAATAATTTTAAATGCTTCAAAAATTAACTGTGGGATAAATGAAATATACAATCCATCTACAGTTTGACCAAAATAAATAAGACTGCAATATCAACCTAAGGAAAGTCAAAATATAGCTTTCTTGTATATTAATGAGCTTGTAATGAAATGGTTAAAAAGTTACCCAATTTAATTGTAACCTGGTTCTATCACACCAGGCATATTAACATGACAGAGAAATCGATCGGGTTACCATATCTGGCGAGTCATTGGCAAGAAAAATTCAAGTTTGGCGCACTGTATACACTTCAGTCAGGCCATGATACAGGAGTTATCCCAGCTTTTAGATTCCAAAATATTTGTCACTGAAAATTGCAGAAAAAAACTTTAAAAAAATTGGTGAACAATTAATTGAAAAAACACTAATGCCTTGTTTTTTAAATTGCTTTCCACTAACGTGGTTGGGGCAAATAACTTGGTTAATGTGGAGTCTATGGTGCCCACCTACTTCGTTCCTCTTAGGATCTCCAAATCTTTGCCACGAAGAACGTAGATGAGAGAACATTTGTTTTGGTTGCGCAATGATGTTTTCAACAAGTATCATGCGCGGAAATTGATCTCTTCATCGGTGTTTCGAGCATCATGCTATATTGCGGCTCATTTCAACTGGACTGTTTCATTCATCTTTTCGATATGATTGGTCGATTCATTCGAATTTGAATAAAACTTTGTTTGGAATTCTTCGGTTTGAATAACGGTTCAGCACTGTGTATGTTATTCTGTGTGTTTCGTTTCTCAATGAATGAGTGAAGCTACAAATATTCTGCTATGCTGAAAGCGAAGCCGCTGATGTTTTTTTTAAGTTAAAAAAATTTTCCTAACATTCAATGAAAAAGCGTTGCTACTAGTTTCCTGCTATGGTGAAAGCGAAGCCGCTGATGTTTTTTTAGGTTAAAAAAATTGCCCAGTACACACTTGAAATGTCGCAGGCATTGTGTGCCCAATCTCTCCTTTTCAGGCGACGCATGCGCAAGAGAGCAATAAAAAGCGTACTGCACATCCAAACAGTATTTGGTGACGGCAAATGAAATTGCAGCAAGAAAAATTAGCGAGAAGCAGGCAGGCACCGTAGACTCCAGGTTTACCAATAACTTTGGACGAAAATTGGGATACAAAATATTTCTTTCGAAGAAAGAGGACATGGTAGAAAAAGTATAAACTCTCTTGCAATGTAAACAATTTCATTTAGAAGGTACATTACAGGTCTGTCAAATGCCAGACAATTTCTAGCTGATAGGGGTTTTGCTTTGAAATATAGTAAAAGCCAACAAAAAAAAAACTGCTCATTTAATAAAATAATGTTAAATGGCAAGAAAATATACAACCTGCAAATATTAATCTTAATGAAAAAGAATTTTGGAGCTGTTTCATTTTTAAGAGATAAACTACTGTCGAACGTCGCAAATCCGGAATCGTCGGGACTTTAGCAATTCCGGATCTTAGATCATTTCAATATTAACCCGTTCAGGCCCGTCATCACATATATGCGATTTCTCTTTCCGTTTCCTGCAGCCCGTCATCACATATATGCGATTTCAACTTGGAACGTTTTATTTGAATTTTTAATCAGCGCTAGATGGCGGTAAAGTCCGTTACAATTTTCGAATAATGTTTCGCGGAGTGTTGACCTTCAGTATGAACTTTCGGTTCCAGATTTTTTTTTTGTTGGATCAGGGCCATTTGAACATGTAAACAAATGCACGTGTTCGCTTCTTTCGAAAGGATTGCGCATTTAAAGGGATGTGTTTTATTGAGTGCTAGATTTTTTGATTACATTTTGATGGCGTTATGAAATGATGGAATATTTATTGGTTGGGGTGGGAGTAGAACTGTGGTTTGCAGTTTCGGGTTTGCTAGATAATATTTTGTATGTTTTGCGTCAGTTTTATTTTATTAGCCATGGCAAAAAGAGTGAAATATCTAAGTGAGAGCGAGATTTCTAAATTGCTGAACGATTCAGATAGTGAAACAGGGGAAAGTAGTTTTTCGAGTACAAGCAACAGTGAATCTGATTGTTCAGATGACACTGAAATATATGATTATTTAGATGATAATGCGAACGATTTGAGTGCGAGTGATTGGCAAACAGATATCAAAGAATTGCCATCACTGGAGTTTTCTGCAAATAGTGGTATCTACATAAACAGTTCAGAGCCAGTTGAAAAAGAAATCGATTTTTTTAATTTGTTTTTCACGAATGAAATTATAGTTGATGAAACTAACAAATTTTCCAAACTTATTTTTGAAAAATCAAAAACCGAACCAAGTTCATCAAAATCACAAGAACCTAAATGCATTGCAGAAGTGACAGGAAATGAAATGAGGGTGTTCATGTCTTTGATTATACTAATGAGTATAATCAAGAAACCTACAATTAAAATGTATTTTTCTTCAAACCCAATACTTAGCATTCCTTTTTTTAGTTCTGTCATGTCAAGAAATAGATTTTTGGAAATTTTGAAATGTTTGCACTTTACATCAAAACCAGATGCAAAAAAACTTGAAAAGGTAAACCTAGTTCTGGAAAAACTTATAAAAAATTTCAGAGCTCTTTATATTCCCGAAAGAGAAATTTCTGTCGATGAAAGTTTTTTCCCCTGGAAAGGAAGACTCGGCTTCCGTCAGTACATTCCTTCCAAACGATCTCGGTATGGCATAAAAATCTATAAATTATGCGATTCCAATTCTGGTTACATTTGGAATTGTCTTGTCTATACTGGGAAAGACACTGAGCTTACGGAGCCAGGTGCACTTTATGGAGAGCGTGTTGTTAAAACTTTATTGGCTGATTTAGAAAATAAAGGTTATAATCTTTACCTTGATAGATTTTTTGTTTCTCCTGAACTAGCCATTCATCTTTTGCAAAAAAAACACAAATATGTGTGGAATTGTGCAAAGAAACAGGAAAGGCATGCCAAAAGATTTACCTAGTCATTTTCAAAATGATTGTATTGTTGCATTTCAGAAAGAGGGTATTAATGTGATCGGATACAAGGATAAAAAGAAAGATGTTATGTTGACAACATTTCACGGAAAAGGACTAATTCCTACAGGGAAAAAAAACAGGAGAGGATATAAAGAAACCACATTGCGTTGTTGATTATAATAAGTACATGGGAGGAGTTGATACGGGAGACTCTATCATGCACCACTACCCAGCTTTTCGAAAAACTGTGAAGTGGTACAGAAAATTATTTTTTGGGTTTTTGGACATGGTATTATTAAATTCAAACATACTATTCTGCAAACAAAAAGGCATAAAAATGTGATCTTTGCAGTTTCGAACAAATGTTGTTCAGCAAATCGAAAGATACAAGTAAACTAAGCCCAAAAAAGTACCAACAGCGTGTACTTTCGCCACTCCTTTGCGATTAACTGGACGTCATTTTCCAAATTTATATGTAGATGCAAATGGTAAAAAGTCAAGAAGAGAGTGTTTTGTATGCAAAAAAAGCTCCTTGAAAGGAAGAAAACGGAAGTTAACTTTTTATGAATGCAAAACTTGCAACGTAGGGCTTTGTCCTGACAATGAGTTTTGAAATGTATCATAATCTTCAAAACTTTTAAATATTATATACTAATTTTCTTACATTTATCTTATATTTTCTTATAATCAATTTTCTAGTATTTTCACTATGTTTTAAATACCCGTATGCAATTTTATGTGTATGTATTTAACTTTTTTTTATTAAAATCAAACCATTTTCTTAAAAATTCGCAATTGTTTTTTTAAAAATCACAAAAAAATTTTTACAGGTATATTCAGATACTATCAATGATAATAAACTGTAAATTTCAGCATATTTAATTGCAGTAATGATTTTATATGAATTTTTAAATGAAATTAGGCTTAGCGGGCAAAATCGCCCGGTCCTGAGCGCTCATATACTTTCGGAGCGCGCGGGCCTGGAGGAGCGCTTCTTTCTCCTTTCGCTGGTCCTGAACGGGTTAAAAAGTGAATTTAACATCATAAAACACATAATTCAATTTAAATTTTTTAAAACTTATTTATTACTTGCTTTCTCTGATTTATAAACATAATTAATATTATTTCTTATTAATTTTAACATTTTTACAAAATATTTCATTTAAAGTGAGTTGCTTCATTAATTTTGGTTTTTGATTCAGTAACTTCTCTTTTATTTTATGTATCGCCGTTATGTCCGACTCCGAAATAGTCTCTTTGCTCAAGTCCTTTTATTGTGGTGTTCAACAGTTCCACTAAGCTGTTAATTGACATTTTATCTTCCGCTTGTGTTTCTTCTTCGCTATCGGATACCGAAATTTTGGAGTTCATCAACACTATACTGCATATTTCGCCATCGGTGAGTTGACACACTGAAGGAGTTTTATCGTCGCAATGCGGTACTTAAAAGGCGTCATATTCGGCAATTTCTTGTCCTCTTGACTTGTTGTAATTCAGTAGTTCAAAATTTTTTTTCTTTAGAGATCTGAAATCGGTATCCAGGTTTTCTTCATCCTCATAGAATATGGTTGCCGACCACATACATCAACTCGCTTAAGAAAAGTACTATATTCGCGAGGGCTAGTTCGGAATTAAAGACAACCGCAAATTTCTACAATATTCCCTTCGTTCTGGGCATTGGGCAAATCCTCTTTATGAGCCAGAAGGGGAGAGAAAATTGCGTGTGCATCTTATTTGTTAACATTTTGGACTAGTTCGTTTCGAGTGCTAGAGAGGGGAAGGAGGAAGGTATAGTAACTCCGTGATTCGTTACAATAGCCCCCCCCCCCATACCTTCGTCGCATATCGTTGTACACATGGTTAAATACTTTCCCTCCCCAGATGGTTACGACCGGTTTCTGCTGACTCTGGGCGCCGATTTGTTAGATAAAAGTTAGGATATTTTCTTTTTTATTCCTTGGGGGGGGGGGGTTTTGGAATGAAAAAGGTCCGGATTTACGACGTTTGACTAATTAGTATATTATTAGAAGGATGGGGTCTCGATTCCAGTTTTACAGTTCAAACTGTACTTACACCAGAAGTCTTTGATTTTGTAGATTAATTTAGTTTGGTGATATTAAAGCAATATGAGGGGTATTTTGGGATGAACCATGTAATTTTGAACCACAGTCAGATGACAACATCTGAGCTGGCATCCAAACTTCTGCACCACACCAACAGGAGGAGGATTGGCCAATATGTACGATTTCACATGCAACAGGCCCTATACATGGCAGAACTTGAGTGGAATTCGGTTTTGAGCCCGAAACCCTCCAACCCCAAAGGCAAGACCTTACCATTAGGCCATAGTGGCCTCTTTTTAATTTTGCATACAATACAATTAATGCATATTTAAAATACTGCCATATCTTTATACAATAAATTACGAGGTATAAGTAGTTATTTCAATTAAAAAATATTAATTATGACATTTTAAAGAACCTCGTTTTTGTAAATAATTATTCATCTTCAAAAGCAAATTATTTTCCTTTCATAGTAAAGGCAACTAGTACAGTAATCTTTCAGAATATAACCCACAAGATAAAATTATTACAATGATTTATAGAGAGAAAACTAATGTAGTTCTTGTAATGAGATCAATCCTGAGGATAATAAGTACTTTTAAATGATTACAAACTTGGCAACAAACAGAAATCGCCTACATCCTACACGGAATAATCCAACAAAAAAGAGCACGCAAAAGCAAACCAACTAAATTAAGAAAGAAGCCGGAACACATTATTTACAATCGATACATCAGAAACTTTGAATCCATCAAAAGACCCCCCAAAAAATCAAGTAAACATGACAAATGTATACGACGTTGTAATTTATAATAATATAATATGAACACTGCACAATGATTTTAAAAATTAAAGGATACTTCGCAGCTCCGGTGGAGGGTATATGATACCGATAGTCGGTTTAGAAGGTGCACTCTCTTGCGGAGCTTCATTTGGAGTTTCTGGGACTGGCTCTGCTTCCACTATAGGAACGGGAGCCATTTTAATGAAATTTTAGAAGTCGGAAGACTTCTTAATTAATTAACGCTTGAGATAATTATTACATCATAACTCATTGAATCCACATACAACGATGAAATCAAAATGGCTGAAATGAGCTGAAATGTTTTCAAGCTGTTACGTTCTTCATTTTCTTTTTAAATATAAAATCTATTATTGCCTTTTTCAACTACGTTTCGCTTTCAAAAATAAGTTATACTTAAAAAAATCATATATTTAGTAATGATTTCATAAATATCCCATGAGAAAATTTATGAATTTTTTATATTTTTTTTTCATTCAGAAAAAAAAAGCCATATTCACTAGATAACACCTGCAGTCGACTTCCGGTTAAAAGTTCTGTCAAGGAAGATCAGCAAAATTCAAGT
>BGPR01000592.1:77982-164540 GCA_013235015.1 Araneus ventricosus
TTATATCTCTAATATATTATATTTATATCTCTAATATATATATTTATTTCTAATATATATATTTATATCTCTAATATATTCTATTTATATCTCTAATATATTATGTTTATAGAAATATTTAGGGGGTCACTCTAATATTTGCATAATATCTAATTTATAATCCGTTAGAGATAGATATATATATACTGCCAATTGTAAAAATGCTTTGAATTACATAAATGATTATATTTTATGTTGCTTGAATCAAGAAATAAACTTCTGAAAAAAATTGCGAAGTCTACATTTTCCTCCAGTCTTCCGCTCCTGTTAGTCATATTTAACAAAATATTCTAGCCATACTAGCATTTTAAACAAAAAAGTTCAACTCTTTTGCGATTAAAACTGACTGAGTTATGAACACTAATAAGGTTAAATAAAGACACGGCTTTCACAAATATTGAATGAAACGAATGAATCTTTTCAGATAAAATGCTGTTTATAAGTGGTGTCCCTGCTGTGGCCAGTACGTTCACCAGATCTGAATACCACAACAAATATATGGGATGCCTTGGGGCTACATATCCCGCAACAAACAAGATGTCTCTCATCCGTACAGGGAAAGAGGAGTATGAAAATGTGTCTCAAAACTATTTATATCGATTGAAATTTTAGTTCGATGAGTTTTAATATCGTCCATGGCAACTGGTGACATTTCTTTAAAAAAAAAATATAGGAAAAATTGCATTGCTTGGTGAAGAAGGGCGTCTGCATTTATGGCCACGTTGAAATTAATTGCTGAATAAGGGTTTTATTCTGCAAAATTAAAGAATTTTTTTATGCGATCAACAATCAATTCAACACGAACACTATTAGTTGTTCGGAAAATATCGTTACCCTACTTTTTCACTAGACGATACCGCGATGTTTCGGACTAGAGGTTCGAAACTCGTTTCATTTTTAACGTAGGACTACGTTCCTCCCTTTGCAGACTCAGGAACGAATTTCATTCCCACGCCAAAACGCCACAGAAAACGTTGTATGGGAGATCCTCTATATCTCGGTAACTACATATGTTAAAAACATAACTAATGTCCTATTTTAGAGATAAAGGGTAACAACAAAAGTTACAAAAAAAAATTGGAAAATCGGAAAAGAGTCACGCGAGTAAAGTAGTCCTACGCCTTTAACATCAGCGGCTGTTTGAAAAAGACAGCCTCCCGTTATTTTTTTCATATCAGTAAAATGAAAATTTTGTTACCTGCCAAGAGAATTTAGCTTTCTCTTCGGGTTTCTTCTTTGCCATGGCGCCGCAAAAAGCTGATAGGTTTCTGAAGAAAGCCACACTCGGAGTTAAATTGAAAGGACTCGGCACAAGCGTCGATTCGTCGAAGAAGTGCATCCATTGCTTCGTGCGGTGGAATTTGAACTCCACATCGGCGTTATCCTGCCAGGAAAAAGCGAGGAATGGAAAATGTGCTAATTGACATACAGTTGCAGTGGCAAATCCGGGGGGGGGGGAGGCTGCTATGGGGCTGCAACCTCCCTCAGAGCTAAACCGAAATTCTTCATATTTTTCAAATCACTGCACCTGTTTGTTCTCAATCTCGTATTTAAAAAAAACCGTGGCAACATTGCTTTCTTGTTTGACAGGCTCGAAAATTTTCCAGCTTTTGTAGTCTCTTCACTCGTACTTGCAGCGCTGACGCTGTCGAAAACATTTTTTGGCTAGTTATTTCATTGTGTTTTTATTGCGTTTATCGAAAGTATCGTAGTGACATTTGTGTTTCTTATTGTCAGGTGAGTAAAGTTAAAGTGTGTTGACTAACATAAGCCATGAGGTGACGACGATACAAAATTTTTATGACCTCAGCTCCCCCGACCAAAATCCTGGATTCGACACAGTACAGTTGCACAGTTGAACACTGCTGGAATGCAAACTAGTTGCACGTCTACAAAGTGCATTTGCTGCTCATGCATTTTCATCTATCTAACAGAGACCTGTCAACCTGGTGCGTATCCCTGGGGGCATGACGCGAATCATTTGGGGGGGGGGGGTACAAGAAAACAATTTTGGTAATGGTGGCAAACACGAAATATTAAAATGAAAAAAAATGGAGCATTGCTTCCCCAACTTCCTGTGAAATGTGAAATTACAGCAAATCCGAAAGCCTACTCACAAAATACTGCAGATAAGTCGATTTTAAATTGTTTCAATGAATCCCTTTTTTCAAGAAGTATAAAAATTATTAGTTTCTAAAAAATCAAAAATTGATTAAAATTTTAACCAATTCTATTTTACAAACTGATTTAAAAAATATTGACTTCTGGGTAGCAATGAAAGAAGAGTCCAAGAACTCAAAGCAATAAAATATTTTAATACTTTTCACAAATACAGAACTTGTGGGAAGAACATACTCGTCTTCTGCTTATCGCAGTAAGCTTGACGCAGTTAAAGACATGATATTATATCTATCTTTATTTGAACCCAATTTTATAAAACTCGCCTCCATAAAACAAGTATTGATAGGAAACAAACTCAATTCATGATCGCATTGAAATTTTCTTCCAAATGAATAGTTGATTATCACGATCAGTAATTGTAAGTTTTCATCATACTGATCGTTTCAAATGCCAAGACTAGCACTTTTTGACGATTTTACTTTGGAAAGGGGTGACAGGTTATGAGCAAAGCCGGCCATTCATTTGAAGGATAGCCATACCATTTGTCCTAAGCCGTAAATCCTCCGTTTTTTTTTCACCCATTTTAATCGAAAAATACAAGCACGCCATTCACTTGATATTTAAAAGGACGCTAACTCTGAACGAAGGTAGGGGGGAGCGATCTTCTTTCCTTCTCTACAGCTGGTTGTAAATCGCTCTTCGATTTTCCCCAGTCAGCAGATTTGAATTTATGCGACCCTGAAAACGAGGCTTCAATCACCGCAAGGCATGATTCTTTTCGCTAGCCTCTTTCAGGGTCCCTCTGAAGCGAGACTTTAAATTCCAGCGTTGACGCTCCGATTTCAGTCAAGACGGAATTCCAACAACCACAAGCCATTGGATGATTTCCATAGATTTTGATGGCTTTTTCCTTCTCGCGTTCAAAATATCCAGTTTATCTGTGAAGTGAATGGCCGGCTTAAGATGAGCTCATTTTCGGAGATCATGCTAAGTAAAATGTAAATATCTCATCCTCCATTTCTCACTTTACACCCCTATTTTGGTGAAATCAACTCAAAAGCGCGGAGAGCTTCGGAATCCGGGAATCATTTATAAGTTAATGCTAAATTATTTCAGTGGTATTTTAATTTGATTTGGCACCAACCAGTACTATTATAAAAATGGAATGAAATTAAAATCAAAAATAAATTCCACAAATGCATTTCGGGTTGTTTGACTCGAGGTAACCTAAGTCTTGACATCGCTAACAGCTTAAAGACCGAATTATTTTGAATTGTCTTTCAAAGTTATGGTACTTAGAGCGAGTTAACTCGTGTTATGTCCTTAAGCGGTTAATCGAAACTTCATTGAGCAGAGGGATGATAAGGGGGGAAAATATGACAGTAGGGGTACTCAAAAATAAAAAGTCTAACCAAGGGGTGCCTGAGGAAAAAAAAGTTTGGGACCGCTGATCTAGTATCATGGTTGGAAAGAAAAGGAGATGGGTATTAGAGAAAACCCTATATATGGCCCCTAAAATATGATATATTTTATTAATGATGGTGTCATCTTTAAATACTTCAGCCTTATTGCGTTTCTGTAAGAACTGCACTTCAATCATTAAGATTACTTCTTTCTCGTATATGAAGCATGCCAGGAAAAGTATTGAGAAATTATAAATAGATATTCTGTAGAAGAATTAAAAGAGACCCAGCATGTAGACATGTTATTGTTGTGTTCAAGAAACAAGCCAATGCAATTTAGAAGGAATTGGCCATGTTAGTAACAAATAATTGCAGCTTTCGACATTTATCGCGTTGGTTTGAACTTAACTTCAGGCATTGTTGTGGGAGTCGTGGCGGTCCCGCAAAATGACTCGGGATCGCTTTCTGCAATAATTCTAGATAGAAATCAGTAGCAAAGAATCTTAATTGAAACTATTTAAATAACTATTTTGAAATGAATTTCATTTCTGTATTCATGATTTTTTCATTAATTTATTAATATATTAATTCATGCTTCGTTTCTTTTGGTCTCTCGCAACAGAACGTTTCGCAAGAAAATAGGAAATTCGTTATATACAGGGTGATTATAATTAAAGTGCAACTTTCAAAAAGCTGTAAAAAAAGAAGCACTGCTCAGAATGATCTGAAATTTGACCTGAATATTACTCGAAGACGGAGAGGAAAAGTACGACAGAAGAAAAAAAAAATCAAAATTTTAGCAATAGATGGCGCTTTACACGTCATAAGAAGTACATGGGCTCGGTTACCAGTAACATTGGCTACCCAAGGCGACGGCTATTGCGTGGACTGCAGGTTAAACCAACTGTACTGTTCAACGTGCATGACTGTAACGGTTTCTTACTGAAAAAATCAATGAATGAAACAATGACTTCCAACTCATCAAGCAGTTGTGGCATCCTTAGTTGAAAGTCCATCCATCACGGCAAGGTGGTGCCACATCGGATAGGGAAAATGAAATTGGTTTCTAATTGTCCTAAGGCCGAAAATCGCAGAAAAAGCAACAATGAAATCGGTTTTTAATTGTGCTGAGGCCAAAAACGAACAATTAAATCGGTTTTTAAATGTCGTGATATTTGCTCAAGAAATATTCAATATAAAGCTTCATGGCCCGGTGTAGCACGAGCTATCTCGAATGTAACAATTTACCCCATCTAGTGAACTCACTTCTTCTCTCCGCTTCTTCCCTGGCGGAGAGATGAAGTGAGGGTCACGTGACGCATGCCTAACATTTCTCCTAAATAAATAAGGAGAAAAGAGCGGTTTAAACATTCCGTCCGCGAAAACGCATCGAAATCGAATAATAATAAAAAATTATACCGTTCAAATTTAAAAATTATACCCTTATATTGTAAGAAAATATTATATCGTGTCGTGGCAAAATGAATGATCTATCCGATTCCTGAATTTAGTACGGAGGGAAAGAGATAACTCGGCTTTGCTCGGGATCCATATGTTTTCATATGGCCCCGCCTCCAATTTATATACGTATGAAGCAAGATGCACTGCTTACATGAGATGCCAAAGTGAAACCTCACGGAAAACATTTTTAGTAAAAGCCCTAATTTGAGCGATTAAATTTTCCCTGTTTCTTTGTATCAATTATCAAAACCCGCACACAACGCCATCCATATTGCCTTTCCGCAACTTTCAACAATGAAAGAGAAACACGCAATTAAATATTTGTTTAAACAATGAAAACGGTTTGAATTGCGCTGCAACAATGAAAAGTATTGTTGTAAATTAATTTTTAATTAATAACTTTTTACTAATTAAAATTTCGGAATTTAAATGGCCAAAATTGATTCCTTGGATTATTCCTCATCTTTCGGTACTTTCCACGTGCTTCTAGGTTCAGCGGTTCGTGAGAAGATAGCCTCACATACATACATATATACACGTTGAATTTTAATAGTGTATATGCTCTCCACCGTTTTCTGCCATAAGTTCAAATCGAGAAATAGCATCTTTCACAACAGATCGGAGTGTATTTGTGCTGATGCTGTGAACGTGTTGCAGAATGAGTGTTTTTAATTCAGCTACGTTTGCAATCGGACCACAGCACATCAGATAACCCCACAGCTAGAAATCACAAGGATTAAGATCAGGTGATCTTGGCGGCCAGTCTGTTGAAAAATGACGGCTGATAAACTGGGAATTCACTTGACGGTTAGCAATGCCTTTTGTCCTAAGACCGTTTATTTCCCACCCATTTTAATCGAAAAATCCAGGCACATCATTCATTTGAGGCTTCAAAGTGCGCTGGCGATAAGGGGAGCAAAGATCGCTCCCCTACTGCTGCTCTTCTATTCCGCCTATTCTCCCCCCCACTCGTCGGATTTCCGATTTTCTAGCCTCGTCGCGAGGTTCTAATTTAGGCAGGTTCTTTGATGTGCCGCCCTAGCCTCGTTCGAAGTCTCAAATGGGAATCGGTGCATTAACTGCTGGAATTTGATTTCGTTGGAATTCTATAGCTTTGAATCATTTGTTATAAATTTCATAGGTTTTCGACCTCAACGATTGTTTTTTCCTTCCCGTGTTCCAAAATTTCCAGTTTGGAATAGATGTGAATTGCCTGCTATAATCCTATCATTTTCGAAATGCATGCTCAGCAACCGCTTAACAGGATTTGCAATGTGCATAGGAGCGCCGTCTTGCATGAAAATTGTGTTACCCACACATGCACGCTGTTGAAATGCTGGAATGACGTGGTTGCTCAAAAGTGGTTCACAGCGTACACCACTGACGGTACAGGTAACAGAACCAGCAGGAACTATCTCCTGGAAAAAGAATTGACTTTCAACTAAGAGTGCCACAACTTGGAAACAGTATGACTTGAATTGACTTGGAGGTCATAGTTTTCTTCGTTGATATTTTCAATAAAAAACAGTTACAGTCACGCACAGTTGGTTTAGCCTGCAACCCACACAATAGCTATCGAAATGTGTAGTTAGTGTCACTGGTACCCGAGCCAATATACGTCCTATGATGTCTAAAGCGCCATATATAGTTAAAATTTAAAACTATTTTTTTTCTGCCGTACTTTTCACTTGTTGCAGCAGTGCGGTATGTTTATTGGAACCCACAAAGGTGTAATGCAGTTCAGTTTGTATTAGCAAACTGAAAAGACTGTAAGTGCATTAGCAATCAGAGTTTAGAAGTTTCTCATAATTTCATCATTGTTGGTTGCTGGTTTCTGTTTATAGTACGCTTATGCCAGTCGATGGTTTGCCATCAGATGGCGAAAAGCAAAATGAACGGACTGTAAACGAATCTAACGGACTGCATATTTGGTGGTTTGTAGTACCGCCCGATGGGATATACAAGCGTGAACAACCGGTGGTACACGCCGCCCGATGCTACATTCAATCGTGAACCACCGGTGGTTCATTCAATTTAAGCTTGAGCCACATGTGGTACACGCCGGCGTGAGCGTGTTAATGTGAATAAGAAGGTATTCCTAATCTCAGATTGCACATCGAATAAAATATTGTTTACAAAGAAAGGAAAGAGAAGTTTATACTTACGACAACTTTCTGAAATGTATTGGAAAGTATGGCAATGAGGGTGTTCACAAGGGCAATCATCATAAGCAGCTCGTAAACGGCATAGAGAGTTCGTCCAACTCCTTGCGTGAAATCGTGGCCCTTCTCGATAACCACTATGTCCGGTGCTTCAAGTGGGGACATCCCAAACATTCCCCAAAAGAGAGTAATAAAGGAGTTGCCGAACCTGCAGCGGAAGAGAGAAATCTATTAGTTCAATTTCCTTTAATCGTAAAATGTGCATTGTGACCTTTTATAATATGACTCCTCCTTGGAGGTTATTTCTTTACTTTTATCTCTGATTTTATATTTTCCCATGTTCTGGGTGGGCCCCCTGATCCCTCATCGCCCTCCACTATCCATGTTTAAATGCACGAGGACACGGTTGGTTGGGTGTGATATTGGGCCCCCGGAGCAAGGTTGTTTGATTACGTCCCTTTATGTAGTCTTTAATTAATCTTCG
Organism: Araneus ventricosus; assembly: GCA_013235015.1. Taxonomy (NCBI): domain Eukaryota; kingdom Metazoa; phylum Arthropoda; class Arachnida; order Araneae; family Araneidae; genus Araneus; species Araneus ventricosus. The sequence continues at coordinate 85,653 of BGPR01000592.1, forward strand.
TCTTCAAAAGACTTTTATAATGTTTTTTCATATTTGACATTTTATAATTTTATTCATATCTTTTATACTTTGATGCATTGATTCCTGTAAAGTTTGTGATAAAGATTTCTCACCTCAAGGAGCGAATTTCTGGAAATGGGTCTGAGTCTGTCCTCATATGGGGTGATGGCTCATGAGGTGGCTTTTAGTTCTTGGACTGGTGGCATGCTATCTTTGGTCTAGTTGGAAATTGTATGCCTTGTACTGGATAGGAGTGATCTACTTGTTGGCACTGTTGTGTTAGCCGTTGTCGCGATTTTTTTACATAGGGCTTTGTCTTGAAGTTTTTGTTATTCCTCTTTAATTGCTGTTAATTTTTACTATGCGCTTGTTTTTGTTGTGTGCTTGCTTTAGCTTGTGTGTTTGTGAGTTCACATTATTTATATGCCTTATTTTTTAGGAAGAGATCTTATATTCTTTTATGCAATAGTATTTTAAGTATGTATTCTCCACACTGGTTTGCAAATGTATTGTAATGCCATTTTTCTCCCCACTGGTTGGGTTGAGCTTTGTACTCCCAGCTTTTATTGTATTTTAACCACTGCCTATGTTCGGGCAATGTTTGTAGCTTTTTTTAAGGTGTTTGAATGAATCCTGTTGCGGTTATCTCCCCACTAGTCCCTCTTCGACTTTACACCATCGGTCCATCTGTCCAATTAAGGAAACTATGGTAGCCTAGATTGGACCACCAATTTCTTTAAACAAATTAAAGAAAAGATATTTTTTGATTCTCAGATTCACAACAGTACACAATACATGAACCCAAGCAAAACTTTTTATGTACCGTAACACTTCTTCTTCTCCCTTTGTTTCACCACAAATGGTGTAAATGGTATGTATCCTAAGTTTTTATACTTTTTGATCCAATATTTGATGGCTTTAGTACCCTTCTATTGTTTTTTTGGTTTGACTTCTGCCGAATCCAATTAATGAGGACTGCAAGTGGTGATAAACTGCTCTCTGAGCTATTCCTGTAGTTTAAGATTATAATCCCAATAATCTTAATGGACCAAATTAGGCAGCTGTTTGTGGTCCAGTCTAGGCAACCTTTGAACAATTCAAAAATTCCCCTCACCTTATTTTTAAACTATTTTAATAAAATGATCATGGAAATTGTAGCTAAAGAAAGTTAATGTTTTCTCCAGACTTTTTTCACTTAATGTGTAAACTGAACGTCATATATCGAAACTCACTGCACTTTTTCCTAAATTGACGATCTTGACTATGACCTCTCCTAGGTATCTTTAAACTAGTCACACAATATACTGATATTAAGTACAGATAATTTTGAATATGAGTAATTATAGCTGAAACTCAATTTCAATACGTCACAGATCGCAAAATGTCCAATCTTACGATTTGTTGCGGTCGGTCGTTCATGTTTTCTGGCTAACAAAGAGATCGAAGGATATATAACCTATATGTTTCTTTCAGACCGAAAACGACATTATTACTGGATTCGATGTTTAACTTCTGTACTCAAATTGAAGGCAGGAGGAAAGAGACTCAACTCCATCTATGACGTCATTTAATTTCGTCTGTATATTAGTCATGAAGAAGATTGACGAAAAACAAAATTTATGAAAGAAGACATGAACCTCTAGTTCGAAACCTCGTTCCTTGATAACGCTTTAAGCTTGATTCGTCTGTCTTAAAATTATTTTTAAAAAATTACTTTCAATTATAGCAACAATAACTTGCACACAGAAAATATATTTATTATTTCCATTTATTCGTTGGAACGCGCTTGTACATAAATGTATTAACTAAAAGAGCGAAAAGTTGTTTTGTAAAATATACTTATACAGTCGGACCTCTATTTAACGAAGTCGCTAAAGCCCGAAAGAAAGTTCGTTATATGGAAAATTCGTTAAATAGAGTTTCACCTTTTAAAATATTTTAAACTACACAAAACAGATTTTAAATTCATAAACACTAAATATTATTAAAAAGTAATTAATCACATCTTTATTTTGTGAATTAATATCTATTTGTTTTATATATTTTACCCATCAAAAAGAAATCTGCAAAGAAAACAAAAATAAAACAAAACATTGTCCGGGAATACACTGTATTTTCAATTAAAAAATAATTTTATACTAAAATAAATGAATTTTAGCATTTCATCATACTAAGGTTTGATGATTTCTGCATCATGATGATTTCCATCTTCATCATCTTCGTCTTCATCGCAATTCATTGCTGTATTGTTTTTATTTTTCACACTGTCCACTTCAAAACTGCCTCATCCATATCTTCATAGACACATGCTTTTAAACGTTTTGAACAAGAATTCGATGACTCATAATTTTGTATCTTATCACGATTTTTTTATTATGGTTGATAAGCTGTTTGGAGGAATGCCAAATTTTAAAGCAATATACTTTTTTTTCACGCCTTTATCCATCTCATGAAGAATTAAATTTTTTTCTTTGATGCTCAAGCACTTTCGCTTTGACATTTTCCAGCTTCAAAGTCGTTGATCACCATAAAATGTGTTAAAAGAAAGAATAAGTTTGAAATGTTTAGAAATATTATGAGAAATAGGGAGGAAAAAAAATATTGGATCACAAGAAAAAGTTCGTTAAATAGAGAATGCACTTCGCTATATGGAAGTTATTTTACGAAGAAATTCGCAAAATGTTCTTGGTTCCAAGAAAAAATTCGCAAAATAGAGGTTCGTTAAATAGAGGTCCGACTGTATATATATATAATTAAAAAATTATTTAAATTACAGAAAGATTTGTTCGGAAATAAAACTGGTATCTCTGAAAAACCATTTTTTAAAATTTTAACGCTGTGTAAAATGGTTTTTGTGCAATAATATACTCCGAAGAAATTCTTTAACTTTTCGATAAATTTCTAGTGAAAAATCTAATTAAAAGTTTGAAAATTCCTTTCGTAGTGAGCACTTACTACCCAAGAAACAACTACCTGCCAAATGTGGTAGCTCTAGGTCCAGCGTTGTGCTCTGTAGAGAGATTTAAACGATTTTTGAATCATGCATGACGCAATTTACAGATAGTATCCAGCCTAAAAACATTAATATGTTAATTGCTACAAGCTGCCTTCGGCGACCAGCTGTTTGTCTGTAATATTAATAGTCCGTAGCTGTGCTTGCAAAATGGTGAAATAAATTGGCGAAATCGGTTCAGTTGTTAAGGCTGGGGTACTCTGTCAAAGTTTTATTTTACGATATCTCTCGGAAATGGAGGATGGTGGGGTCAGGCGATCATTGATGACGAATCTAGGGCTTTTCGACTTCCATAAGAGATGAAAAAGGGCGAAATCGGTCCGGTGACTGGGACTGGAGTACTCCTTCGTTGGTTTTGCCAATTATTTTAAATATACAGATTTAGTTTGTCGAGCTTCGCAGATAGATGAAGAAAGAGCCTCTTACGTGGTGAAAGTGGAGGGCTGGGTCTTTCCACCTTCGCTCATGCCATCGTAGTAAGAATACATCCGGGAAAAAGGAACGGCGAAGGAGATGATGATGAGGAAGAAGAGCAAGAAAAAGAACCCGATCTGAACCGCCATCTTGCCCATAGACACCTGAAACCAGTAATACAAGATAGAAATGAAAGCTATTTCTCTTTGTAATTGTCCACCACCATCTTTAATTCAAGAACATTTGAAATTATGTTTCCTCTATTGGTTTGCTTCGAAGAACAAACACAACGGACACTATTAGATGTCGTTCAAACTGCTGCAAAACCACGTCTCGCAGACTGTCGTTTTATTAGAATCTGACTGCATTTACAGCATCTAATCCAGGGATGGGCAAACTTTTTCGGTCGCGGGCAAAAAATTGGCGGGACAAGATAAATTTTTCTAAAATTTTAAAAACAATATACAAGTATTACAATTTAAGTATGTTAATGAGATGAATGAAATTGCGATTTCATTTTTAAAAGTTCCTTATATTGAGGTTCGAAGTGAGATGTACTGATTCTAAGGAACAAGGCTAAATGCTCATCTGTCAGTCTACTTATGAAATAATTCTTTCTAAGGTTCATAGTTGAAAACACTTGTTCACATATATAAGATGAAGCAAACATAGCACTGAACAGAAAAGAAACCGGAAATACCATCAATAAATCAAATAAAAAAGAACATTACAAGCAGAGGGCGCGAGCGAAAGGCAGACGCACTGGCGCCAGCACTGTCCGTGCTTGCTATTTCCGTCGATTTATGTTTTGTAGAACAAAAATAGAGAAAGTAAAAAGATCATCAGTCCTTTGAAAAAAAGGAAGGAAAAAAATATTTAAACAAAGTAGAAAAGGAGATGGATATATAATATTTAAATCATATTTTCTTTTAATTTCCATCGGACCGGCAAATTAAAATTCTATCCGCGGGCCGGATAAAACCTTCCGGCGGGCCGTAGTTTGCCCATGTCTGATCTAATCTATTTAACCGCCTAAGGACCGAGTTATTTTGTAACCTACGGTACTTAGGACGAGTTAACTCGGATTATATCCTTAAGCGGTTAGATAAATAAAAATTTAAATGGCGAAAAAATTTCCGAAAATTAGGAAACAGGATTTTGTTCACCAAACCGGGTTGCCTGTCACATATCATGTATGGATATATACAGGGTGTTTCATATTGAATGGGCCAAAAATAAAACATTTCTGTGACCACTGTTTATTCAATTTACCTTGAAACTACAGTTATCCGAGTTTCTAGAGATATTCGATGTGTGCTTCTCCGGTGACACTGCAAATGTCTATGCAGTAGTCAAGTTCCTGCCACACTCGTGATAGGAGATCCTCTGTTAATGCGTTCAACACGTTAGTTATCCGCTGCTTCAGTTCCTGTAAGTCCTGAGAAAGTGGAAGCAGAAACTCTTTGTCTTTGACAAAACCCCAGAGGAAAATATCGCAAGGAGCTAGATCTGGGGATCTTGCACGAAAATGCCGTTGCATGACGCTAACCGAAGATGTTTTGGAGAATTCTAAAACGCAATATGCTTTCTCCTGTATGGTGGAAGGCGCCATTTTGACTAACAGAGCCTCTATCAGCGATTTCGTAAGTGGAGGAATTTTCGCTGCTGCCAGATAAAACTTGCATGATTGTAGTTTCCGAATAAATTGATTTCGGCTAAATTAATCAATTACGTAATTCCTACTGTGCTATTATTTTTGGCCCATTCAATATGAAACACCCTGTACATGACATGACGCCACCCCACACCCCTGGCTACCCATTCTAATATTTCCCCGGTTATTAATTCCTTAATTGCTATTATTTGTCTGCCTCAAGGATTGACCCCAAGGATTATGATACCAGTTGGATGGATGGGATATGAAGGGTGGATGAATACAGTTATTTCCACTACAAAGGCCCTTAGGTCCCACGTGAACACTGCACGCCGAACAACTTTAAAACCCCATGTTTTTAACTTTTTCAAAAACCACAAGAGTTACACTGGAGTAATTACAGATTCATAAAATATAAAAGCTTTGTCTGAACAACACACTCCTAAAGAGTACGGCATTTTTGTTTCTTTATCTTACATCTTTATTAATGTTGATACAAGCACTTGTGGGCACGTAATTTTTTTCTGACACACGTTCTTGTGTATAGATATATACAGTAGCACAAGATACACAGCTGTAAATTAAGACAGCCTCGAAAAGATAATACTTTGATGGCATATACCCTATAAATCTTAGCTATGCTCGGTTAACCTGGAGTTTAGGGTGCGTAATCACTTCCTTTCCCTTAAGTTCGCCAATTGTTTGCCGCCAAGAGATAGAGTGCCAGAACATTTGTTTTGGAAGCGAGTTAAAAATTTTTTCGGGGTCGTTTGCGCATGCGCCGACAGTGATCTGTTTACCGGTCTACGGCGCATGCCCTTAATTTCGCCTCATTTCCATTGGTCCACTGTCTGCTCTCTTCGATTTGATTGGTCGGTGTACGAATTTGAATAATACTTCGTTTGGAATTTTTGATTATTTAACAAACAATTTTTTTCAATAACCGTTCGCTTCTCTTCTAAAAGATTTTCGTTCATCGAATTTGCTAATTCTCTTTCTCTGTGATGCTGATTGTGGCTTCTAAATATCGTACAAGGAATGTTTCTTCTGGAAACAATGGTTTCCTTGCTACGTTTCATCGTCTTCAGACGTCTTGTTTTTCCTGCGTTAGCGCTTTCCCTGTGTGTTTCGTTTCTCAATGAAAAAACAAAGCTACGAGGGGCCCGCTTTGCTGAAAGCGAAGCCACGGATGTTTCTTTAAGTTAAAAAAAATTTGCCCGGTACACACTTGCAATGCCAAAGGCATTGCTTGCTCCATCTCCCGTTTTGAGATGCTTTAGGCATTGAATGCACAGGAGACCTATAAAAAACTCACTGCGCATCCTAAACAGTGTTTGGAGACGGCAAATAAAATTGCGCCAAAGAAAATTGGCGAGAAAATAGTACGTACCCTAAACTCCAGGTTTACCCTATGTTCAATGAGCGGGGAACGGACGGTTGTTTTAAAATCCACTCAAGCAGTCGAATTTTCAGTACACTTAATAAATATGTTATATATACAATCTTTACAAATATAGTGCTTCCTTCGCGTTCTGCCAATGATTCTTTAAAGCCGGCCATTCTCTTTATAGATCAACTGGATATTTTGGAACGCGAGAGGGAAAAAACCATAAAAATCTATGGAAATCAGCCAAATGGCTTGTGGTGGTTGGAATACCGTGTGGACTGAAATCGGAGCGTTAACGCTGGAGTTTAAAGTCTCGCTTCAGAGGACCCTGAAAGAGGCTAGCGAAAAGAACAATGCCTTGCGTAGATTGAAGCCTCGCTTTAAGGGTAGCATAAATTAAAATCTGCTGACTGGGGAAAATCGAAGAGCGTTTGACAAGCAGCTGTAGAGAGGGAAAGAAGATCGCTCCCCCTACCTTCGTCCAAAGTTAGCGTCCTTTTAAATGCAACTAAATGGCGTGCCTGTATTTTTCGATTAAAATGGGTGAAAAAAAACGGGCTTAGGACAAACTGCATGGCTATACTTCAAGTGAATAGCCGGCTTAAGAATGTTCTCAAAAGCTATTTTCTCCCGCTCAGCAACGCAAAACTCTTCGACACATTTACAGTACCATTTTTTCATGAAAATGCAAGAATTTGCTCACATCACTATTGAAGTGTTGAAGGTGGTTTTCATTCTTTTTCTCTAAATAACTTCTTGAGTTATGAAAGTCCACCTCCCGATAACTATCTTTCATAAGCCTTCATATCACTAAAATCGTCCCCAAGGCCAGACACAAAACATGCAAAGTCTTTTCTGAAAAATTCGTTAATTTTATTAATAAACAAAAAACACAGGTCGATTTTCTGGTACTGGTTCGGGTAACAGAAGCTCCAGTTTATAGAAGCTCGGATAATCGAGGTTCCATTGTATAACATATCTGAATTGGAAAGTTTCATGATTGTTAAATGTATGAATAAATAAATTATAATATTGAAATCGTAAGATACTGTCTTAAGGGCAACAATGAAAAAGTAACTCAAAAGTTGTGAAAATGCGACTATTTATAACGCAACAAAACAAAACAAAAAAATTAACATGGCGTGGGAATTATCTTTCCGAAGACACAATCTGCACAAAACCTCTTTGGAAATATAATCTGCACAAAATCTCATCGGAAATCTTTCTTTATGAGCTCTATAAAACCGAATTTTATAAAGGCTTTAAACAGAGTTACAGGAAAATTCTCTATGTTACTGCAAATTTCAAAACAAAGTTGTCGATGACTTTTTTCTTTTTTGGGTTTCCTACTTCAGAATAAGTTTCTGTAAAGGAAACAGGATTGTGCTTCATTTAAAAGTTTGCTAGATAAAAGAAATAGGAACGCAGAAGTAGACTACATCTGAGAAAACAAATTACTTATTGAAGCACTGCTTCATTTGCATTGGTTGAATTCACGCCTATGGTGCTAACCAAACATATTTGAAGAGGAGCTCTTGAATGTGACTCTAAAACTAGCTGTGAACGAAGCGAGTGACACCCGAATTGATAATAACCACCTAACAGTTTCTTTTTTCTGCCATATTGTATCCAAAAATAAGCACAGATTTATAAGCAATTTTGTATTCAAATTGACTTTATAAATTCAAATCAACAGTCAAAACAGTTACAAGTATTGATTTTATTCTTAATTGTAGGGGAAAAAGGACGTAAAAACTAGTTTACTTAACCTAACCTGATATAAAAAGTGGCCTACACTTGTTTTGTTATCCAACATTAATTAGACTGTTAGAGTCATGTACTAGAAACATTTCAAAGTAAAGAAAGTGAAAAGAGACGGGAAAATCAGTGGATTGGTTTAGAAAAATGACCTGACCGAGCGGCGTTCGGGCAAATCAGGAAAATGTGCGGTGGCCGAAAGGTGTTCGGGCAAAACTGTTAAATGGATAATCAGAGCAATATTGCATAATGACTCATCCTTTGTCTGCCACTGAAACCTTTGATAGGAATTTATCAAATTTTTTGGCAACTGATACACAAATAACTCTGTTTATCCATCCACCTTCCTTTTGGCTTGATATGATCTCGACTTTTACATTATTTTTCATTAGACAAACTAGTGCAAAAAAAAAATACTGAACGGAGTTTGAATGAAAAAGGCACCCCTCAAAAAATATGTATAAATATATAAGAGTTTAATCGTACCAGATTAGTGTGGAACTAGATTAAGCTTAGAATAACGGCCACAACGGTAAAAAATCTGTTATAGTTTTAATTCAGGTTTTAAAACTGATTGAAATGCAAAGACTACTAAAAAATCTCAAAACAAACATTCAATCGCTCAAAGGGGAAAAAGGGTATGAAGCGGTAGAATGACCTTACAACACACTCCATGATTAAAGTACATATGTACGAGGGGCGACGAAACTTAGTCATGCTTTTTCAGAAGGAAGTTTTATTAAAAACAGAAACATACAAAGCCATAGCAAAATAAATACTTTTGACTATTTTTCCACATATTCACCACCGACATTGATGCATTTGTAGTACCATGAAGTCAATTTCAAAAACCCATCCTGGTAAAAATCAGTGCCCAGCAAGCGAAGGAAGTTCTTCACAGCCTTAACGCCAGTTTGATGAGCATGTTCGGAAGTGACGTCCTGGTAATGCTGCCTTCAATGCAGGAAAAAGGTGAAAGTCTGATGGGGCTGTAGGACCCGACCAGAGCTCTTGAGTTGAGGGATTTTGTTCTCGGACGATAATGCAAGACCCCACACAGCAAGGGTCACAAAAGAACACATTCTTTACCTGTGATGGGAGAGATTGGATCACCCTGCCTAGAGCCTTGACCTTGCCCCATCAGACCTTCACCTTTTTCCTGCAATGAAGTCAGCACCATCGGGATCTCACTTCCGAAGCAATGAAGAGGTTCTGTAGGCTGTGATGAACTTCCTTCCCTCGACGGGGATGATTTCTTGAAACTAATCTCACGGAACGACAAATGTATCAATGTCGGTGGCGAATATGTGGAAAAATAGCCAAAAGTATGCATTTTGTTAGGCATTTGTATGTTTCAGTTTGTAATAAAGATTCCTTGTGAAAAAGCATGATGAAAATTGCTTTCGGAACGTCCCTCGTATCCACCCTCTACTTGATATACACTTATTCTTCAGACAAATATATGGCTTATGTTAAACAGGAAAATTGTGCAACCTCATGGAGATATCGCATGAGGACAACTCGAGTATGAGAATGAGAAATCAGCGATTCTGTGTTGGGTGCATGGTTCCTCGGGGCATAGTAGGAAATGGCCAGTTACGACATATTTCGCGATAAAGTGTCGCACTACTGTAAAGTGGCTCAACAATATGAAACATGATGTAATGGTTTTTTTTCGCAGTTCGCACAGAGTCCGACTCTGCGATGCGTGGTAGCCGGGTATTAAAGTTTTTGAGACAATTGCTGCTGAGACGAAATATCTTTATGGTTAACACGGAGAGACTGTTTCCTTCATAAAACTTCACTTTGTAACAGTATCCGTTTTAGACATTCCGTTAATCCTTTCATCACTGAAGTGCCCGGAACACCGGACGCAGCAAAGTGAGGCTATCGCCCGAAACGTTCGAGTATCCCTGCGAAATCCCTCTCCCGTTTTCGTTAAGCGTTATTCATCGAATAAGATGGCGCGTGCTTTTCTATTAGAGGCTCACTCTGAAAGCCAGGAGAACCTATTTCCTTGTAGTACATATCCTCTTAATTGCCATCGGCTAATTGGAATTATCTTTTATATATCAACCCCTTATGAATACGAGCTGTCATTGCAGTTTTTGAGGAGGGGGTTGGGAATTTCTCTTTGAAAGAGGAACTCATGCGTTTCGGCATTCTGAGGTACCAGGGCTCCTAGACACGTAGGAATCGGAGCGTTACGGCTCTTTAAGTATCTGTACCTGGAGCGGTCCGAGTCTCGAGCTCTGGAGGCAGTAGTAGGCCAGCTTTCCAGAGGCGAGGACGGAGGCGATGGAGAAGAGGCCCTCGTGCACCAGCGTAGCGTCGTAACTGTCCCAGGCCTTTCTCTCGGGTTCCGTCTTCTTGTTCACGTCCTCGTACAGTACGTCAGATGAGGCCACGATCCAGAAAATGAAAGTGGTTAAAAAGACAGCATGCATGCAGATGTCGTACCTGCCGATTCGAGAATGAGAAAAGGAAAAATGACGTATTTGTAAAAGGGAAGAAAATAAATTATTTCAGATGAACTACAAGGTATACAAAATGCTTTTGTAACAGCAGCGTAATTATTTAATTAGCGTCTTGTTGATAGTGGCAGGAGCGACTCGTGTAAAGGTACAGTGGAACTGCAGCAGCCTTAACCTTTTCTAGAGTATAAATTTATAAATTTATTTAATTTTGTGCATAATATTTTAATCTTTCACCAATCGAACGGAATTTCTCTTTTAGAGCTTTCATTGTTCAGGGTAAATGCAAGGGGAAGCGATATTCCTCTCTTCGCCGAGGAAAAAACTTCTGGAAGGAATGAATTCTCTCCCAGTCCCCATTTCCTTAAGCCCTCCATTCACGATCACTCCACTCCAGGCAAATAGCCTAGTGGCATTCCGTGCCATTTTTTCAGCCCATCCATTTAGGTAGGTATTCATGGCAGCTCCGCACAAACAGGAACGAGTCACCACGATCCCCTACTGCACCTATTTCTCCAGCGCCCCTCACCTTCAAAATGCGAACCCCTGCCTTGTACGATTTCTTCTAGAATGAGAAAGCCTCTTTCATCCCCCAATTATCTACACCGGTCGCATTTCAGCATTTACAGCCCGTCAGTCCAAATTGAGAGTTTATTATATCTAGAGAAGCTGAAAATCCAAACTCCATGCCAATTCTCACCGTATTTTAGCACTTATGGCCGGTTTTGGCGTGGAGCCGCCAAATTTGGGAGGAGCAGAGCGCTCATGAACGTCCAGCATTATGCTGCGCTGAATTCCCTCCTTCTCCATACATGCGGTTTGAAGAAAGAACGGACTGTGGAAAAGGGCAGTCCAGGGATGTTAGAACGTGTATTTTATACGTTTTTCTAGAGCAGAAAAAATTTTCACGAGAGCAAAATTTTAAAATAAATAAGAAAATGAAAGATAATTAATAATATTTACAAAAATAATATAAAAAAGGAACACACAATTTTCTTGTATAAATATATAAATATGCGAAAATATTTTTTTCTACACCTGTATTTATTTTCAAATTGCAATGAATTATTTTTTTTTTCTTTTTCAGACGCAGATACGTAAATCTTTATAGACGAAAGTTAGGAATGCTGGAAAATTCTTGAGAAAATTTGGTTTGAATTGGCGATTATTCAGTTGAAATTTCTTTATTAAAAACTCACCTACATCAAGGCAAGGATCTAATTATTATTTTTCATTTACTAATCGTTAAATTATTCGAAATCAATTAATAAAGGTAAAATTCAAATTATACAGTAATGGAACTATAAGTTGGCGAAGACTGGTTTCGCAAACTTAATTTCTTACGGTGACGGTTAATCGAAGTTTCACAGTACTGTTTTTTCGAAAGACTGGTTTCTTACGGTGACGGTTAATCGAAATTTCACTGTACTGTTTTTTCGAAAGACTGGTTTCGCAAACTTAATTTCTTACTGACTTATTTTCATATCTAACAACGTCCTATTTAAGAAGACAATTTTTCTTACCAGCCAATGGTTACAATATTTAGAAGAATTTTAATTGATTTAGCCTTGATTGATTGATTAACTGGAAGTCAACATGAGTCAGAATGGGGACAATTTTCATAACTTTTCTTTGGTTTACTGAGATGAAAACGTGAATAAATATTTTTTTTAAATTTTTGCATTCGTTTTCAATACTACAACCCTTTTTAGCACTGCACCATCCCCCCAAAATTAAAAAGGATAGTATAATTGAATTGTTGAAGATTGCATATCGCTTTGTCGTCTCCGCTTTTCGAGTATCGCTTTCAATCAATTTATTCTTATATGTGTTCCATTTTAAAAATATTAATAGCAATTGGAGTTTTATTGATTTTTCTTCTGAAGACATAGCATACTTTTAAGAATAACTAAACTCATCAGATATAATTATTCCAAAACTGTCTTTATTTTCCGAAGAAAAAAAAAGAATTACGGCACGATGAATTTCAGTTCCTGCGGATTTGGTAATCGTATGTAAAATATATATATATATATATATAAAAGAAAACATTAAAAGAAAACTTTAAAAACACGTTGTAAAAGAAAAACCAAAACAATAAAAAGGAACAAGACGCCAACGTCCGGGACGCGTCATCAGCAAGGCAAATCCCGAACGGGCGTAAACATAAAATTCGGTGTTTTCTGAACACAGAACTCTAGCAATAAAGCCAAAAAGAGTTTGTTTCCTCGGAACACCGAACAAAAACCAAAGTTTGAAACAAAGAAAAAAGCCCAAGTCCATTTGAAAAAAATAAAATAAAATAAAAGCCCAAGTCCATTAGAAACAAAACATATTAAACCCAGCCCCGAAACCAACACAATAAAACAAAAACGAAGAAAAAGGTGTCAAAACTCACCCAAAAATCCACAAATGAAGAGACCATGGATTCAAATGCAGAAACACGTTTCGGGGTTGGGTTTAATATGTTTTATTTCTACTTGGCTTTTTCTCTTGGACTTGGGCTTTTATTTTATTTTATTTTTTTCAAATGGACTTGGGCTTTTTTCTTTGTTTCAAACTTTGGTTTTTGTTTGGTGTTCCGGGGAAACAAACTCTTTTTGGCTTTATTGCTAGAGTTCTGTGTTCAGAAAACACCGAATTTTATATTTACGCCCGTTCGGGATTTCCCTTGCTGATGACGCGTCCCGGACGTTGGAGTCTTGTTCCTTTTAATTGCTTTGGTTTTTCTTTTACAACGTGTTTTTAAAGTTTTCTTTTAATGTTTTCTTTTATTAATATTTCTCACTTTTCGGTTGTACTGCTGCATTGGCACATTCACCGCATTTGTGAAGTTTTTTCCTCATATTTAAATCATTTATAGAATCTATTTTTTCTCACAATTAAATCTTTTCAGATTCTATGTTTTTCATATTTTGTCCATTTCCTAAAATTATCCTAAAGTTTACTTCTTTTGAAATTGCATTTCTTCATTTTAAGTATTTCCTTAACTGTTATTGCATTTGTTTCTGGTTTTGTTTATGTTTGTATATATATATATATATATATATATATATATATTTGAATTTGGAGGCCTAAGATCTCTATAGACTTTCTAAATAAGCTGGCTGGTTAATGAATACGACAATTCAAACTTTCTTTATTTTTATTCTTCCGTTGAGTTAGTAGAATGTTCCTATTGAGTTAATTAAATCCTTCATTCTTAACATTAATACTAGGCGCAAGTTCAATAAAATGAATCGGAATATTTTCTTTCACCAACTTGCTGGAAGGATATGAATAATGTTGTATTGTATTTTTGCTTTTTGATTGTTCTTATGTTATTTTTCCTACATTGTAAAGCTGACTTTTAAAGCTGCATTGTTTTCCTGAAATCGAAAAGCCCTTTGATGTATAGGATATTTTACAGAGTCTGCGCCTTCTATTACTTGGTAACCAGAAGAAATCTGTCTGATTATCATCGATGAAATTTTACTATTTTTACCCCTCCGAATCAGGAGATAAACCAAGACTTCGTAAAATTGTGGAATTTTAGGAACGTCGTACACGTGACTAAGGAGTTATTGCCCTTCCTTTGCGATATTTGAGACCCGAGGCCCGGACAATTGTCCTTTGCGCCAAAGTGGGAGCGCGAAGGAAAAAATTGCGTTAATAGACTAGAGAAATATAGTAATATATTTTTAAAATTTGTTGAATATATTATTTTAGTTTCAGTGAGACCACTATATAATTTTAAATGCAAATGAAGTTTAAAAATTCTCACCATAATATTATTAAGACATATTTGAAGGTAAAATTTGCATATTTCTAAGCAAAAGTTTGTTTGACATTTAGAAAGCAGACATAAGAGAATTAAAAAAAAATACGTTGGTTGAGGGGGGGGGAGCATATTGTTGACATGCCCAGTTGGAAAAGTTACTTCGTCTGTTTGAGATTGTTAAATCATATGTCTATGGACATACAGTAGACTCTTGATTATCCTGAAGAGCATTAACCGAGAGATCATAATTTAGGCAGTCATGAAATATTCAATGACGCCAAAATCATGTAATGCTGGGACGCATATTAACTAACCTTACATTGATACGAACCATGGAGATTTTTCAGCCTCCTCATTGGTTGGATTTCCCTACGTCATTTGTGATGTAATTCACAGTAAGGTTTTTTTTTCTCTTAGAGCTCTAATGACGAAAATATACTATTATTTTGTTTTCTCTTCGTCATTAGTTTGATGAAAATGAATAAGCGTTGATGCAAAATGTTAGTTCAATTCAATTCACACTTCGCTTTAAAATTTCTCAATTACTTAGGAGTTAAATAATAATAATAAAAAACAGACATAAGAGGCAAACATTTTTCTTGGTGCTATCTGTTTCTGATACAGGACTACAGAACGCTTTTTATTCAAAATCAGATTTTTGTCACCTAACTGCGAAGAAAAAAAAATCAAGACTTTAAATCTTCTAAACTAGTTTCGTAATATTTTTTCATAAAACAAAGCAATGAGTTACATCACAAATGACGTAGTAAGAGCTGACCAATGAGGAACTTAAAAATCTCTATTGTCCGTATCAGTGTTGAGGTTATTTAATATGCTGCCAGGATTGTACAAAATAAACCAACTCCGGTAGAAGAAGAAGAGGATCTCATAGCGCAACCGAGTGTAAGTTACAGTTCTGCATTAACACATGTCGAAGTTCCTCCTGATTACTCAGAACACTTAGATAGCAGTAACTGCGTGGACAAATAATCCTGAGAAATCTAAAAGATCCATTCGGCGAATGTTTATTGAAAAGACGAAGCAAACAAGTTTACTGTCTTATTTTAAGCAGTAGTAAATTAAGTAAGAGCTGGCTTTTTAAATACTGTACCTGCTCTTTCAATTTCGTGTGTATAATGGTTTATCCGATATATTTGTTATCCGGTATTTCCCATTCATTCTAGATAATGGAGAGTCTACTGTTTATCCATAACTAATGAATCGAATAGAAGTTAAGAAATAACAAGATTCTTGCGATTACACATGATCGAGGATGACAGAAACGGCCAAAAGCAATGTAGAAATTCTTACAAATTCCAGGGCGCTCTGAAAAATCTTTTGTAGCCTTCAACCCAAAACTGTCTGATGGTGGACCAGATGTGACCAAAGACAAAAACAACGACAACTCCTTCGAAACCTGGAAAGGAAAGTCGTACACTTTTACGATGTTTTTTTTTTATTTTCGACGAGTGAAAATGATTTATTTCAATAAATCAGTCGTGTTGATGCTTTCGTAAAATGTCCAAGCATGATAAAAGTTAGGACAAGACTAATATGAACTTAAACTATGAATGACGACTCCCGTCTGTTTTAGATACAACGGCGTCCCATGTCTCCTGTTCCTTATACTCAACTAGAAAATCACCCATCATGGTATGACGGGTGCAAATTGCCTCGAGAGATTTCCCGAGAATTTTACGTGTTTAAATAGATATATGTGCGAGAGAAATGTTTAATATTGATTGAAAACAAATAAAATGAACATGTTTTATGACAGGAAATATTTTTTTTATTTACATATTTCTTTATTCAAAAAACCTCTTGGTAAACAACATTCCGTGTGAAGTATTTTTCGTTGTTTAACAATTTTATTATAGTTCAATAACCATGAAATTCTCAGCTTGTCAAACGTAAGTAAAAGTTAAAATTTCAAAGGAATTCTTTATCGAAATT
Organism: Araneus ventricosus; assembly: GCA_013235015.1. NCBI lineage: Eukaryota > Metazoa > Arthropoda > Arachnida > Araneae > Araneidae > Araneus > Araneus ventricosus. The sequence continues at coordinate 102,066 of BGPR01000592.1, forward strand.
CTAATCAAAACAAAGTACTTCTTTGCTTGTCAAAAGTTCCCAAAAAGTATTATCAAATTATATCATCACGATTGCAATAAATAATCAGATGCATCGTGGCGTCCAAACTATATCACGCGCATGATAAACCACTGACGTAATTTACTACTTCCTATTAAAAAACGGAAATAAATTTGAAATATATGATTAATATAATTAAAAATTTATCGGGAACTATTGATCATAGCGAGATAACTTTTATATCAATCGATAGAAAACTTTATTTCAGTATTTTAGGGCTATTAAATTTGAAATTAGAACGACAATTACTCTTTTAAATTTAAAATTACTGAAATTTAGCTTTTTTTTAACAATTTAATAATGCTGTTTAATGTCTCGCAGTGCTATGGCGCGAGTTTTATTGTTGGTGACGTCAGAGCGTTACCGAGAGACAGATCTGGGCTATTATATTAGTAATACAATTATCTTACGGTTGTGTGGACATAAAGGTGTAACAATGAATGATAGGATCGCCGCATATAATAACATGGGTACTGTGGTCAGTTACAAAATGGCCATCACTGGCCCATACAATCCCCCCCCCCGCCCCGAAGGAAATACACCCCTGTTATCAAAGATGTGGCCAAAGCCACCACATTCCTCTCCATAATGATGTATCCCCATTGATGACCATATCTAATTTTTAATTGTGATTTTATTTTTAATGTTGTCTATTCGATATAAAGGTTGCTTTGAAATTAATTTGAGATGTGAATTACATTTTTAAAAGCTTAGTTTTTTAAAAAAGTTAGCAGAATATATTAGGGTGTGGGCTGTTTCTCTAGTCACCATCTACAGTTTAGAGTATTTTTTCGAAAGGCTATACTGTATATTAGCTCAACGCAACTTTTTAGAATGAGTTTAAACAAGCATAATTTCGATTAAATGTTCTTTAGCGCCACAATGATTAAAACGCATTAACGTTCATAAGTGGTTTTTATATTAGAAGTAAAATAATTAACAATTATTCAAAGAAAAAAACATTGTTCAAAATGCTTAAAATCTTAAACGACAACATTTAGGATAAATTCAAACAGATCTTTGTTCATATATTCGAAATTTCTTACGGATATTTCCGTGTTTCCTATATATTACAAGACGATCCAAATTAAGGGTAGGAAAAAATCCCAAACTCCGAAGCATATTCGAGTGTCGAGACCCAATGACTAATCAAGTTTCATGTTTCAATGACTGTTCCCTTCGTAGAAAGTTAAGATGACATGGAAATATAGCGCATTGTTATTTTTGACTCTATCAACGCTACTGGTAATTAAAACGGAGAACTATGTCTGACGAAAGCTGGTACTTATGTGTGTGAATTGAAATACCTGAAAAAAATGAACCTCACCATTTTGCAATTGAATAATATGAGGATTGTTAAAAGAAGTGTCCGACCTTTATTCGTAAAGAATACTCACATTCAGACACAACAACTTTACTTTTTTTTTATTGCCCACGCCGACCCTGCTTACACAAAGGGTGTAAAGCATGTGACGTCGGCGGGAAGAAAGATTCCGATACAATTTTACTTTTATTTCCTCCAAAATTGTGCCCTTGATCTCTCCCAACGGTTCTGGCACTATCTGAAGCAGCCCTGGAAAGCTTCTTTTGAGATGTCGCGCACCTGGTTTGTACAATTCTGCCTCATGTATTCTCTCGACTGAAATTTGGTCCTTTTAGAGGGGATTTTCAGCTTGGGAAATGGCCTTGATCAGCCTGAAGAATCACAGGAAAGGCCTGGGAAACTCTGTATTAAATGTGAAGAATGGGCGCGTGCGTCATCGCCATGGAGTTTTTAATTGCCCGCTGCTCAAAGGTCCGGCCGTAGGCATCTCAAAGTGTCAAGAAGACGATTCAGAACCTCATGGTAGAAAGTCTGAAAGTTCTCTGATCGTGGTTCGACGATCCTGTATCACCAGGGCCCTTATTTGGTCAACGACAAGCTCATTTCTGGATGTTGAGGACCTAACCAGAACGTCTTTCACTTTCCACTGATATACAGCCATCTTTGAAACGGATGTACAACTCCTTTATTTGCGTGGTGTCCATTGCTTCTTCCCCGGAAGCCTATTTAAACTATCGGATAATTTACAATTGGGAATTTCCAAACTTCTCACCAAATTTAATGCAATAGAGCTGTTCAAGTTTTTCTGCCATTCTGTCAAAAATCGAAAATCCGCCGGCGATCACTTACACTCCCTCACCCATCGGCTGTCTGCCGACGACTGACTGCTTCTGCAGGCAGGAAAAACAATCAGGTATGCTCATTAGGGTGGCCTACACACATGCACCAAACCACGCCTCCCTAGCTTTATTTTCTTGACGCTCAAAAATTATGGTCGGATACTTTTTGAACAAACCTCGTATTTGCCACTCCGATTAATAGTCATAGGGGGGAAGCTTTTCTTTTATAAAAAATACGAGAAGGTAAAGACAACTCTCAGAGACAGATATTCAAGACATCTCTTAGAGTTCTAAAACACGACATGTACGTCGTTATGTACTGTACTGGTGTCCAGTACATACAAGGTTGATTTGTCAACAACAGAAATCAGTTACCTGATGTGGGCAATCCCCTGCCGAAATGCCCCTTGTCCAGAATGTTGATCATGAAGACAGAAGCCAGGAAAAGCAGGTAGGAAGCAAGGCTGAGAAGGAATCTGTTGAGAGGGCTGTGGTATTTATCCAACTGCTTCAAAAAAGGCGTAAGGAGAAGGAGCATGCAGATGAAGGGCAGGAGGAGGATGCGGAAGAACACATGTAGGATTTTCCTGATAAGAGACCGGCGGGGCCAAGAACGGAACTCGCCTAGCCAGTGGCCTGTCAGCACTTGTTGCACCATGGAATGGGCCACAAACTAAGAATAAAATATTTACAATATTTATAGAGGTATCTTGTAAACATGGTGAACGTCTTTTGGAGAATTGTTTTGCTTTATGAAAATGTTATTCTTTTCTAATCTTTGAGAATTTTATGGTTAGTATGATAAAATGTCATATACTTGAACCAATTACCTATTCTTAAAAGAATAAGAAAACCTTTGCGACCTCTATATCTCAAAATTCCTACATTTCTGTAATCTTACAAGGTATATAATATAGTTACAAATTTTGCAATTCGAGCTCAGTTATTACGAATATTTTTCATCCTTTCTTTGCCTGAAACTAGCTTTTTTGTCTAAAGATAACTGTCGTAGAATTTTTTTAAACTCGTCAAATGATTCCTTTTTATTACGACTTCCATGGATTTCTGATTAATTAAATCCGCCATATAAGTTAAGCATAACGAATTATGCAAACTCATCTTGCATTAAATGAGTAAGAAAATTAATAAATCCTTTCAAGATGGGCGGGGGCTTGGTATTTTTAGTTATAATTACATTTAAAATAGTGTACATATTTTGATAAATATGTCACTGGACAAGTTTACAGAAACATACCCGTACATTAGCCATATGAAAGAGTTAAAACTGTTAATTAGAACTGTTAGAGGGATTTTTTTGCGAGATTTTTTTTCTCGGAGACTCTGAGATTACTTTAACGTACTTCTTTCTGCTTGTAGTCGAGTGCTAGTTGAAGTCTCGGGTAATCCGTCTTCTGTGACTGAAGGTTAAATCCTTGAGGAAGCTTCAGCAACATCTCGACCTCTGTTGTGTTGCGGCATTGATTCAAGAGCTCAACAGTGAATTCGCGTACCTGATCGCTCAACTCCCCGTAGTCCGCCTATAAAAAGAGAGATGGAAAAAAATGGCTTATTTCTCGTGGAAACAGAGGTAACTTATATAATCAGCGGAACCAAAATCTTTTTTAGTACAGCAAGTTCAGCAATGAAAGTTTTAATATCCAAGCCGCTTGTGTGATTCCGATTATTAAATTGTTCAGAGTAATACTATAGTACTTCTGACAGAGATACGGTGACAGGTCGATGATAGAGAAAATATGAAAGCATATGGACCAAAAATTTATTCAAGGAAATGCGTTTAATTCACGGCTTGACTTGAAGCCTACGTCCAAAAAATGAAAACATTGATAGCATGATGTTCTTAAGGTTGTGGTTGCATGCTTAAAACAGCCTATGATTTGTGCTGCTACATTTTTTAAAAGCTTAACCACATCTACACGGTGTACTTCAGGAAAATTTATCTTCCTGATTCGTTATCGGTTTGTTGGTTGAGGTTTTCAGACACAAAGGCGAAACTTGACCATACTGCGCCGATTCGTTATAGGAATTACAAGATATTTCATTGTTGGTGTTCTGTATTTTCCCTAGAAATCAATAGAATATTGTTTATTGAACGTATTAAAGGAGTTTCGGTCCTTTAAAGTTGCATTAAATAACGTGAAAGGCAAACAGATTGTGCTTCTTCAAATTTCCCAGTATAAGGAGAGCTATGGATATCCCAATATCATTGAGTTAGCTTTCTCCCGACGTGACCGTCAAGCATTTAAACTTTACCTTTATAAAAACAGAGCTCTTATGAAGAGATGTATCTGTTTATAAAATCATACTGCTTAATGTTAATTTTTGACTTGTTTGAAAGAAAGCAAGTGCTTTCGAGCTTCTAAGTAGGAAGAAAGCGCGCACCCACTTACCCTGAACTCTTTGTCCAGGGTGGAACTTTCGAACAGCTCCGCGTCCAACAAGAAACAGTAGAGAATCGGATCATCGGTCACTTGGCAGATATAAGCAGGATTGCTGATGGCTCGATACTCGTTCAGGCGTATGCGAGACAAGGAGGAACCGTGCTCGCGTAGTAATCCTTTACACTTGGGACACAGGCCTGCAATGATATACATGGACGTTATTCTTTCCATTTTAAGAAGTCTAGAAAATAACTCAGTGCGCAGTTGCTGCATAGTATGACCTTATTTTAAACCTGCAATCTTAAAATGACGTATTTGCTATGAAAGGAAAATTTGATAGACCAAACAGATCTTGGTCTGCACGAACCAAATCGACATGTAATTACAAATTACATGTTCAGTTGAGACATTTTGAGTGAATTTAGTTAGTCATTTTGATAAGCATTATTAGAGTCAAAATGTCTCTAATTAGGTTGAGTTATGATTATTATGAAATACTTTTATATAGATAATATAGAACAAAATTGTTTTAGACTGTAAGAAGAGCCTATCAGAAATTCGCTTTTTTCAGAAACTTTTTGCCCCCTTTGTCGTGAAGCCTGAATTTGTTTCTAGTAACTTTTTTGATTTTATTTCTAATATCGCATTGCACTATTTGAAACTTTTTAATCGTTTTTTTTACGTCTGATTTGAATTAATTTTCATCATAACTGATATTAATATCAGTAATACATAATTACAATAATACAAGTACAGCAAGTCAGTAACAAACTCCGTATACATAAAAATATGTTATCCGTAAACACAGGAATCTGTGAACGCACAGATAAATTATTAGGCGATTTAGAAACTGCGTTTCCTCGAATATTGATTGAAGAGATTGTCATTAGAAACAGAAACCTTCTCTTAGGTACTCTTGATCAAGCGTTCAGAAAACGTGATTTAGTTTAATGATAAAGAATAAATGGATACAAAAAAGACCTGAATCTCTTTCAACTGACTCTGGGTCATTCATTCTGACTTTGGGTTCGCCCTATGCTAAGGGCCTTACCTATTAAAATCGATAAGTAAGCAGGACTATATGCGAAAGGTGTCTAAACAGTATTAAGATGTTGGCGGCTATTTGCACATTCGCATCTCAAAGGGTTGATATACAAGATGGTTCAAATGTGACTGGGAAAGATTAAGAATATATATATATATAAATATCAAGCATTTACTTGCTCATGCCAGTCTTCAACGTACTTCTCTCCTGAGTCAATGCATTTTTTCCCCAACGTTCTGGAAGCATCATGATAGCCTTTTCGAAAACAGGTTTCTGGTTGGCTGCGTAACCACTCCCAAACAGTCTGGATGAAGGCGTCAACTTCTGAAAACCGTATGCCTTGCAAGTCTGATATGAGCCTTCCGAGCAGGTATCCTTCTCTGAAGCACTTACGCCACTCAAACACACGAGTCCGTAAGAGACAATCTTCCCCATGCTATCGTTGAAATCTGGTGAATTTCAGACGACAGGACATTTTCTCCAACTAGGAATTTAATCACAATGCATGTTTTCACGCTCCGCAGTACCTTCTGTTCGATCATCACTCTAGCAATTCCCAGGCAGGATTAAACAGGTTTTAAGCCAAACAGGGGAGAGGGTGGAAATTGTGACTTCAATCTCTCCGAGTCAGACAGCCGCCGCATAATGTGGCTTGTTTACACACAAATCAATCCCAGTCATATTTGAACCAGCTCGTAAATCGAAAAATTGCACATTTTTTTTGGTTTTATTAGGTTTCATTTTTACGTTCTTCAAAAGAAGAGCCAGGAACCTTCTTAGCAAGCGGTTATATGAGACTTTGAAGTTTCGTGACTAGAAAACAGTAATAGTTGGAGTAGCATGAATCTGAGAACGCAGTTTTTCTACTCACAGGTTGGCACATGTGGCTTTTCCAACTTATGACCTCTTCCGAGTAGCATGCGCACCATCTTGTAGTCTCCGTTCTGAGCTGCTAGGGACAGAGGTGTGATGTCGGGAGAGTAGTCCGTGCTCTCGCTACTGCCCAACATTTCGCGGCCCGGTTGCACTGTACTGTAAAAAGAAAAAGTAAGCTGTAGAAAAATTAAGACTATAAAATTAATTAAACTATAAAGCCTATAAAAAACTAATAAAGCACTTAGCAATGCTTGAAAGAATTCCTGAAACTCCAAGTAATGTAAATGCACAGGGTGATGACTTTCATAATGTCAGTAAAGGCTATAGAGGTGCTAAAGGTGTTATAACTTGGACGTAGAGGAGCTTTCCGAAACTCGTCGACGTTCAATTTATAACCCTTATTAGCTCAAGGTTTTATACCATATCTCGAGAACGTTTTTCGATATCTGAATGTCGAATGTCCAATATTACAAAGATATCATGACAATTTTGTACACCATCTTGTGCTATTAGGGACACCATAAACTGAGTTGCATGTACCTCTTCTTCCATTGTTTAGTTTAGTTTAGTTAAGTTAACCTCCTGCTTTGAAGTAACACGAGGAATTTTGAATGATTTTTGAATGAACCTCGTAATTTTGAACCATGGTTAGAAGACGAAGACGACACTTGAGAGAGCACTCCCTCCCTTCTAAACTTCTTCATCACACCAGCGGGAAAATATTATTCCAGCGTAAAGGACAATAAGATTAGTTTATAAATCAATGAAATTTTAAATTCATCGTTCATTAAGAAGATGCTCTCTAGTGTATTATTTTAAAGCTTATATCAAAAATTTTATTATTTTCTGCCATATAAGAATTCATAATCATAACAATGCTGATGAAAACCGATTTCAAGTATGATAAAAAATGTATCGTATTAAAAATATCATTTCTTTACCCTTTTTCGTTCATACGAGATCACGACGCCTTCAAAATTCATGCGAAATCAGCGCCATAATCTATATCAGGGGTTGGGAACCATTTTGCGCTGAAAGGCCTCATTAAATTTCGGCAGTTGGTTAAAAGGCCACACGAGCAGAATCTTTAAGGGTTATTGTTCTGTAATTATTATCACATTACAAAATTATATATTTCAATTAAAATTGTAAACAACTGGTAATATGCTTCAGGTTCTCCATCCCTGATCTATACCATTCGAATCGATAAGAAAAAGAAAATCTAAAATTAACTTCGCTCACTTGAAAACATCCATGACTGCGGTCGCAAATTCGACGTTGCCCGTAGCGACGGCTTGCAGGGCGGCATCCTTCACTTCGATATCGGGGCGTCCGAGGAGCATGCGCATCATGGGCTCATTCTCCTTCTTAATGGCGATGTGCAAGGCGCTCATTCCCTTGTAATTGGTACAGTTCAGGTTCAAAGTCTTGTGGTCCTGACGTTAAGGAAAGAAACTTTCTTAATAGTTTGGTGTATTGTAGTATAAGTTATTGTATAATACTGGCTTATATTCTTCTGTTTCCTAAATCCACCCAGCTCTTCTTGTCCCTGGAGACTGGGTGACTGTTCCCTTTCGTCCTAACGACAGTCTCTCTCTCTCTCCCCCTTGTTTTCTTTTCTTCTCTGTTTAATTATTTTTATTCCCCACCGTCCCACTAAGAGCCTTACACCCTTTCGGGTAGGCCAGGTCGGTGTGGGTTCCTTTCCTTTCAGACTCATATTGAAATGACTGCGAAATGGTATTTCAATGTGACAAGCCAACAAACACACAAACGGGCACGAAATCGCAAGGTGTTGTAACTTGAACGTAGAACGTGGTGTTGTAACTTGAACGTAGGACGTGGTGCTGTAACTTGAACGTAGAACGTGGTGTTGTAACTTGAACGTAGAACGCGATGTTGTAACTTGAGTTTTGAATAACATTTGGGGCGGAATTTAAGTGTCTTTTAAGGAAAATGCAGGGTGTCAAAAATGGATACACATTTTGAATAACTATTACATAACAATTGACAGCATGCATCAAAGTTTCATAACTCAAATTAAATTATGCATTGACTACTCTCGCGAAGTGAGGGACGAATGGAATTCTAATGCGATGAAATTCCAAATGATATGCTTAGCAACGTTTGCGATTTCATTGGACAATAGCGGCCAACGAGTAAACACTTCTATTTACTGGAAAATGTCTGAAATTTTATATTTATATTAGTTGATATGAATTATGAAACTCTGATATATGCTATTAATTGTTTATGTAGTGGTTATTCAAGAAATATGTACATTTTTCAGACGGCCTATAAGTTGTTTTGAATGCCGATTGTCATTTTCTATCCAATACCACCAAATTTGGAAGACATTTTCATGATTATGAAATTGTCATGAAAGGCACCTTCAAGTTCACCAAATTCAATATTCTGTCTTATTACGCCATGACTCAGAACACAGATGAACTTTACATGGAATTTTTTATAAAGAGCTCTCTCTCTGTCCCCAAGAAAAATTTCCTTTGCTTCTTGTACAAAAATGCAATGACATACTTGCATTGATTTTTTAAGTGGTTATTATTAAAATTTGCATGATTTATTTTTAATATCAGGTTGAATATTGGAATTTAGTTGCATTTTTGACATTAATTTCCTTTCACAGTAATTACTCATAGCAAAAGGCTTATTTTCCGTAACTAACCATAATCAAATTTGATGTCATTTCTATATCAACCTTATATCAAACGAAAAAAAAATTACAAGAAACAGTGGTATGTACGATAAAACAAAATGACGTTGACGAAAATCTTCATATTTCTCTTTGGAACGAGAAGAGTTATAGTTTGCACAAACTTGTTTGACCGAAATCTCTAATTGCTGTTGCATTTTCTAGCAAAAGAAAAAATATGGCTTAACACACGATTCTTCTCAAACAGTGATAGTTGACATTAGGTTCCCGTTGAAGACACGATTGACACTGTTCTTTGTAAGCGGAGCATTTATTGATAGGTCATCCGAAAACGTGGAACAGATTGTTTGTAGAAAAGCACTTGACAGTAATAATGCAACTCACAATAGATATAAAAAGTGTTGTTGGCGTCATTTCCTCGAGACTTAGACAAAATTAGAACAAGTCCATCTAATCATTGACCCTCATAAAGAAGTCCAACACCACTGAAAGGTGTTTATGAAATTCAGATGTGTCCAACCCAAGACAAGACAGGATATGAGCCGGTAAGGCCTGGTATTTCACATATCTTAGACAAGCAAGTAAAACTTTGCTGCCATAAGCAAATGCAAGCGACATAGAAAGACCACTAATCAATCTGCAAAGAGCACACTGCTCGTCTCTTATATCTTGGAAGTTCAATATCGCACCAGGAAACTTGTCACTGTAGCATTCATGCAAAGGGGGAGATAGAAAATCTATATTATTCTTTATCTTTGTGGCGAGTTCTTGAAATTTAAGTAATCCTTTTGAAACGGAAGGATCCATAATTTCTTCTTTAGCCAGCTTATCAGCTGATTCATTGAAAAACTGATCAACGTGAGACGGAATCCATTGGCAATAATTCTAGCTAATTTATAATACTGATGCTGGTTTCATCGCATATTCTTCACCAGTTATTAAGGTACTAAAAAGAAATACGTCAATCTGTGAGTAACTAGCATAATAAAATTCGGGTCAAGCTTATTGGTTGGTGTTTCCGAGTTCCTGGTGGAAGTTAACACACCACACAACTCATTTAGCCCATCAAGAATCTGATCTCTAAATAACGTTCAGCCTAATCTTTTGTCGTTTCATCTCTGCATCAAATCAGTGCAAGAGATGTTTCAGAGGTTATTTTGCTATGATATCTAGATGTAAGAGTATTATATGGAGGGTTCAGCGTTAAAGTGGAACAAGTCCAGGTGATTCATTTCTGAGAAGACATATCTCAAAGGTGATCAGCTGCATTCAAAATAACAGTGGACTTCTAATAGATTTTGCTGCCTGGTGGATGCAAATTGAACTATGGGTAAAACATTATTATACAGTAAATTTAAAATTTCTACTATGGCTGTGTTAGTGTAAAATGGGAAAAGCATGGACGGTCCACTTTAATGCTGAATCCTTCATATATTAGGCCCATGAAGTTAGTTTGGCGCCATCTACCCGCAGTTTGATGATGAATTTTGAGTGAAATCCGAACTTTAACGTTCCCTTCATCCTTTGTCGTTTCGTCTCTGCAAAAAGGACATTGCCCTGCAACATGCCTTGCAAATCAGCACAAGGGAGGGTGCAGGGGTTATTTTGTTATGATATCTAGATGTAAGAGGATTATATGGAGGGTCCAGAGATAAAGTGGACCAAGGACATGCAATTTATTTCTTAACATATCTCAATGTTGATTAGCTGCATTCAAAATAACAGTGGACTTCTAATAGTTTTTGCTGCCTGATGGATGCAAATTGGACTATAGGCTTATTATCCAGAAAATATAACATTTCCTCACTACTGCGACAGTGTTAGTATAAAATGGGCAAAACACTGATGGTCCACTTTAACCGCTTAAGGATCGAAATATTTTGAAACCTACGGCATTTAGAACGGGTTAACTCGGGTTATGTCCTTAAGCGGTTAACTCTGAATCCTTCATGTATCACGCCCATGAAGTTAGTTTGGCGCCATCCACTAGCAGTTTGATGATGAATTTTGAGTGGAATAATGCAAGAAGAGAACTTACATTCAGGAAACTCTGAACAGCGTTCACGCTTCCAGATTCGACGAGTTCAAAAAACCGTTCCTCGTCAATGTTCAGCCTCGCCAGAGGCAGACTTCCCCTACGTTCCTCCAGCCCCTCCACGGCGGACCCAAGCCGAGCCCTCCTTGGTTCCCGGCTCGGCGCGGTAGAAGTAGCCGAGGTCATGCCTCTCCTTAGAAAGAACAATGAAGATAATGACCACATCTCTTATAGAATTAAGAAAAAGTTTATTAACATCCATTTTTCTGATTGTATTAAGAAAGATACTTTTGAGTAGCTGAGCAGGAATGTTAATTTTTCTCTTCACTGTTTTCTATGACTCGCATAGATTTCACATCACAAGACTTTTCCGCTTTGTGTGCTGGCTATGTAGATATTGCAGCACAAAATATCTGGAATTTCACTGAGAACGCAGAGAAAGTTTAGGGAAGGCTTTAATTATCTTGTAAATGGTTTCACTCTCCTATTCTCTTACAAAGCCACGTGCAGGTGGCAAGGTTTCTTGTTAAGGGCGGGAGAAAGAAGAGGTGGGCCTCTTTTTGAAAAACCTGTGAAATTGCGAAGCACTTCTTGTTAAACACTTTTATTAGACTTAACTTCTTTCGTGCTTGCAAAGATGGAATTGTGTAATCGATTTTTCATTCAATTCCATTATATATCTGTGTGTTCTTCATGAAAGTGCACTATTTAACCGCCTAACTTAAAAGCCCGAGAATACTCGTGCATCGAATTATCGCATTTTTAGTCTTAAAACTAAAATTTAATCATTAATTAGCTTTATAATTTTACACGTAAAATCTATAAACATCTCAAGTATTATATGCCTTCTGAGATTAATGAAAACGACAGTCGCTTTCCAAAACTGAAGGGACCATTTTATAAGATAGCAAAGAAAATGAAACTGTTGAGGGGTTAATATTTTCAGAACTTGATTATCAGTTAATCGCTAAATAAATTAAATTTTGCTTCCGTATCAGTAGCTCCACCTGTTAATGAGTTTGAGAACCAACATATCTCAAGATTAAAAAGTAGAAAATAATTAAAATAAAAAAATCTGCTGTTTATATTACACTAATAAAATTATGTTCTCAAAACTGTTTTTAATTAAAATTATTTTTGTATCAAAATATGACCATTGAAATGGAGGAGATTTTGAAATGCCATCTAATATACCAGCTGGAGTGTTCTCCCTCGAATTTCTCGTATTCTCACACAAGACGAGGCGTTTTATGTTTAGCATCGAAGCATTTTGAAGAGATTAGAAGTTTCATTTTGGCGATCTTCCCTTTGATCGAAAGAGTCTAAGATGTGATACAGAACTACATAAATTTGATATGGTGTCACGATTACATACAGAATTTCATTTATCTAGTTTGTTGCGTTTTTCAGTTATTGCGTTCACATATACACGGACAGACAAACAGACAGTACGCTCGTTGACGGATTTAGTCCAAAATTAGATACAAAACTACAATTTTGATGTAAAGATTATACAATAAAATTCACCCTTCCAGTTTGTTGCATTTTTGAATGATCATGTTCTCATGCATTCCGACTGTTAGACAGACTAATAGATTTTTCGTAAGTGGATTTCGTCCAAAATTTGAAAAAGATCTACAATTTTGGTGCAAAAGCTACATGCCAAATTTACCACATACCAAATATCGGTACTTTTCCGTTAGTCGGGCGCAAGTGAAAAATCGCCAAATAATGTAGAATTCCGCCAAATTTTTTACAACCATTCTCTTGGCGACTTGGCTTCCGTTTGGTTCACAATTGGCGACATTTGCGCCCGGCTAACGGAAAATCGCTTCGCTCTTGGCGACTTGGCTGTTCACAATTGGCGACATTTGCGCCCGACTAATGGAAAAGTACCCAAATATAAGATAGGAATAATTTCCAAAAGAGTGTTTTTCGGGTACAGCTTTGATATACGGCATCACTGGCGATATTTTGTTATTTGGCGACTTTTTTATTGCTTAAACCACGATACGATGTTTGGCTATGCAAAAAAACAGTCGCCATCATCACAACCGACGCCATGTTTGTTTACGCAATAAAAAGGTCGCCAAATAACAAAATGTCGCCAGTGATGACGTATATCAAAGCTGTCCCGTTTTTCGAAATCAAGGAGGTCTAAAATGAGGAGATTCATCAAAATCTCCAGGGCGAATTTTTTTACGATTGCAATAATTTCTCTTGGTAGACTTCGTATACGAGGAAGTAAACATTAAGATTAAACACTGAAATGCTGTGGTAGAGGCAAACACGTACTATTTTGGAGTTTCTAAATAATTAATTCTTATATTTTCATATTTAAATCAAATATGAAGATAATGAGCTAATTTTTCGCTAGCGATTTGGAAATATTCATGGCGGACATAGTATCTCGTTTGTAGGGCTGAATACATAAAAGTAGAGCTTCTTAAACTTTTTCAACTCGCGACCCCTACTTTGGTAGAAAAACTTCCACTCCGTATCTCTTTAGCAAATTTTGATCGACCATAGTTTGCAAATGTATATGAAAATTAAATAATAATTGATGAAAACTGAACAGGAACCCAATTAAAAATAATTATTTAAAAAGTTTTCATGAAATATTTAAAGTCAAAAATCTTTTTTTAACTATTGTTCATTATCATTGCTGAAGGGTCTAAAACATATGTTTTATGGGGAAATTTCGTGATCAATATATTTTTTCTGTCCCACACCGCTTGAGATTGCGGAACAGCTTTGATATATGGCATCACTGGTGATAATCTTGTATTGCCAACATCGTATCGTTAAGTCGCTAAAACAAAATATCGCCAATGGGGTCCTATATTGAAGTTGTTGAAAAAAGTCGCCAAAACAAAATTAACGCCAGTGATGCAATATATCAAAGCTGTACCGAGATTGCTATCCACAGTTTAAGAAGCCATGCATTCAAGACATATTGCTAATAAAAAGTGAAAAAGATGCGATTTTTCTCTAAATTTGGCTAAAAAGTATCGATTTTTCGGTTGAAATCTAGAAGTTGGTACACACTCTTAAAACGCTTGCAAATCGCCAAAGTAAGACGTTGACCGCTGCATATCACTGGAGCCAAGTCGCCAAAGCTATATGCAGATATTACCTGTATTAGCTTTGGCGACTTGGCGCCATTTTAAGAGTGTGTACCAACTTTTAGATTTCAACCGATTTTTCAATAAACTATCCTGAATATTTTACATGTTTTAAAAAAGCATGCAAAATAGTTCAGGATTGTTTAATGCTTTGATGTACCTATATATGAATACAAAAATCAAAAGAAAATATATTTCCTTACCTTAATTTTTATTTATTCTATTTTTATTGAATCTTTGCTGTTTCAAACAGCTGATTTAAAGTCAAGAAAACTGTCAATATATATGAAAATTATCAAATAAACATTTCTTCCAATTCGCATTAATAATCAACTCATAAACGGTTTCAACGGCAACAAAAATTGTTTTTAAAATCCAGTGATGCCAAAATTTCTATTCAAAATAATAGTTTGGTACTTTGTTTTCCATGAACGTGATGCGTTGAAAAAAATATAAAAAATGCGTGAAATTAACGTATTTGAATCATTAAATGTCCACTGAAATGTACGCAGGTTTGTTGATATATGAATTACACGCAGGGAGAAATATTATATTGTTCTGTACAAATGTAATGTATTTTATTCATCAGTCTCTATATATAAAAGAGGAAAGGATGTTTGTGTGTTCGTTTTTTGGTTCTTTATGCACGCCCAAACCGTTGGACTTACGGCGACCAAATTTGCCACAGTGATGGATTAGCACAAGAGGGAGCTAACGAAGTAAAAATTATTTTAAATTCGAATTATATTTTTATTTATTTAATTAGTAACGAAAATTAAGCTATTTTTTGACGTTTTTTTGCCAATAACTTTTGAAATACTTATAGTACGAAAATTATTTTTACGTCACTTTAAAGAGCAAAAAAATTATCTTTTTAATAATACCAATTTAATTGTTGTAAAATTTTTTCTCTAACTGTAATTAACTTTTTAAAATTCATTTTAAACGCAAATTGTAACAATGTTTTCTATTGTTTTCAAATCACATTTATTGCTCCATTAAATCCTTTATTCACGTGTTTTTACCGCTGTTAATGTTAAGAAAATATTGCTTTTTTTTGGTCAAGGTAGACTTCTTACTTCCGCTGTTATTTCGTAACATGCACTTAACTTCCGTTTTTATTTCGTAGCTCTTAACATGCACTCTAACATCCAATGACGTTAGTTTAGTTACTATGCGATGTTTCGTTGAAATTTCACAAACTTTTAAATGATCCTAATCAGTGTTAAGCAACATAGCGACTGGGGAATAAGTGAAGTATGGATGTCTGATGATGATGATAAGTATATGATTATCTGATTTATAAAACATTTATTTAGAAGTTTCGTTGTAACCAAGTTATACAGTAAAAGTATATTTGTTCATTGTAAAGCTGTATTAGTTATTGAACTATATATTGTTTAAAATAAATATTATTTTTCAAATTTTCTCGCATTTTCATTCAAACCATACTGTTATAAGGTAATAAAAAAAGCTATATTTGAAAGTTTTAATTCAACAAGAAAGAATTCAAAGAAGATTTACGTTTGTTGAAGAAAGTTAGTGTAGAAAAAAAACAAGAGGTCAGTATATGAAAAAATATGGATCATTTTCAGCTAGTATACTATATTGCCCTTCTTTTACACTTTTTAAAGGATGATAGGAATAGTGATTCAAATCAGAGGAAAGAGTAAATCGCGAGAAGCCACTTACATTAATTGCCATTTAAACTTAATAAGAGAGGACTAACAAAACGTGTTATAAACGGTGGGAAAGATTAAGGACGGGGATATTAAGGCGGAGTAATGCTGCATTTTCATATTCATAGCTGACTTTTATAACCAATCTAAAGTGTATGAAACGCAGTCAGTAATAATTCTGGAACTGCATTAATAGTGAATTTCGGCTTTAATTGATATATATGCCGAAAAAAAACAACTATCACGGCCTGACATGATTTGTTTTGCGAATGGGGCGGACTATATACTTTTAGGAAAACTTTTTTTCATCACAACCATCAACGCATGATGAAAGAACTAATTTTTGAAAAGTTGGATTTGAATAGCAAGAGGTAGCGAGTGCCTACAACTCAACTCAAAAAGTAGGCAATGAAATGTTACGTCGCTAAGCAACAAAAAATAAACTTATTGAGTTACCTTTTGCTTTCATTATTCTTCTGATTTCTACTTTTTAGTCGTCCTTTGAAAAATATATTTTTCTAGAAATAAAAAAAAGATTTGTTTTGAAGTGTGAGAATATTCTATTCTTATTTACCTACACTTCAAATTGGTGACCCGGACTTGATTTGAACACGTAACCTTCTGATCTGGAGTCAGATCTGAAGAAAGATTTATTTTTTGTTGTCTTGCGACGGTAACTTTTCATCCCCTGATTTTTGAGTTGAGTTGTTGGTACTGACCACAAGAGCAAATGGAGCCAATTCATGCTCACATGTTACACGCGGCAATTTGGCATTTATTGTACATCTTAAGCAGGCCATTCACTTCATAGATTTTGGAACGCGAGAAGGAAAAACCCATAAAAATCTATGGAAATGAACCAAACGGCTTGCCATAGTTGTAATTCCGTCTGGACTGAAGTCGGAGAGTAGTCTCTGAGAAGCGTCTAGGGACAGGAACGAAAATTTTGCACCGAGGGAAAAGAAGGGAAAAAGTTATGGCGTGCCATTTCAACTGTTATTGTGTCGAGAGCGAGGTTTACGTGCCGATGGTCATCTCGGCATTTGTTTTGGAATTTTATTTTTTATTTAATCTATTTAAAATGTACCACTGTAGTGTAAATATGTATGTCCCATGAAGTATGTATGTATCAAATATATATGTAACCAAGTCCCCGTTCCATCTAAAAATTATGTAAATATTTGTTAATTGCTTCAGTTAGTTGCTCTATTACCAATCTGAGGAATTTTTAAGCGTTGTTTTAATTATTGATGAAAGAATCACAATCTTTGTATTAAACCTGGCAGTTACAATTTTCATGTCTTCTGACTTGTTTGTGTATACAACTCATCCCAAGTTTTTATCTTTGAAACTCTTCATTTCAAGTAAGCAGATATTAGATTAGATGTCTTTCATTACAGCGTTAGACAAGGTTCTTAAACTGTTTCTATCCGACCTATTTCTTCTACAAAAATAATAAGGAACCACGGCTATGAAAAAAGAACTATTTTAGCGGTTCGAAGAGTACAGACAAGACAAACAGGAGACAGAAATTAAAGCATTAAATAATGAAAAGTAGAAAGAAATTAAATTAATTGTATTTATTCGTCAATTTTTAATGAAATATATAAAGAAACTAACTTCAGAGGGGAAAATGTGGCAGATATATTCGTTGTTTATCTTTTAGGATAGCCAAAATTTATATACCCAGTCCCATATGGAGTCAGTTCCCATATTTTAAGAAGCACTGGTGTAAGACAATGTGCAGTTGGATATTAAACAGCGTGTAGATTTATGTTTGTCATATCAACTGATCCCATTAGAACCGTTTTTCGAGGCTTATATTACTTCGCGTTTGGATTAAAAATGGAGTACTTTTGAGAACATTTTCTAGCCTATATATATCGTCGCTTAACAAGCAACATTGCCTATCTAAAATTTCTAAGTTTTGCAAGAGAAAGAAATAACTGAATTTTTCGCAACTAATAATGAACATTTTTCATCTTTTCCCCACATTTAGCATGACATGTTCATAACAGATGTGAAAGAAAATAAAAAAATATGAGAAAAATTTAGAAATATGGTTGCGAAAAATTCAGTTTTTTTCTTCCTCTTGTAAAGCTTGGAAAATTGAGATAGGTTTTGTTGTTTGTTAAGCAACGATATCTGATTTAGAAATTACGAAAGAAAAATTATGCTACGTTTCGCACATTCGCAGTTAAAAATTATTTACTACAAATACACATATTTCTCCGAATATTCAAGGTATTTACTTCGATTTTTAATCAAGTATTTTGCTGGCATATTGTCACGTATTCTATAAATTCCGTATAATTTTGTTGAAAACTCTACATGTTATAAAGAAAAAACACACGGAAAAATTTTAGGTCTTTAAAAAAAAGCCTTTACATCTTCCCGAATACACGTGCTATTTTTACGAAAATTCATGTTGTATTGAGCACAGCAAACAAGACTATTGATGTAAGTAAGATACAAATAATTATCGACTTTATGTGAAACGGAATGAGCCCAAATAATTTTCTTCTGCATCAATTTCTGGCCGGTCTCCTAAATGCCTTCGTGAGCGAATCTTCCCTGTAAAATGTGAGTTTAAACCCATTCTTTACATGGTCAAAGTTCAAGGTCGGTTCGTTCAGTTTCCCTGAAGAAATTCGTAAAATTCCGAAAGTGTCCGATACTTTAGACCATATAATGTTTTTATAGAATGTAATAATTTTTTAAGGGGACATGCGATTGTTAAAAATCGAAAATTTTCGATTTTATGAAAAAATACATGTATTATTCCCCAATCTTTTCTGAACAATTTAAAACAATCCTCGTTAAAAAATTCCCATAATTATGAAAGTTATGAATGAAAATGTATCAGATATTAAACGTAAACATTAAATATGAACGTAACTTTAAAGCTCTATATCTCAAAATATGTTTTTTTAATATTGAGCTCACTATATCTCAAGAACTATTGAATATTTTTACATAAAAATTTTACTGAATATGTATTGTGTTATTTTCTACAACTTGAACCACATTTTTGCACAAATTTCCTCCAAAGAAGTTTTTTTGGGGGGGTTAGAAAAGTTGAAATTTTAACAATTTTTAAAATTTTTATTTTAAATTGGTATATAAAATAGAAATTAAATTTAAATGTTAATAAATTGAAGTTTAGTTTCTTAAACGGACTGTTTGGATTACTTAGATATCCAAAATATTGTGTTTAGACAAATATTTTATCCGTAATCATGCGCGCAAGATGACTATCTCATTTTTCTCCAAAAATTATACCCATATTTATTACTCTCTCAAAAAAATACATACCAATATAAAGGTTTAAAAATGCGTGTACTATAAGAGAAATAACAGATATTTTTCTAGAAAAAAGTGAATACGTTAATTGCATTATTTCAGAGAAATAATATATCGAATTTGACAATTTCCCCCATTTTTTCGAGGTTCAAGAGTCGTATGTCCCCTTAAAGATGATAAAAAAAAAGCGTTTTAAAGACGAACTGAATGAATTAATTAAATTTTATGCCGTATTTGCCGAAATTAGAAACTTTAGCTACGAGAGTTATTCATATAAAACACAGATTTAATAATTGAGACAATGTGTCATAATGGTAAAAGTGCAAAAGTCAGAAAGAATTTCTCCCTTGACTCTAAAGTACTATTTAATATCCACTTTTGAGTAAGTCCGACCATTCGCTTTGAGCAAAAGTAGCGCAATAAAAGCTAAGATTGTTCGTCAGTCAATATTGACAGATGTAATTAGATTTCAAGAGCAGTCTTTCCGTCTATGGAGGTTTTATAGAGGCCGGCGTGTTTCACGTTCGACACGACAGCAGTTGTTCGATTAGAACGATATGGATCTAAAACGAGAGCAATCGACAAGCTTCTCCTGGAATATTTGCAACGTGAAGAATTAATAATTTATAGGATGCTGCCGAAGATCTATGGAGGATGAATTTGTGGTAAACTGAAATACTTGTTGAATTGTCATTGTTAAATCGCCAGAAGAAACGATTTACTGAAATGATTATGGATTTATATATCTTAAAAAACAATTTTTTTAAATTGTACTAAAATACTTAAAATTTTAATTTAAAATATTTTTCTAAATAATATGTTGATCTATAAGCTTACGTTAGAAAATTATTTTAGCATTGTTCTGAAGAAACAATTTACTGAAATGATTATGGATTTATATATCCTAAAATACATTTTTTTAAAATTGTACTAAAATACTTAAAATTTTAATTTAAAATATTTTTCTAAATAATATGTTGATCTATATGCTTACGTTAGAGAATTATTTTAGCATTGCTCTGCCTCAAATTTATAAATATGACTTCTTTTGAGTTTTAGGACTACGGTTAGTTTAGGTTAGTTACAGACTTACGTTTAAAAATGCCTTTGTAACTTTATACCAAGAATTTACAATAAATCCAACTTGAATTGTTATTACTTGATCATATTCAGAAATCTCTTAGCCTTTCACTTTTTCTATGTACGTATTTTGATTTTATTAATATGATAATGTTGATTGTCTGGCATACTACCTGTAGATTCTGTCATGATGTAAAAATCATTCAGAACGCTCTATAACTACCAAATTTGGAACACTGTTACTCCTTGGGTAGTAGTTGCTTAACAAGTATGGGAATCACAAAATTTTAGTTAGATTTTTAATTGATCAAAAATTATTCGAAATTTTAAAATTTTTCCTCAATAACTTCGGAGCATATTACCGCACAAAGTCCATTTCTGCACGATTTTAAAATTAAAAATATTAGTTTTTTGTGATACCTATTTCATTTCCGTGCAATTTTTCTTTAATTTTAGTAAATTTTAAAAAATTAGTCTTAAACATTATTTTGTAACAATGTTTTCCTTCATATAAGCGCGTGCGACAAAACAGCAAGATTTTGAATTATCAGTGTGAACATTTTTTTTAGCAAATTTTTATAGTTTAAGTAAAAAAATAAAAATATTAGATTTTTTTATTACTAACTAACGCTTACGCAAAACATTGGACGTTTTTAAGCTGACATTCTTTCAGTAAATTGCATGATTTAAAAATCGTTACACTCAGAAGGCTAAGACTGATGCAATCAAGCTGTATGAAGACAAAATAGACGAATCAAGTTTAAAGCATTATCATGCGGAATAGAGATTTTAATCTCCTTTTGTCTTAGTGTATGGTAGATACTTCAAATTAAATTGGCTTTTTATTTTATTATTATTACTTTTCTGACAAATTCAAATTCATCCATCCTGACGTAGTATGGTCGAAAAATGATTTAATCGAACCTAAACCAGATTTATATTAAAACTGAGCAAATGATGAGACAAATATTGAAATAAAATTAATGAGTATTTCCTCTAATGCCCATGCTTCTTCCGGATAACTTTTTTTTATATCTGAATTTATCTTTTTTACGTCTGAATTATCCGAAACTGAAAAGAAGTAATCTCAAATGTATTACTAATAAATTTGAAGCAAAACGATTCTATTTTTTTATTTATCCGGGGAGGGGAGGTGCTCAAATTCGTCGCGGAAAGATTTAGCTTGCGACATAACGGAAAACCAGAAGTCGGCATTTTTTTTTATTTCTTCCAAGTCTTAGCAGTTTAGAGTAATAATTATGCAGTTCGTGTTCAAGAATGAGAAGCTGCCGAAAATAACACACAGGTTCTCGATTCTCCCGGAGATACAATAATGGTAATAAGGCTGGCTAATGGTTTCATCGCCAATGATGGAACATACCTCCTTGTGATATCAGGATGACCGAACTGTCTAAGGCAATAAACTGAAGAGTAATCTTGCTCTGTTCCAGAGCTGAGAGTTCTGGTCCACGTAACTTTTGATGAGGTTCGATGCAAGACACGCTGATAATGAGGTCTATTTTGGTTGGTCACAGTTTTCGTGTTGTTATCTGAGGCTCTCTGTTAATTCAAAATTTACCAGATGTCCATTCGTAAGGGATGAGATTTTCTTTATGGTTATATCTGAATTTGGATTTCAAGTAATAATAGAAATTTTTGCAAACCAAACATCAATCAATTTTTTTTATCTTGAAACTAATGCTGACTTAAACTTTTTACACGAAATTTTCTTGAATTAAATATTTGGAAGAAAAATAATAGTTGTATAAAACAAGTAATATAAAAAAAATTAAAAGTGAATTCCTACTTAGGTCAACAAATAAAAATTGTATTTTAGAATTTTTTTCTCCCATATAAAACTAAAATTAATTAATTAAATTTAATAAATGAATTAATATTTGAAAAACTGTATTAACATCAAGTGTCATCCACTACAAGTTTTAAAAAATGTATTTGAACTTGAGTGGATGAATAAAAAGTATTTTATTAACGATTGAAAATTTGAACAAGATATATAAATACATATAGGGAGAGTGTGAACTAATAGTAGGAAGAATTGAAGAAAAAAATAGACCTAACTTTATCCATTCAAACGGGGAACTAAACATTTTTGGATACAATTGCCAACAAGAGATATTTTTCAGAATATAAATTAAGTGCAAAAATGATATGTCTTGAGTAAATCTCTTGACCCGAACGTGATTTGAACACGCAGCCTTCTGATCTGGAGTCAGACGCGCTAGCGTGGCGCCGCCGGGTCCCGTTCCGCATTTCTTATCCCTACGCCATGATCGTAGTCTGTGCCAGGCTCTAATAATTAAAATTAATTAATTCAATTTAATTAATGAATTAATATTTGAAAAAACTGTATTAACATCAAGTGTCATCCACTACAAGTTTAAAAAAATGTATTTGAACTTGAGTGGATGAATAAAAAGTATTTTATTAACGATTGAAATTTGAACAAGATATATAAATATATATAGGGAGAGTGTGAACTAATAGTAGGAATTGAAAAAGGCGTGAAAATAAAAATATTATGCAATTATAGACCCCACCTAAAAAATCTTTTATTAGACAATTTTTCACCAAATATACGTGCTTGTTATAATTCGAGAAAAAAATGACATTGATGCAGCTCTTTAGTTTTAAATTTTTTTTTCCCGGTCTTAAAAAAACTTTATATTAGGTTATTCGGCTATGGGAATTTACGAGATTCGTTTTTCAAGACAAACATGGGCACTATGACGTAAAAACAGCTTGATGTAAGCCTTTTAACTGCTATAACCTATAAAGCTGAGTAAATTCAACGTATAACTGAACGGGAAGCAATCATTTGATGGAAAAACTTCTCCGCGGAAAGATTTAACTTGAGACGTAGTGGAAAACCAGAAGTCGGCATTTTTTTTATTTCTTCCAATCTTAGCAGTTTAGAGTAATAACCTCGTCTTTTTTATCGTCTAGTTATTTTTATCTGACAATTGTGTAGTTTCTTATTAATGTATTTGATCTTATGAATTGAGTTGTGACAGAATGTTTGCAGGAATCACAACATTTTTATGATTTGAATATTAAAGCATCATATGTATTTAATGACAGTAATACATTAACAAATTTATAAATTGAATAAATTAATTAAATAATAAAAATTCATAGTATTATATATAAAGGCGCAAATGCAGCTATTTATAATATAATACAGAAGCAAAAATTAGATAAACTAAACAAAAATTAAAATGAAACAAAAAGAAAGAAAAAAGTAAAGACAAAAAACAGCAAATTTAGACAAAAACGATGACAATACATCTTTAATGATATATTCAGTTCTGAGAAAAACCGAGGTACTGCAATTTTCATGCTTTTTTATTTTAAGATTTCCAAGCAGGACAATTAATTTCAGTAAAATAGGGAAATATTAATCTTATTGACTCCTAAGGTTCTCGCTGAAATTCAAATAAAAAGAGTGAATTAATTACAGTGAATTAATCGGTAAAATATCTGATTGATGATATATTGAGTTCTGAGAAATACTGAGGTACTGCAATTTTCATGTATTTTTATTTTAAGATATCCAATCAGGACAATTAATTTCAGTAAAATAGGGAAATATTAATCTTATTGATTCCTAAGGTTCTCACAGAAATTCAAATGAAAAAGTGAATTAATTACAGTTAATTAATCGGTAAAATATCTTATTGGACAGTTCAGATTAATATCTGGACTGTCCAATCAGATATTTTACCGATATATTCTGTATTTATCATCTTAGGCAATTGAAGACTTGATTCCAAATTTTAAATAGCAAGTAGCTTGCAGATAATTTATTATCACGAATATAACGTTTTAAAATACCGTATACTAATCAAAATGCAAATTGATCTAAATTTATGAAAATTGCATGTTTGGAATTAAGTCAATGAACTAAATTTTTAACCCCTTCTCGAAATATTACTGCTGGTAAATAGATAAAAGAATTCCATTTGTAAATTCCATTATTCATTCATTCCATTCTAAACTTTCTTCTAACTTAGCTTAATGACTGAAAGTTTTTAATTCGAATTTTTATGGAAGTTTAACCTGAATTTGCTTGAAATATTTTTTGACAAAGAATAGAAGAATCATTGCAGACTAATAAATTTAGACCTATGTATCTTTAATAAATAAACAAAAAATACTGATTTTCAAAGGAAACATAGTTGAATGTATTACCAACTTGAAAAAGACATGTTTATGAGAATTAAATGGTATATCTGACAACTTACTACTTCTATACCATTACTCTTTTAACATTTTTAATTGCTTTGAATGAATACAGTCCTTTTCTTCAGATAGGAGTATTATTTCAAGTCTCTTTCGAATGGCTAAAAGCAGCAGAACATTCATATCCTTTACAATGAATCTTCTATGTTAAGAATAATTACCATCTGATTTTCTTTAGTAAATCATGCCATAAATTTTCTTCATATTTTTTCCAGTTCAATCTTGCTACTGAAGATCTTCACATCGTTCCAGTCCAGATGCAGTTGACCCTATAATGCTACACATAGTTTTTATCAAATTGCTGTTGAGTGAATCTTGTTTCCATTAATCTTCATGTTGGTCAACTCCAGTTGAAGCTGAGAAAGTCCATCAATAATCTTTGAGGCTTCCTAGTCCAGTTGCGTTTGACAGAGTCTTCCGTCAACAATCTTTTCAACAAAAAACACGATTGAGTGGACCATGCCGCCAAAAATCTTAACGCCAATATAGTATATGATATGATTGAATCTCGAGACTAGCAATCTTCGCAGTGTGCCAGTCTCAGTCAGCAGTTCATCGAATTCTGTCTCAAACAATCTTCCTGTGAAATTGAAACTGGACGAATCTTGTCACCAGATACCTTAATATCATCACAATCCAGTTTCAAATCAACAGATTTTGCCACCAACAGTCTTCATATAATTTCCTTCTAGTTGGAGTTCTGTGAATCTTGCCACATATATCAAATGATTTGATTGAATCTTGAGACTAGCAAGCTTTGCAGTGTACCAATCTCAGTCAGCAGTTAATCGAATTCTGCCTCAAACAATCTTCCTGTCAAATTGAAACTGGACGAATCTGGTCACCAGATACCTTAACATCATCGCAATCCAGTTTCAAATCAGCAGATTTTGCCACCAATAGTCTTCATATCATTTCCTTCTAGTTGGAGTTCTGTGAATCTTGCCACTTAATCCTCACATCATTCCAATCCAGTTGAGACCATGAGTCACACCTTCATTCTTCATATTACCTAAAACAAATAGGTGCATTTAGCAATTCTCATATGTCATATCATCCAATGCAACTCATTTGCGATCAAATACATTCTCATTTATTGTGTTAATTTATAGTCTACTTTATAAAAGGACAAAGAATGACGGTGACAGTAATTGCTTTGGGCAGGCGCCTGTTCACACCATGCATCCGTAGACGCCGTTTGCTCTTGTTCTTGATAATTTTGTACGGAATCGCTACCTACTTCCTACGGGATCAAATTTGGGGTGTTTTCAGCCATGTTCGCTTTAAGACTGCACCTGTGCAAACTTTCACAGAAGAAACACCAAGTAGAAAACTAATTTTCCTTCAACTGGTAAGTGATTTCTATATTCAGGATCATTTCTGTGTCTATTCTCTTACTCAATAAAGTTTCTGGGATCATTGTTTACCAAGATGTTTCATAAAGCTCTGTATGTAGATATATAAATCCCAGCTTCGGAAATGGTAGAGAGTTAAAATTAATTTTGGAAAATTATCAAGTATAAATTTGAAAGTACATCGTTGCATGCTTATTTAAAATTAAGTAGGAGTTATCATTCCAGTTTCAAAACTAACGCCTTATATGATTCCATATCAATTAAAATAGGTTAGATTTCAAAACTTTATTTATGTTTTGCCCCTTAAAATTATATTATTACTGTTACATTTGAGGAATGTACTTCTATTACCAAAAATTGTGACATTTTTTACTAAGAAATAAAGTGGTCACCACACCACCCCGTAATTTTTCGCTCTGTATAAAGAGAGTTTGAATATCATTTCTCAAAAAATGCTATTACTTTTGATTGACAAAATATTTAAAAAAAATCTGCTTAAAGTCTTTTCCACACTGACAAACTTTTGCTGGCGAAAACAATTTTCGAAGCCAAATGGCGGGGAAAAAACTAATTGTCGCTTTCGTTAAACAGTGACGATTAAAGACCAAGTCACAATTTTTCATGTTATTTCATTTTAGTCATTTCGGATAATATATAAAACATATTTCATGTGTCTTTTCCACTATTTCACTCTGAGAACATATAAAATCTATTTTTAATTAAAATATTATTCTGTAAGTATATTTTTTTTGTTTAGTGCGATTGTTAAGTTCATTTCTTAATAAAAATTTATCAAATATGTTTTATTTACTAAAATGAGCGTTATTTATGTAACTAATTACACTTGTAAACACAGTTTCTGTTTCTCATTAAGTAAGAGGTTATTTTTATATTTTAGGGAGTGTTGAAAGATAATATGACATTAAAAATATTCCATCACCCACAGATTTTAAAAAAATTCAAAATCTTCAAAATCTGAATTTTATAACATTTATTACTATATAAAATTTGTTATTTTATATTTTAGTATTAAAAAAGGGTTAAATAAACACTTATAAATCTAAAAACTAATATAAAAGAATGAAAAATTACATTGTTTATAAAGTTTTAGAAAAATTAAAGAGAATTTTTGTGAAAAGAAATGATCTTCGTAAAAAATTTCCTAAATTTCATATTTTTATGCAGTCTCTTATACACATAATCTGTATTTTCTCTAATAAGGTTCCAGCAGTAATCTCTGAGCATATTAGAGGTAAACCTGCCTTGATATCGGCCTTCCATTGCAGAAATATCCTGATGGAAGAGCTCGCCATGCTCGTCACTTACAGCTTCCATACTTTCAGGGAAAAAATTTACATGAGACGCCGAAAAAGAATTTTCAATGACATTGAACATCCTAAATTTTTGTAACTTTTTAACATGCCTCGTTTATTTCCTAAGAAATGTGTCACAGCATTTTTAAAATCAATCCAAGCTGCTTTTTCTAAATCACTTAATGTATCCTCAAAATTTTTATCCTTCATAAGGTGCCTAATTTGTGGGCCAACGAAAATGCCCTCCTTAATTTTTGCGTAGCTTAGCGATAGAAACTGTTTTTGCACGCTCTTCTTTATTCATACCTTTAACGAAATTCTTCATCAATCCCAACTTTATCTGTAAAGGTGGGAGAATAACTTTCTTTTTATCAATTAGAGGAACCTTTGGATATTTTTTTTCACCTCCAATATATTGTTTGCTCTTTGGCCACTTCTTTTTGATATAATGCTGAAGTTTTTCCCTACTGTCCCATTCGCAGAGGAAACAGCAGCATTTTGTTTACCTAGTTGCATACCAATGAGAATGGCAATTACTTTAAAATCTGCATATATGTTCAAATTATGATGTGAATAGTCGATTTAATGAAGCAATATCTTCATATTTCTATAAGATTCTTTCATTATGCAAGAATATGTTATTGGAACAGACGGTAGGGCATTTCCATTATGAAGTAGCACAGCATTCAAGCTGGTTTTCCAGCCATCGATGAACGATCGCCATTTTTCGCGTTATATTGACAATTTAAAGCAGACATTAGGTAAATTCTGTTTCTACTCTCTTTTCATATGTTCTATTGCTGTAATAAGTAAAAAAATGTATCTGTGAACCAAGCGCATGTACCTAAAACAAACATGCAATATATTTATTACTGCTATACCATAGCCTATATAATCCAAAACTTATAAATGAAATTCCTTAAAATTGGAGGGTTATAGAAAATTTTTACAAACATATTCTTCTTCAGCACTCTGAAATTTATAAAGAACACCCGATGTATATTAAGGAACAGAAAATTCGTTAAGATTGTTTTTTTTTCAGTATTATTTTTTTAGAAAATTGGACTAACACAAAAAAATTCATTTCTCGATAATGGGAGGTCTCTAAACACACATGAGCACTTGTAGTAGCCCAGTAATTTTCTTAATTTGACCATGAGACTTTTTTACTTTCTCGTATACGAAGCATACAAAGAGAAAGGATTGTAATCGTCGGAAAGTTCGAACTCGAGATTTTGATCAATCTCCACGTTTTAGACCTCCCTGAGTTCGCAAAAAACACAATTTGGGAATTATGTCTGTCTGTGAACACGATAACTCGAAAACTATTACAGCTACAGGGATGAAATTTGGTATGTGATCTTTACACATTTGTAGGTTTCTATCAAATTTTGGTCAAAATCCGTCTACGAGAAGTCTGTCAGTCCGTGTCCATGTGAACACGATAACTCAAAAACTTAAACCGCTAGGTAGATAAAATTTAGTACACAGTTTTATCATCAGGAATATAGGTTTGTAACAAATTTTGGACCAACTCCGTCAACGCGTTGACTCTCTGTCGGTCTGTAAAATGGCATGCTTCTGAACACCATACCTTCAAAATTCAACGACTTAGATAAATGAAATTTAGTATGTGGTCTTCTAACCCTAATCGTAGATCTGTGCCCAATTTTTGTTTCAATCGGTTAAAAAAAGGCGTCAATTTGCATATTCGATTTCCTCTATCTTACAATGGAGCAAAGCCATATTACGTAATGGCGCGGGCTTCTTTATTTTACT
Organism: Araneus ventricosus; assembly: GCA_013235015.1. NCBI lineage: Eukaryota > Metazoa > Arthropoda > Arachnida > Araneae > Araneidae > Araneus > Araneus ventricosus. The sequence goes on from BGPR01000592.1 coordinate 131,212, forward strand.
TTCGCATTTTGCCTTGCTGCGCGAGGGAAACTCGTGGTATGCCGTTCGCCTTATTTTTTCTCCACCTGTGTTAGGAACGCTTGGCGCGTTTTACTGCCGTTTCACTTATTTTTTGTCACATTTGTTAGGAAGTATACTAGAAAGTTTAGGGGCGATCACTCCCGCTTTGATTAAAAGTCTTTTTTAAACTTAATGAATGTTACTTTCGAGAGTATTGCTTGTTTATATAGATTATCCAGAAAATAATTGACTACTTTTGGTCATTTTTCCTACAACAGGGTAAAAGCAGTTTTTTAAATTCTGCACAGTTCTATAAGGCAAAGAATCAAATTTACGCAATTAATGCTATTATGCTTTAATGATCTTAATCGGAGTTTCTTAAACTTTTTCTCTTGGCAAATCTTCAAATGTAAAATTTCAATTGTGGCTATTTTGAGACGTACCTCGCAAATTGGAATCACGGTCAGTTGACAAAAGCAACACCTGAAGAGACCGCCCACTCTTCATTTTTCGACACCACATTAATATAGGGATGTTCTAGGTAGCCTCTAGTTTAATCTCATCTCGAACATACAATTCTTTCGATGCTGAGACTGAAACTCTGTAACCATGTGACTATGAGTTACGGTTTGCGAGTATTAGTTAGTAGTAGTTTATTATTTCAGAAGGAAGTAGTGCTACAAAAATACTGTATTCCAAAAGGGTTAATAGACACACTTACAAAAAAAGTGACTTTGGGACTTTACCAGTCCAAAATTCTTACTGTCAATGTTAAGTTAATTAAAAATAAATATGAGTCAAGAATAAAAATAATTTTCTATATTTTATTTGAATTAAATATACATCCTAATTTATCCGAACCCCTTCCCTAGCTAACTCTAGAGTACAGGATTAAAATATTTTAAGAGTTACTTTTATCATAAAATGGACACCGATTTTCATACCTTATTTGCAATTACAACAAAATAACAAATATATTTTTCAATATTTTATCTGATCATCGAATTCTGAGTCGGGAAATTCAGCCAGTGTTAGTTTAGTTATATCAACGTCCCGTCTTGAAGCAACACGGGTGCTATTTTGGGACGGACCTCGTAATTTTGAACCGCGGTCAGATGACGAGGACGACACCTGAGCTGGCACCCCTTCTCCAAACTTCCGCCCCACACCAGCGGAAGGACGTTTAGAGACTACGTATGATTTAACGTGCAACAGACCCCATACTCGGCGGATCTTCAGTGAAATCGGATTTCGAACCTGGAACCCTCTGGCACCGCAGCCTCAGGCAATTACTAATATAAGAGCTCAGGCAATTACTAATATATACTTGTGTCTCGGTAACGCTCTGACGTAACCAACAATAAAACTCGCGTCATAGCACTGCGAGACATTAAACAGCATTATTAAATTGTTAAAAAAAACCCCTAAATTTCAGTAATTTTAGATTTAAAAGAGTCATTGTCGTTCTAATTTCAAATTTAATAGCCTTAAAATAACGAAATAAAATTTTCTATCGATTGATATAAAAGTTATCTCGCTATGATCAATAGTTCCCGAAAATTTAAAATTATATTAATCATATATTCCAAATTAATTTCCGTTTTTTAATAGAAAGTAGTAAATCACGTCAGGGGTATATCATAAGCGTGATATAGTTTGGATGCCACGATGCATCTGATTATTTATTTCAATCGTGATGATATAATTTGATAATACTTTTGGGAACTTTTGACAAGCAAAGAAATACTTTGTTTTGATTAGAATTTCGATAAAGAATTCCTTTGAAATTTCAACTTTTGACTTACGTTTGACAAGCTGAGAATTCCATGGTTATTGAATTATAACAAAATTGTTAAACAACGAAAAGTACTTCACACGGAATGTTGTTTACCAAGAGGTTTTTTGAATAAAGAAAGATGTAAATAAAAAAAATATTTCCTGTCATAAAACATATGTTTATTTTATTTTTCTGTCAATGTTAAACATTTCTCTCGCATATATATCTATTTAAACACGTCAAATTCGACGGGAAATCTCTCGAATGAAGAGGCAATTTGCACCCGTCATACCATGACGGGTGATTTTTTAGTCTTATGAAGAAAGAGAAAAAGTTCAAAAATAAATGCTGGACGTGCTTCAACTCTTATAAACGAGCCACTTCTATTTTAGAAAGCACAGCAATTATTCTTCAATAAGAATCATGAAGTTATCCTTTATTCGTTCGAAGTTGTCCCGTGATTCGCTCAATGAATCGCCTAAATTGATTCTTTTTTAAAGTGTTCGAAAGTAGATTTTACATTCTTTTTTTTTAATATAATGAGTTTTTTTCATTCGCATTAATTTAAATTCTTTCACCTTTGCAAAGACGGAATTCCGTAATCAATTTTTTCTCTCTCTTCCTGATGTGCTAGAAATATTTAATTTCGAAAAGTTGTGTGTTCCCAATTACAATACAATATCTTAAAATTTTCAGAACTTAATTAGTAATTAATTCATTGATTTTTATCAAATTTTGAATCTTTACGAGAGCCACCATGCAATAATGAATTTCGGAAAAACTGATTACAATATTCCTTAATAATTATAAGAATGGATTACGAAAATAAGTAATAACTAAAAAAACGATTTTTTAATAAAAATAATTTAAAATTTGTTTTTATTAGTGTTCTAAAAATGAGGCATTTTTAAAAATCTAAAATCTGGGCAAGAAAAGAAAAAAGGTCAAAACGAAAGTAATAAAAGTTGAGGCTCTGAAAATAATATGATAATCAGAAAACTGAGCTACCTCTGCCCTCCCTCCCTTGGCGTCCGGGTCCATGACATCGGTGTGACATTACGGATACGGTGGGCGGAGTACTACGGCCATCATCGGTGGAGGGTAACTCAGCTTCCACTGCCCCACAATTACTATATACCTACAGGAGAAGCGAGAACGCGTTTACTTATCCAGCGGTTACTAGTGGCCCCCCCCCCCCCTCCCGCTGGAAAAATAATATGGTAAAGGAATCAAGTCACATAGCATAGAAGATTCCTAAACATTAATTAAAAATTAAAACATATTATGAATGTGATTAAAATTTGGATTTGCACAGAGTATTTCATCAGTGCCTCACACTTCTGCTATTTTATTTTTATATCCACATTTTTTACAAATGGATTCTTTCGATAGCGAGTTCCCAACTGTTTTGCGCAACACCAGTTTATTAGCATTGGATCTACATAAATATCTAAATGTGATTTTTTTTACCATACAATAGTTGTTCCGGCATGGTCACCATTCGCCTTTCAGTGTCTACCCAAATGATCCGATTCCGGCAAGTTACTGGCATGAAGGCATGGGGCAACTCACGAAGGTAAGATACGAATTTACTTCTTTCTTTTCTTTTCACTGTAATTTTAGTAAGAGCATGAAAGCCTAATTTTTTAAGAAGAAATTTAATGATGCTACTTTAAGTGCGTTTAGGTCGCGGGGGCCTAGTGGTAACGTCTCGATTTTGGGAGTAGAGGGTTACAGGTTCGAAACCTGATTCCACTGAAGATGCATTGGGCCTGCTGCACGTGAAATCGTATGCAAGAGGCCAAACGTCCTCCTGTTGGTGTGGGACGGAAGTTTGGAGAGGGGGTGCCAGCTCAGGTGTCGTCTTCGTCATCTGACCGAGGTTCAAAATTACGAGGTCCGTCCCAAAATAGCCCTCATTTTGCTTCAAAACGGGACGTTAATATAACTAAACTAAACATTAAGTGCACGATCTAATAGTGACCCTTAATCTAATTAATATTTCTTTTCTGAATTTTTCAATTTTCCCCACTTCTTTTGATACCTATTTCCCTTCCTACAAGAGGGCTTTCCCCATTGGTAAGAGCCATTGGTATAAAGCAGCCGTTCCGAAGCTGTTATTAGCGTTTACTATTAAGAATTATTTTGACTACTTACTGATATTCTCTTTAAAGAAAGACATTGAGCAAGGCAGAAGTCAAACCGAGTCTCAAATGTTTACTTTTAGGTAAAGAAAGTTCTTGGGCCGTCTTTTAAAAGTAGATTGCAATTTTAATCGAAGGTTTAAGTATTCCTAAAAAAATTAGTTGGTATTATTTCAACAACGAATTTGTTTTGGTTGATGTTTCCGAAATGAAGGCTCCGAACGACACAATTGCTTACAATGATAGCCATCTGACTAAGCCAGTCGTAGACATAACAAAAACAAACGCCAAACTGTGCTGAGAGATAAACATTCAACTCAAAATAAACAGCTTCGGTGCAAGAGTCAATAAATGTATTGTTATAAAAATCGTCTGGCGGGTGTACGTGAATGCAGTCCAACAAGCAGGATAAAAAAAATTACTATATATTTGACGAATATTCCAGAAAAACACTAATGCATCACAGTTAACAAAACTGAACAGGTATAAATTAACAGAGATCACCAATAAATCTCAGTCGTAGCACTTTCAATAGCGCTCAAATGTCTCTCAGTTCGCCAACTTCACTGCTGATCAAGCTCCAACTGATTCATTCTTTGCTTGAGAGCTTGCTTTTTATACCTTTTCCAACAGGAAGTGACGTCACATAGTCATTTCTAGTAGGTTCTTGATATTTCCCGCTCTTAGTAGAGTAGGACCACAGTTCATGAATTTTCTAGAAGTTTCGTTTTGTCGCCAAGATCGGAGTTTATTGGCTTAGCTCACAGTAAAAGCTCTGTAAAACTTTCTTTCCCGCCATAAAATTAGAATGTTAGGGAAACAACTTTACATCTTCGCAACAGTATCAATGCAGATGAAATAAATGGCATTCAACATTTCAATTTTTAAAGCTACTTTAGAAAAATACCAACATTGTTTGCAAAATGATTCCGAGATAAAATTTTAAATGATTTTATCCCTCTGTTCAACTTAAGTTTCACATTATGGCCAGGGAACTGCAGACAAGAACAGAATAAACCATATGTGGATTGTGGATACTTCGAAGGTTAGCAGCGGAAGAAATAATGAGTCAATGCCACAATTCGCGAGAAAGTTTAAAAAGAATGTATTATTGCGGCCAATTGGTTGAATCAATAAGTTCTCTGAGGCTTGGGGAAACACGATTTTGTCTACTACTACTCTCAATTCGTCTGAAATGAAGCGGAAAGAAGAAGACAGAAATAGAATAGAAATGACTTAATTTAAACACTGAACAAATTTATACTTTTTACCCCTTTCTTCATGTTTTGACTATACATGTTTTATAGCTTGGCAGGCTTCAGCATTATGTTGTGGGGAAGCATTTGCGGGAGAGGTACGAAGGATTCCTGAGTCACAACGTGCAAGAAGTAAGTCATTTTCGTATTCTTATAGCTAAGAAGACCTGTAAATTCTATCTGAATAATCCCTGAGTCTTTACTGGTCATTACAAAATTTGTATTGATGCTCTTCAAATGTATGGAAATATTTCTCTTAAATATTGCTTTCTTTAACTTTCAAATGTTATTTGTGTGCTTTAAATAGTGGTCTTCCGTTAAACAAACGTTAAATGCTTTCTTTCCGCTCTGTTACAAAAATCGTACTGATTTCACTATTCACTTAGGTCTAGCTATGTCTTTTTGGTGGGAAGGCTATATCTATGTAACTAATCTAGGCGCATTATTTTCTTAGTAAAATTCAAGCTAAGTTAAATATTTTTCTGTTCTATAACAGACTAGCAGTACGCACACGGTGTTGCGCGTGGAATCAGGACTTCAACAAAATAAAAAAAAATCTCTCACAATGACACGAAAAAGTTTTGAAAGCATAATCAAAACAAAAGATACAAATTATTGATTTTCCCGCTTATTTTTCTTCGCGATAATGACATTTGAACTGTAGGAAAACAATACAGAGAACGTTAATCGGAAACAATATTAAAAAATTTCAACGTAAAAATGATTATTATACAGCAGGCAAAATATAAAATCGAATCCGAAAATAATAATCGAAGTCATTCAATTGAAGGTTATGACGTCACCTGCGCTCTGCCCCGTCAGCCGATGAAATTTCCAGCAACGTTCCGCAGAAGAGTCGCGGGAAGAAGTTCGCTAGAAAAATGGAAAATAATAGTGTTATTAGAACGTCGGATGCAGCAAATTTAAAAACAAAAATAAAATTTCGATGGCAAAACTGACTATTTTTTAAAAATTTCTCACAATTCAGTAAATTACGTTTGAAGCTCAAAACAAATTTCATCAGAAAGAAAATTGTTTGTTCTATCCGATGGTGTATTGATTGTTTTTCAACTATCATTAGAAAAGATACTACAGCCTTAAACGTGCCGACAATGACCCAAAACAACACAAAACATTAAATAAAAAATTTTCTAGATTAAATTTTAAATTTCCGGCTTCGAGGTGCATTGAGTCACCATTACGACTACCTGTGTGCCAAATTTTATGGCTGTAAGTGCGATATATTCGTCTGGACATCGCGCGCGCGCGCGCGCACGCACACACAAACATTGCCTTTTATAAGAATAGATAACTTGAGTAGAAACAGTATGAAATGGAAATAGCGTATTTGGTTTGAAGAAAGCAAACAAGTAGCTTAAATGTATTTTTATTGAGAGTTCAACTATCAAAGAGACAAAATTTAAGTCTTGTAGTATGCATTTTACCTTCCATGTTTACTACGGTTTTATTTCTTCACAGACATACTAAACATCCTAAATTTTTTTCAGGTGGACTGTATGAGTTCGATCGCCTTCCGCAGTCTTTTCGCGGCCTACGCATTTTTGGCAGGATTTTATCCCGCTTTACCGAACCAAAGCATCAGTGATGACCTGCCTTATCAGCCCATCCCTTGCTCCTTTCTGCCGCTCAGACTTGACAAGGTGAGAAGATACTTTGCGAAAAACTTGAACAGTTCATGATCTTCCAGGCTGTAAGTTCCGGGTCAAAAGGTTTATTTATGGGCAAAAATATTGAGTTTTAGCCTTCAGTTAGAAAGCATGCATAGGCAGTTAACCAGTGGGAGTATTGTCCCCCCCGACTTCATCGTATATTTATACATTAAGGTACGTTTTATGTTTAGCTTCGTAGTGTAATAAAAGGAATTTACTATGCATTTTGGAAATCTTCCCTTGGGCCGATTGTGTCAAAAATTTCGTATTGATGTGTAATTTCGGTGTGATAGTCACATAACACATTTAATTTATCTAACTGGCTGTGTTTTTGAGTTATCGTGTTCACATACACACACACAGACAAACAAAGAGAGGTTAACTTTTGACGAATTTAATCCAAAATTAGATCCAGATCTACAATTTTGACGGACTGTCATACGCTAAATTCACCCATCCATCTTCTGTGTTTTTGTGTTTACGCTTTCGGATACATACAAAGAGATAGATCGACAAACAGTCAATCTCTTGAAGGATTTTATCTGAAATCTGGTACGGATTTACAATTTTAGTAATAAAACCATATGTCAAATTTCATCCAACTGGCTCTATGCGTTTTTGAGTTATCGTGTTCCTATGAATACGGTCAGAGAGACTTCCCGTCAACGAAGTTAATTCAAAATTTGACAGAAATCTACGATTTTGGTGCAAAGATGTCATAACAAATTTCGTCCGTCGATCGCATTATGTTTTTGAGCTATCGTGTTCACTGACCGACCAATAGAAAAATTCCAAAACGTTTTTGGTCTCCTTGAGTCCGAAAAAAGTTTTGGACTCAAGGAGACCTAAAACGTGGAGAATCTTCAAAGGGTAGTTCTATGTTGTAGCGGCCTCCGTAAGAAACTGCCAAATATTCGCTAAATCTCACCAAACCATCATCATAACGAAATCGAAATCATAGCTGCGATCTGCTTGGCATAATCCGAAGTTAGCCAAGTATTCTGGGGTCCGCTATAACACATTAGTACCCTTCAAAGTTTCGAAATGGAATTCTTTGGCGGTTACAATACTTTCTTTTTGAACGCTTGGTATACGAGAAGGTATAAATGAATATACCGATAAAGGTCATGGTTGATAATCGGTTTACACACTGAGTTCTGTTCTGCTGCTAATTTCTTAATACCTTTTTGTAATTTTTATAAGGAAATGAAGAAATGAAGATTTTTGCAATAATTTCAAATGTTTCTTCATCTGTAATTTGTTAAATAGTGCCCCAGACCCAATGGAAGCTTAACAGTAACAATCTTTTGCTTTATTAGTTTTCTGTATCTCATATACGAATTTAGTGTCCTTCCGCTGAGCGATTTCAGCTGCAGGATACTAAACTCAGCTTAGAGGTCAAAGCGGTATCACACACTTCAGCTTACAGGTCAAATTGGTATCCAAATAGTTCAAGTTTGACTATTCAATCATTTTTTTTCTGTTCTCAAAATAATTGTTGCCTTCTCATTTTAATGCTACTAAATCTGAAGACTAAACATGAAAGTTATTTAATGTTCTGCTTTTGTTAGTTTGGAGCTCTTAGTTTCAGACAAACTTTAAGAGTAAGCAAACTATTCCAAACCAAATCAGTTTGACATAAGATGATATAGGCGGAAACGTCATATGCATTTGCTAGAAGGCTTTGTTTGGCCTAAAGTTAATTAGACAATTCCAGCATCGTAGTTAATATAATTTTTTAAACGTTTTGAAAGCTTTCATGTGGCTTGCCTGTTTCCATTAGCTGCTTCATGCATGAAATGCAATATGCATATCAGCGATGTTTGTTCTATTCTCCGTTCTATGTTCCATTCCAGAGTTGTTTCATAGTTCCATTCCACTTTATATAGATTTTCTACTGGAAAAGGAATTGCTCAGTTCACATTAGACCACACATGGCCTTCTTCCACGCACGCATAATGTTTCCAGCTATTTGACACAATGTAAAGTAGGTTTGTTTTGATATGCTTCATCTTAAAATTTCTCTGAACTCTTTTAAATCGCCCTGCATCAGATTCCGCTGTTATTTTATAATTATTTCAGTTTAGAACTATGGACTTTCTGAATTGTTTCATAGAACTTTAATTTAAAATTTAAAAATTTTAGAACGGAATTACATCTAAATCTTACAATTTGCAGCAATTCTATGCTTTATATCACTTGTCTCATGAATTTTAAAAACTTATGACATAAACTAGTTTTTAAGGAATTCAGAAGCCATCTTGGAGCTCTTTTGGATAGCATTATTTATTTTTAGTGAAATATTACATTTTAATTTAATGCGATTTTTTATTTTAACTTTTCGCTTATACATTTAGCAGAAACAGAAATAAGGAATTTCAGAATAAGCTTTATATATAAAAGGCAAATACCATGACTCACTGACTCACTCATCACGAAATCTCCCAAACCACTAGGACTAGAAATTTGAAATTTGGCAGGCGGTTGCTTCTTGGGGAGTAGGTGCTCACTAAGAAAGGATTTTTCGAAATTTCAATTAGATTTTAAACTATTTCAAAATTACTTGAAATTTTAACGCTTTTCCGGAATAACTTCGGATCCTATTATCTCAAAAACACCATTTTTACATCATCTTAAAGATAAGAAAAATTAGCTTTTCAATGACAACGATCTTATTTCTATGCGACAATTTGTTCAATTTAAATTAATGTTTCAAAATGTTTTAAGACATGAATTGTAACAATGTTTTTATTGTTGTAAATAAAATTCAAATCATCTCATTATTTCAGCAAATCTTTTATTCACGTGCTTTTGCAATTGTTACGGTTGTGATAGTATAAATTGTTTTCTTGGGAAATTAACTTCAGAGCAGAATTTTCACATTAGTATTCATTGCATTTCTGAAATATTTTATCGCACCTGCTTCAAAGTAATATTTTTATAAAGCGTGGCAACAGATATTTGATTTCAGGTTTGTTTGTTTTCATTGTGTGTGAGGTACACTGAAATGATTTTCGTCCTTTTTACAAGTATTTAATCTCATGCTTACCTGCTATTTTAAAATTAAGAGGCATGAAAACGTTTTCAAATTTTTATATATTGCATTGTAGGTAATTTTTTATTAAAATTTTAGGTACAGTACTGCTGCCAAACTTGAATCTCCTCAAGTGCTAACTCATCAAATTTGATATTAAAAACTAGAAATTAAAGCCTGAATCTAGGAATTGCAAAAAGCCATTAGTTTTCGGGAAAACTAACTAATTTTAAATTTTATTGTCTACCTCCTATACTCCCGGGTCTTTTATATGTCTATGAAATTTTTGCCGCCTCACTTTTTGTACCCACTGGTTCATACGGGCGTCCAGCATGTTCGGCTTTCGCGACCATGTTCAGCGGTAATCATTCTACCGATGAGTGATAGATTAATTGAGTGAAAGTTATTTGAAACTCAGTTTGTAAGTTTCGTTAGCTGCCATGCATCATACAGAATTGTATCGTTGGCATTTTAAAATTTACGTCTTTAAATATTTTACTATCTGTCAATTACAATTAAATATTCAGTTTTTTGTTCATATTTCCTGAGTTATCGTGGCTGAAACTGCGACGGGTAATGCTATAATTAATATAAAAATACAAAAATAAAAACTAACTTAAACGGGCGAACCAGCTGGTCGCCGAAGGCGGTTGTTATTTACGTAATTCGGGCAACAACGGGCCTCATCAGCAGCTTGTATTTAATAAAAAGTAGTAGCGTTCTTATAAATATTATCTGAAAAGAACTTTGGAAAAAAATGAGTGTTTTAAAAGAAAATTTGTTGTGAGAAACCAAGTTATATTTCCTTTTCGTTTTTGGTAGTATTTGCAGTCTCTTCCCAACTGCGCAGCGTCCGAACTGGACAAGTCCGCCATGCTCAGAACCAAGGCAGCGAGAAAGTTCATGGCAGGATATCAGGTGAGTCTTTGCAATCACACAGTACCGATTGTAGGAAAAGTCCTGTGATCAGGTTCATTGTTTTATTGAAGTAACCATTTAGAATTATATACACAGGTGTCCAAATACTAGGTTACAAATGTGAAACAAGTTATATCTCAAATAATAATCTATTTATTGCAGTACAATTTTGCTCACACATACCCAGTACTATGAGGCAGCTAACAGTAAAATAACATAATAAAGAAGAATAAAATTTCAAATATTCGAATGAGATTGAAAATGGCCAGAACATGACGCATGATATTTTCAGAATCGTTCAGCTAATAAAGTGTGTGACAATGCCGCATAGTTTTAGAAGTGTCACATCGGGCCTTCATGACCAAAAGGAGGTTACTGACCAAAGCTTGAAGTAACAAATCTCATTCTTCCAACAGTAAGGATTTTAATTCTTGGAGAGCTCTGGGAGGGGGTTGATGTCAAGCAAAGTATCTTCTAGAACATCCCAAACATACAAAATAAGAAAATTGGTAATTTTCAAGTTTTCTTGAATACGCAATCTTTAAACGTTTAAAAGACACCTAATGTAGTAGGTGCTTACGATGCCCATTCTCCAAACTATATGCGACATCAGTTTTTAAAATGTTCGCGATAGATATTTTGAATAATTGCGAAAATTGTGTTTGTAATTTAACTTTTGGACTCAGGTGTTAGAAGATATATGTACAAGTTGCTCTGAGAAAAAAAATGACGATATGGACAGCTGGAAGTGAATCTCACTTGGATTTCTGAAAAGTTTTAAAAATCCATTCCTAGACCTTGAAAAATTCATATACGATATACATTCAAAATGATAAAACGTAGGCTTCTCTTTCCTTACATACAAGAAGCAGTGATATAAGTATCAAGCTTTTATGTTTCATTTTAAAAGTGCACTGCGATTATCCGTCTATCATCAAATGTTTAATGCTGATTGTGTCAATAATGTGGAATAATCAATTTAACTTTATTCAGATATAAGCTAGGAGAGAATTAATGAAGTTAATTCACGTGACGCCGCAATCACATGACAAACATATTTACGCATGTCATTTAACAAATATTTGCGCATAGTCTCAAGCTGTGCTGTAGAGTTATACATTTTTCTTTTGTAAGATGGATTCCAAAATAAATTTGATTTGCATCATGAAGAGACAATTTGATTCCATTTGAATTCGCCAGGTTATCTGCTTAGAGTTTTATATAATCGAACTATAATCAGACTAGACAGCTTATCCATACATTATTTGGAAGAAGTGTCGATAATAATAATGTATTATGGGGTCAAAAGTTCAAAATTATCAAATAAAATTTTTTTGTTAGTTTACTAAGAGGTAGAATATATATATATATATATCATGTGAAAGGGAATTCTTAAAATTCATCAAAAATTTAAAAAAAGAATGAATGCGAATTAAATAAATTAAGATATCAATGAAAGTGTGTGAAATTCAAGTTTATTAAGAGCATTCCCATAAGCACCGTAGGCTTTTACGTTTTTTATAACCTCCACAATTTTGATAAGAAATACTATTTTTTACTTTTAAGTACGCGCATAAATGTGTGTTTTTTAAATCTTTTTTTATTTTTACTATGCATATTGCCGCGAGAGAAAAGTTGCAGACGCTCTAGTATAAAAGAAGCCGCCTCATAAAATAGCATGTCAAGAATAAGCAATTAATGCGAGCATTATACTTAAGATAATAATTCTCTGTTTTTTCAGGATCTTTACAGATTTTGGTCTGAACACAGCGGTCTTCTTATAGAAAACTACGGAGGTGCCGGAAGTATCTACAAGACACTGCTAGCAGAGGTGAGTCCCGCATTCCATGTTATTTACTTCCATTTTAAAGAAGTTTAAGTTTGATCTTATATATTGGGAATGTTCCTTCGCGACTTTCTCGTACATTTCCACATAAAATTGCCACTGCATAGTGAGGTCAAAAAGTGTGTGTGTATGTAAGGCAGTCTAACGCCCTCAATTGACACCAATAAAATTGTTCTAAAATCTTCTAATATTACCTTTTCCACACACGGTTTGACACTGTTGTTTCTTTTTTTGTATTTCCGATGTTTACCACCGATAAGTGATTTTTTCAACTAAATCTGAAAAAATCAGTTATCGGTGGAAAACATCGGAAATACAGAAAAAAGAAACAGCATTGTCAAACCGTGTGTGGAAAAGGTAATATTAGAAGATTTTAGGAAATTAGTTTTATTAACATTCCGTTTTGAAGTAACACGAGGACAATTTAGGGACGGACCTCGCAATTTTGATCCACGGTCAGATGACGAGGACTGCGCCTGAGCTGGCACCCCTCTTTCCAAGCTTCCGCACGGCGAATCTTCAATGGAATCGGATTTCGAAACTGGAGCCCTTCGGCCCCTAGGTCGAGACCTTGAAAACTAGGCCACTGTGGCCTCCACCTATAACTGAAAAAACCAACTTAACACCGATAACTCACAGGAATCAAAAACATTTTTGTAGCTATTTTAAAATAAAAAAAATATTTAATTAATGATACTAGTTTGCTTGCCGTGCTTTTTTCTTTGAATTATCCAGTTTTTAAAAACCTAATTTTAATTATTGTCACAATAATAAGAATGCATATAAATATATTTTATATTTTCACCTGACAGAGAACCAACGTAGCAATGTCGCAACTTGGACGTGAAAAAACACAATAATTAAAATTATATGCATATTATATCCCTAGAATGTGGGAGGCAATATTCTTGTTTTTTAAAAAATCTTGGTAACCTTGGCCATATTTTTATGCAACTTCATAGTATAGTGAAGAAAACTGAACCTAGTATGCATTTTAGGGAAATACTTCTTGCTGAAGTTGCACGCGCTTTTAAATAAGCTTGTAATTTAAGTTGTTAAGTGCAGACACGGCCCGTGGTAATTTTACCAACCGGGCAAAGCAACAATATGGTGCTCCCCTCCCCAACGCACATAACCAACGTATTTTTTTAATTAATTCTGTTGTGTCTGTATTCTAAATGTCAAACAAACTTTTACAAAGAAATGTGCATGGTTAACCAGGAAATATGACTTAATAATATCATGGTGAGAATTTTTGAACTTGAGATATATTTAAGATTATATAGGTCTTATTGGAACTAAAATAATATATTCAACAAATTTATTTTAAAAATAGCTTACTTTATTTTAAAATAGTATTATAATTTCTGTTTAAAAATGAACTTTTCTTGCTTTTGATCCGTAAAATTTCTTCTCAATTTCAATTTTTTCAAGGTTTAATGTTTTCTATTTTGATGAACTTCTTCATCCCGTTTTTTACCCTGCTATATTTCTTTTCCTATAAAATAAACCTAATGTTCCTTTTCTCAGTTATTTTAGCGAAATAACACAATACTTTTTTCTTTTATAGGTTATAACGTTATCACAATATAAATTTGATGTTCATAACACAAATAACTATGAAAAAGTGCAGAGTAATTTTATTTGGTTTTGGCTTGTGGGCGTAGGTGACTCTCTAGAATGCCTCCCCCCCCAAAAAAAAATCACAAACAAACAAGATACTAGTTCTGTTTTGGAGGTTGAAAGTTTTCAAACAGTTTTCAGAGCTATCAATCATGGTCATTCTTAGCGCAATAGTTGTCCACGAGACGCCAAGAAGCTTCAGGAAATGTAATTAACATCCCGATAAAATTCTCTCCAATACTGCAACGACATTCTTAAGATATTGTACGGCATTCAAAATATCAAACAACATTGAGGGAGATACTGTACAATGTCTTGTGCTAATAGGGATACTTTCCCACGAGACCACGTTTGAGGAATGGTATATGTGTATGGGGGACAATGGCGAATTTTGACAATACGATGTCCGCTGTTTTTAGAACCCTGTCCCTACCCAATGTCGTAAATTAACCGCCTGCTTAGCACTGCGATGTACGGCGACTAGATTTTGAGCCTCTCCCCTGAGTCTTGAGACACGAAGCGAGCTCCTCTAGCACCAGTGGTGGTGGGGCGTTTAGTACGTCTCACATGTTTTAATGATATTATTCAGAATAAATGAAGGGGCCGCCAATTCTAAAGTGACATTATCTGCCTTTTTTTCGGAGCTCTCATGTCTATTAAACCATTTTTTTTTCTCCTTCACGTTCCCGCTTTGGCGCCACCGAGGATTTTGTCGCCAAGAGAATTGCCCGTCGACATCTGGCCCGTTTTTGCCCACCTCTGGTTAAGTGTGAGGTTGCTTTACAAATTCTTCGATTATAGTTCATGACGTCTACTGTGTAACTGAGCGTAACTTTTCACTCCAAGGAAATGAGAAGGCCTGAACACAGACGATGTCCTCTGTCACACAAGTATATAAATGTTTGTCTATACATGTTGCATATATGTTTGAAGGAAGTTGCACTAATTTATAATTTTGAAATCGTTTCAACATTAGATCGCGATTAACTTTACTTTTTGTTGCAGAAAACGGAAAACCTGACCATTCCAAGCTGGGCGGAGAGTACTTGGGAAGCTTTAGAAAAGAACAGCAACGTCTGCTATCATTACCACTTCAAAACTAGGCTGCTGCACAGATTGAGAGCTGGTGAGATTCTGTGTCATGTTCGAAATCAGGAGAAACGGGCAGAAATTGAAAGAGGAATTTTTAAATAACGTGATGCTTGCTTTTACACACATCCAAAATCAAAACACATTAGAACTTCGATTTCCCGAGATGATCGGGATCGTAATCACCTCGATAATCGGAACTCAGTTAATAGAGACTAAATTTTAAGTCACGACTTTTTCTTTCAACAGGGTTTTCCAAAATTGCTTATTTAAAATTATAAAAATAAGTCCGTAAGTATAGTTCAGAAACGGATTCCGAGACTACCACTTTTGGACGATTTTACACCGGAAAGAGGCGTCAGGCAATGAGTCCATATGAGCGCATTTCCGGAGTTCTTTGTTAGATCACGCTCAGTAAAATGTAAACATCACCCTTCCATTCTTCACTTTCCCCCTATTTTGATGAAAATAACTTTGCCCGGTGCCCGCAAAAGCGCGGACGGTTTCCGAATCCGTTGCTATATAATACTACCATGTGCTAGCGTTCTAACAAACTCTTTTATTAGTGATAAAACTTCTTACATGCATGTTTTGAAACATTAATTAGTTCTGATAAGGAGATTCTCGAATTTTACAGATTTAAGTCGCTTCCTTTTAATTTCCCAATTTTCTTTAAGTGTGCTCTCAGAAGAATACTTTCAGCCGCTCAACAACACGAAACTTTCCAACAAATTTGCAGGACCTTTGAAATTTTGCAAAAATTTTCAAATTTCATAAATTCCATGCAGTTTTCATGAAAGTGTATGGAATTCGGCCACATCACTACTGAAGTACTTAAGAATGAAGCTGTGTTTATATTTTTTTCTCTTAACTTCTTGAGCTGCGAAAGATAACCTGGCGATAACGACATTTTACATGCCATTACATCCTGAAAATCAGCTCCAATTCCGAATTTGACACCCTTTTCTGAATTAAAAAAATGATAAACATAGTTCGATTTTCTGGTATCGGTTCGTCTAACGGTATCAGACGGTCCAGAGGAACCTTTCTTGATTGATAGCAGCCCGGATAATACATAAAAATATATATCACCTTCTGATGTTGATAGCTCGTTTCCGTTGCACTCTTTTCAAACTTTATTGGAGTCATGAAGATGATTCCTATTAAAATTTGAAAGTTAGTGTGAAGTTCAAGGACATTATAGGAAAAAATTTCTGGTAAGATCTTTAAGATGCCAGTTTAAAGCTGATAGAATTGTTCAAAATATTAACTTGAACTGACAAACAAAACGCGGACATCAAGAAATCCTACATTCTAGGTAACTAGAAAATCACCCGTCATACCATGATGGGTGCAAATTGCCTCTTCATTCGAGAGATTTCCAGTCAAATTTGACGTGTTTAAATAGATATATATGCGAGAGAAATATTTAAAAATGATTGAAAACAAATAAAATAAACATATGTTTTTGGACAGGAAATATTTTTCTTATTTGCATATTTCTTTATTCAAAAAACCTCTTGGCAAACAGCAATCCGTGTGAACTATTTTTCGTTGTTTAACAATTTTCCTTGTACTTCAGATCAGTATTCTAATAAAAAAAAGCACTTCTCTGCTTGTCAAAAGTTGCCAAAAAATATTATCAAATTTTATCATCACGATTGCAAAAAATAATCAGATGCATCGTGGCATCCAAACTATATCACGCGCATGACATACCACTGACGTAATGTACTGCTTTCCATTGAAAAACGGAAATTAATTTGAAATATATGATTAATATAATTTAAAATTTCTCGGGAACTATTGATCATAGCGAGATACATTTTATATCAATCGATAGAAAATTTTATTTCACTATTTTAAAGGTATTAAAATTTGAAATTAGAACAATTACTCTTTTAAATTCAAAATTACGGAAATTTAGGTGCTCTAACAATGAGATAATTCTATTTAACGTCTCGCAGTGCTTGGCGCGAGTTTTATTGTTGGTGACGTCAGAGCGTTACGGAGAGACATATCTGGGCAATTGTATTAGTAATATATCGCCTAAATTTGGTAAAATCTATTCTACAAAATGGGAATTTCGTAAACCGGTTTTCACCTCATTTAAAAATTATCATCTTTGGAGAATTTTACATTACAAGAATAATATACAGTTTCAATAAGATGACAAAAACGCAATATCCGGAAAATGCATAGACGTGTAAATTCTTGTTTTATGTTTTGATTCAAATGATGCATTTTATCGAACTCTTTCCTGTCTTTCTGGTAATTGTGGGTCGCGCTTTGTAGCCGTGGGGGTGTTGTAACCTATACGGCTTTGCAGAGTGATGCTTTTAGGCATAACTTAAAATGTACCTTCTCTAAATACTTTATAATAATTTAACTATCGATATATATAAAACACTAAGGTACTTGGCACAGAAAAGAGGTTAATTTCTCTTTTGCCGATGGCAACGATCGGTTTGTTTACAGAACAAAAACTGTAGCCTGTACCATGTTAGGCCTAACTTCATAGTCGTAGCCTGTTACTATATTCATTCTGGTGTAAAATAACTTTGTCTCGAAAAAAAAAATGAATTTAAGATGAAGAATTCACAATATTTCTTACAATGTAATGCAACTTTGAATGAAATTATTCAAACGAGATCAGTTAGAAATGAAGCAGATGGGCTTAAGCGAGCCAAAGAAAGCATAGATGAACGTCAAAATAGTTTAAGTCAGCGAAGATAAAATAGTGTCCACAAACTGAGGTGAACATCATGGAACTTGCTATTGTGAACATTGTTCATTTTGCCCAGTCAATAAAGGTCTTGAAAGGGGAAAAAATTGCGCAAAGCTGAATTTTACACCATTGATAGACCCCTACCAGAAGAGCATTTAATACAAAAATCCCCCTGGAGCTTTTCACCCCCTTCAAAAGTTCAAAATGGCAAAATCTACGGAACGGCCATTATCTCTGTAACTGATGAGCGGATCAAGTTCAACGTATTACTGATTTGTTTATTATTAAATGGGCTACAAGAATGTTGTAATTCATATTTACGTTACACCTAATAGTTTTTAGA
Source organism: Araneus ventricosus (assembly GCA_013235015.1). Taxonomy (NCBI): domain Eukaryota; kingdom Metazoa; phylum Arthropoda; class Arachnida; order Araneae; family Araneidae; genus Araneus; species Araneus ventricosus. The sequence goes on from BGPR01000592.1 coordinate 149,640, forward strand.
AATTTAGGAAAATATGTGAAAAAAGTAGATTCTTTACTTTAAAAGTTTTGATTTTTGCTCTCTATTTTTATATATGTCATATTATGCAGAAATCCCTCCTGCAAAAGTTATAGCCTACATTTTTTTTAATCTGCTGATATACAGTTTTATTTATTTATGTGCAATGCTAACGTTGGGGGAGGGGTAAGAATGCAAGAAAATTCGGCATGCCACGCGGTTCTCAGTTATCGCGACTAGTGGTTTGAAAAAAAAAACCATTAAATCGTATAGTTTTAAAAATTGGTACACATGTTCGTGAGGGACTCCTGTTCAGCATATTAAAAGTCCCCGGTCTTGGGGGAAGCTCGTGCCACCATCTTGGATTTCACCCCCTTTTAGTTTTTCTTTAATATCTCGAAAATTATTCACTTTTCGAATTACATGTGATACAACAAATTAAAGAGCATAAAATTCCCTACAAAAACATTCTTTTATTTTTATTCTAGCTTTAACAGTTTCCGAGATAACGGATTTCAAAGTTTGCCGTCATCTTGGATTTCATCCCTTCTCTTTTGGTTCTTCTTGAATATCTCGAAAACTATTCAATTTTCAAGTTACATCGGATTTAACAAATTAAAGAGTGTAAAATTCCCTACAAATGCATGATTTATTTTTCTTTTAGCTTCTATAGTTTTTGAGATAATTGGTATCAAATTGGATTAATTAGTAAAAAATCTTAGTCGACAGTCCAGTCAACGAATGGTTTGAAAAAAAACACTAAATCGTATAGTTTTGAAAATTGTTATTACACGGGTTCGCGAGGGACTCCTGTTGAACATACTAAAAGTCCATTTGAGACAAATTATCTCAAATGGACAAATGGGATGGAAATGGTCCTGGGGGAGCTCGCGCCACCATCTTGTATTTCCTCCTCCCCCCTTCTTTCAGTTTTTCTTAAATATCTCGAAAACTATTCAATTTTCAAATTACACATGATACATTAAACTACCAATTAAAGAGAATGCTTTTATTATTCTTTAAGCTTTTTTGGAAATTAAAAAAAAAGTACATCATGGACAGACCATCCTAATATGTTGTGTACTTTATTCTCTTTTAATCATCCAGCTCTCTTTATGCTTTCATTTTATTTATATTTGCTGATTATCTTATATAATATTGGCGTAGTTTGGGTTAAAATCACTAAGTCTAAAAACCATAGTTTCGAGATGCAGTCAGTTTCTTGCTGTCTACTTGACTGCAGAAGTCCCTCAAACGGTTTTAGTGGACTTAGTGACTTCTGCCTGAACGACGACGAATATTCAATCACTGCTATTTATACTATACAGCTTTATTCTACAGAAGGTGGATGCACACTATATTTCTTAGAATAAATTGGTGAGTTTAAGCATGCCAACCCAGTACAATACTAACACAGGTTGGCTTCCATAGCTTACCATAGTACTACCACAATTTTTTATATAAGCACACGATAGTTGATGAAATAGATCATCTGGATCAAATGGTTTGTAAATTATAATTCGTTTCAGTGCTCTTTTGAAACTTCCACTGTATTTTAGTTTCAGTTTTCCATCCCCACTTTGTAGTGGCGAGTTTCTTTCCCAACCAGACCTGAGTTCTAAAAAAAGTATTCACGGTACGCTTTCGTCAGGCCAAAGTTAGATCATATCCTACTTTTTTGTGCCAAAATCACAAATCTGTAATATCGGTCCTCGTTCAACGTTGAATATTTTTTCAACACATACAACACAAGGTTCTCTCCACAATTCACCTTTCGATGAGGTAGAATTCAGAAGAATCTCGGCCCAGCTGTCAGCTTCTGGTCACAATAATTAAGCGTTTCCATTGCTTTCATTTTTCTATACCATAAAAACAAGAGTTGGTATCGGAGCCGGTCAATGCATGAATAAATGTCAGAAGTTGTCGGGAACATTCAATTATTTCAATTTTCTACATTGACTTGAATTTTTGATCACTGTTTCTATCTTCTATATGACTGTTGAAAAATAGCACCACCATTCTCTTTACGAAAAATATATTTTGATAAAAAACAGCGTTTGTATTCTTGGACAACGAAAACAATAAGAGAATATTCAAGCTTTCTCTGGGATCAGAGGTTGGGAATCATGGATTAAGAGTAATTACAGGGGAAGATGACGAAGCAGACATTGTAATGACAGCTATAAGCTAAATTAATATTACTTCTAGCGTTGCAGTCGTGGATCCAGATACAAATTTTATAGTGTGTGTCCATCTTAAGTAGAATGAAGTTTTACAATAATGGAAATAGCTACAATTGAATATATTATGGAAACAACAAATGTGAAGTTATAAAGATCTGGATGATAAAAGAGAATAAAATTTATTACTTGTTAGTGGTGGGTGGATGGTCTGTGATGCTGCAAAGATTTTATAGCTATGCGATGATGCCTTAAACAGCTTCCAGATTGACTAGTACGGGACATGTCGAGTCCTTAAATGGTGGATATTGGAATGACCCTTAGTGAAAAGAGCCAAGGGAAACCCCCGAACCCAAACTGCCATAAGTTAGAAATGGTGTAAGAATTTTTTTCATGCTGTTTTATTATATGTTGTTACTTCCTCGTTAAACAAAGTTAAAAGATGTCGATTGAATGGCCATCATTCCATTCATTTACTTTACATCTTGAAGTAGATGTAATCCCATTACATCTACTTCATTCTCACCTTAGGTAATCAACTATTTAAGCCTTAGTACAGGAAGTCACATTGATTGCGATAACAACGGAACGAATGCGTTTTGTTACTGCGCTTGGGTAGCTGCTGAAATCGGTACTCAGTTAAAACGTAAACTTTCAGTAACACCTCTCCCTCTACGGAAAGATGTATACCGTTTCCTTATGCTTTCCCCCTGAGGATTGAAAGCGCCAAAAGGAATTATGTTAAATTGTTGATGTATTTATATATTACTGCAAAATTAAACACTGATTATATTTATGCACTGAAAAACGTTGGGTGTACGATCCGCTCCTCCTTTCTATCATCTTAAATAGGGATGGCGGTTATTGCAAAAAAAAAAAAAAAAAAAAAAACCGGTTTTCGGTTAAACCGGTTTTTTCACCTCCGATTTAATCTAGCGGTTCAAACCGCTTAAAATAAATGGTTTTTGAAAAAACCTGTTTTCGGGTTTTTAAAAAAAAATAACGTTTGTGGACAGAATTTTTTATTAATAATAATATACAATAAGTAAGTATTAATAAAATAATCAACTGATGTAATAAGTAATGATTATAAATAAGTAATTGATGCAATAAGTAATAATAATAAATTAGTAATTAATACAATCAGTAAGTATTGTAGACAAGATTTTAAGAATTGAATTATGTATTGTAGACAAATAAAAAAAAGAATTTCGAGGGTACAGACGTAAATAATCGTATTTTATGTTTCTTGCGTCCATATGTATAATAATAAAAAAACTATGTCTAAATTTTTATACAGTCTGTATCTCTTATTAATAAAATTTATAAAAATATTTTTGGCACACTGAAATTAAAAAAAAAAAATGTTCCACTCTTCTGCGACCAAAACGAATCGAGTAATGAAAGCTTGAGACTATTTCAGACCATCTCAATGTCCGCTTCGAGGAAGCGGTGGTCTTTTATTGGCCTAAGATGATGAAATTCAAAATTTTATAACTCGAACCTAAAATCGAGCCTATCTTTTGATAACTGATTTTGCCGGTTTTTCCCCCTGGTTTTTGGATTAAAAAAAAGCCGGTTTAAACCGGGGCAAAAAAAATAACCGAAAAAACAGGTTAACTGAAACAAAAAAAAAACGATTTTCGGTTTAAACCGGTAGGTTTTTCCCATCCCTAATCTTAATTAGAAAGGTAAGAAAGGCTGAAGGATGAACAATATCTGCCGGAATAATCTTTATGGATATTCTGAAAGAGTTCCATCAGCTGCTTTAAAGTGGATCATTTCGAATGAAGACTGATAAGTTAATCTATTTGAAATTTGTTTCATAAAATGTTTTTGAGCTTTAGTTGCATTTTTAAACATCCAGTAGCAATTTAGCATAATTTTTTGTCTAAAGTTTAATTTGGCTCCAGTCATAATTTCAGATCAGAATTAAGAGATTTATTACAAAAATTTTGAATGCATTATTTACATTTTTTGGAGGCATCTGGTTGATTTAGTCAGTTAAATGAACAACCAGTAGAATTCTGGTAAGACTTTAAGTCAATTTAGATAATCTCTTTCTCTCTGTAGGCCCAGTAATTGGCATGATAATGGGAAGAATGAAAGACAAAATACAAAATCCGAAATCCAAGTTGAAGGTTTACGTGTATTCTGGAGTAAGTATTTGATATGTTCTATGTCTTTTTTTAATATGTTGTTGATTAATCGATAACTGGTATAGGATCGGGAGGAAAAGCGGTTCCGATGTTTCGGGTGACAATGTTGAAAGGCGTCGCACAAACTAAATATTTTAGAATTTAATTCAACCTTATGAAGGCAAATATGGCAAAAGAGAGGATAAAAAATGCTACCTTCAAGATTCTATTTGCCATTGGTGATGGCAGATGATCGTTTTGGACACTGATAGTTTTTTTTCGTTCCTCGACTTGCTGGTGCCAAGCGATAGAATGTTCTTTAATACAGTAGTCGCCGCTTGTAGTAATCACGGATGTAGTGATCAATCGGTTGTACTGATCAAAATAGCACAAAACGATCTCCCTTATCAAAACACACAGAAAATCAGCCGGTTCTAGTGATCAACAACTCGATTGTAGTGATGGATTTCCATGAGATGACGTCGTAGAAGATGAGGACAATGACGACGAAGAGGGGCCAAAAGGAATATCATTTTCAGCCCAAGAAACTCTGCAAGCCCTTCGCACTTTAAGAAATCAGTCCAATACCGTGCGTTGAATCTTTTGATGAGCATTATTCATACGAATGGTTTATACCACAGATGCATGAAAATGTTTAAATAATAATAATAATAAAAACAGGTTGCTCTTGAAATTTTTTTAAGAAAGCTTGAAAAAATGAAAAGTGCAATTTTTTTTTTTCAATTCTGTATACATTGTATCAGTTTTCGTTTTCTGATTAAAACGAGCGAGTACATATCAACAGTGTTATGTGATTTGTTTTATCTCTTATCCTTGTATATCTGAACTTGAATTATCTTCAATGTATTTTAGATGTACTGACCATTCGGATGTAGTAATCACCTTGGCTTTGACCCAAAGTGATCACTACAAGCGGCGTCCACTGTACTTTGTATCTGGACAAAGTTTCAATTCACCACATTTTGCGTTGCTTAGGAAGCCAGTTTCTGCTCATATAACAGCTTCCTGGTTAAAGAATCGTCAAATCCAGATTTCTATAAAACAATATTTCGTAGCTTACATTAGATTTGCTTTGATTGCAGGGGCGTATTGAGGTTAAGTGGTGCTCTGGACATGGTATATTTTCACCCCCTCATCGCATTTGACTTTAAAAAGTAGCATAAACTCATTAAGTTTTCTCACGATGGCCATGAAGCAAGGAAAATAAGATTTTTTTATCGCAATAACCAACAGTGGCTTAATAAACGTAAATGGTACCTTGGGCATGATATTATTTTTATGCCCCCTCATCAGATTTTGTTTTTAAAATGGCATTTATTTATTTATTTGCCCAAGCCGGCGCAGCCTACCCAGAAGGTGTAAGGCACTGACCCGGACGGCGGGGCGCAGAAATGTTTTGACTCTGTGGCATCCCTTAAAACTAGCGCACGGGGCATCTATACCCCCTTGACTTCCGGTCGCTACTCCACTGTTCGAATGCAGTGTTAAATTTTCTGTTTTAAATACAAATCCTGGTTGAAATCAAGAAACCTAATGTACACCCGCTCCGCCATAGCGTGTCAACATGCCCCATCGCCAATAAGATTGCATTAGCAGCTATCCTATTTCTTGGTACTGTTTCGACGATGGGGCGACTTGGCATGCTTGGCGGAGTAGGTGTACATCACTTTAGATTTCAACCTACATTCTCTCCAGCTTAAGTCTACTTTAAATTTCTGCCAAATTTATGGATATGATGTAAAAGGATATAATAATTTCATTGGTGTTGCACTTTAGGAAAGATTAGAGCCTGAAATGCCTATACCTTATTGCCCTCCTATCGCTACGGCACTGTATAGTCTTAGAGCAAGAACAAAATCCAGTGGATGCCTTGGCGGGGTTCTATTAACTTGACGGAGTCCTATATTGACTTCCTATTAGCAAATATGCAATATATCTAATTAAAACTTTAATTTGAATCTTTTATATTCATTCTTCTCTTTCAGCATGGCAGCAACGTAGCCGCCGTCCTCAATGCTCTCCAGGTGTTCAACCACCGTATTCCAACCTACGCTTCCACTATCCTGTTAGAGCTGTATCAAGAAGTGGAAGGAAGTCATACCGTTAGAATACTACTCTCCAACGCAACCGAACCCGAGAAGCACATCCCACCACCGCATGTTCTGCAGTTACCCGGATGCGGCGAGTACTGCCCCCTGGAAGAGCTGGAGAGACAGACAGCCGATCTTTTCCCTCTGGATTGGGAAAGGGAGTGTCTAGAACCAGATCAGAATCGAATCATGCAACTCCTGAAAGAACCCGCGTAGTATCATGCAACTCATGAAAGAACCCATAATGTTTCTAAGATGAAACAGGTGTTACCTAGACTGTTAAAGGCAACAGAATCATAATGACTCAATAATCAAAGCAGGATCTAATTGCCTGTCTTATTTGGCTTCCATGAGGTATTTTATCAAAAACATTGGAAATTGAAGGGAATTGACAAAATTTCATTTGGAGGCGATTTTGTAAGTTACTTCCAAACCAAGAAGCCGGAACCCCAAAAGAGATTCTGATGGCAGTATTCATAGAACAGGATTAAATATGTTTTCTCTAATGAAACATCTTGAAGGATGGGAAGCCCCTTTCCATTGCTGTTACTTGTGTGTTATCAGTGATATGATTACTATGTTATTCCTCATCCGTATGTTGTTCTTCATTAAAATAATAACTGATATAGTTTCAACAAACCTATTCTTTTTAAACTCGAGTTCTGGAAAACACTCTTAGGTTCTTGCACAACTCTAGCCATTATGGTCATAGTGGCAAAATTTTATGTTTCGTATTTGGATCAATTAAAAAAAATGAGATGAAATATTTTTTCCGAAAAGAGGAGTAGTTAATTTGTTGAAAATCATAGGGATTCAAAACTTAATTTATTAAAAGTTTTTTCATTTGTTTCGAAGATCGTAGCATTTAACTTTTTACATTGAATAGTTCTGTTTTTTAAAATTTAATTTCATTCAATTTTTGGTTTTCACAAATATTTTAGATAGGCAGAGTGAAGCTTTGAGCTGGAATACTCGATATGAAAATATTTCGGGGACAGTCGGAGTGAAACCAAAAGTGAATTTCTGAGTCTCATCTAGCTTTCATTCACTAACATCGAGCCCATTATTTCTTCAGTGTTAAGCATCTAGTGCTAAATGTTGCGGCTACAGGAAAAACACTTTTATGAAAACTGTACTTTAATCACAGACATGAGCGCTAGTTGGAGATAGACTTTGACAGAAGCAAGTGTGGTTCAATCTAACTGAAAAAGAAATAGATAAAATTTTGACGAAAGAACGCGATTCTCACTCATATTGAATCGATTGATTTTAAAAGGAGACATCTGACATTTTCAAAATTTTACAGGAGAAGAAAAAAACGAATGCTCTCTAAACAGCATCGAAATTAGGCTTAAAGATATTTCTAATATGTTTCACAGTAAAAAATGAACCTTTCGGCGACAACCAAAAAAATATTACAATTATTAATTTTTACAAAAACTCAAATTCAAATTTTGCAGAAGTCCCTTTTAACATCAAGCAGCATGAATGCTTCTGAATTTCAGGAATAAATGATTAGAAAGCCTGGAATATCAATGAAACTTAACTAAAAATCAAAATTTATTCATTTGTGAGTAAATTTAAAATTAAAGTCTGAAAATAAAATAAAATTTAAAAGCTATTTGTTTATAAGTAAAACTCAGACTTATAACAATTTAATTTTTTAGGAAAAAACAATTTGAAGCCATGAATATCATGGAAACTCAAATAAAATTCAAAATTAATTATTTGCAAGCAAACTTAAATTTGAAAGAATCTAATAAAATTTTATAGTAAAATTCAGCATAAATTAAAAAAATTTAAAACAAAGAAGTCACGAAAAAATGATGAAAAAACCTGGAATATCAGTGAAATTCAAATAAAATTTAAAAATTATTTATTTTCAAATAAATTTAATTTGAAAAGGTGCTGTTTTCAAGTAAAATTTAGATTTAAAAATTAATTAAAATGATTATAAAGACAGAAATCTTAATATAAATAGAAGTCATTGTGGGTATGTATGTATGTTTGTACGTATGTTGAACATCTCCTCCTAAACCACTGTACTGATTTCAACCAAACTTTGCACACTTATTAATTAAGACAAGGGAAATTACTGTCAACTTTTCAAAGTGCAAATGTTAATTAAACAGTCAGTTAATTAGAAATTAACCGAAACCGTTTTTTCGCAGTAAGTTCGGAGCAAATTATCCCTCAAAAATTATTTTTATGCCATCTTAAAGTTCACATTTTTACCTTTTCAATGATACCAATTTTATGTCTGTGACATTTTTCTTCAATTTTTATTAATTATTCGAAATTTATTAAATTGCTAATTACCTGCAGAGGATTTTGAAATAACGCAAATTTATAGCTGCTCTGTTGCTAAGCAACGGCTAGACTTTGAACTAATTTACATATATTTCTGAAATTTTTGTTTATTTTTATAAATATATCTTAATACAAATAAAAGTCAATGTCGGTATGTTTGTATGTATGTTCCACATCTCCTCCTAAACCACTGTACCGTTTAGAACCAAGTTTTGCATACTTCTTATTTAAGAAAAGTGGAAGATACCTGTAAACTTTTCAAAGTGCAAAAGTTAGTTAAACAGTCAGTTAGAAATTAACCGTATCCGTTTTTCCGCAGTAACTTCGCCCCAATTTGTTCCACACAAAATATTTTTATACCATCTTAAAGTTCAAAATTTTTCCTTTTCAATGATACCAATTTTATATCTGTTAAATGTGTCCTTAAATTCTTATTAATTTTAAAAAGTTAATAAATAATTGATTCCCTGCAGATGATTTTGAAATAACGCAAATTTATAGATACTTGCTAAGCAACGGCTAGACTTTGAACTAATATACCTTTATGTCTGAAATTTTTGCTTCTTTTTATAAATATATTGTATATAAGACGAGAGAGATCATCATCAACTTTTAAAGGCCATAATCTTATTAAAATTTCAGTTAATTGGAAATTAAGCAAGATATGGCATTTCCGTGATATTTTTCGAAAATATGTATTATGTCACTAAAACTATTTTTGCACATTTGAAGTTAATAAAGTTATCTTTTCATGACACAAGTTTCATTTCCGCGCCCTCGCATTAGCGGAGCTTGCTAGAGTGTGATAGAAAATAAATACGGCTAAGTTTTTAAACATACGCATCTCTTTCAATATGATTCTTCACCTAAATATTTTACAATTACTATAATCTACAATGAAAAACCTTCTGATAGTCATTGTATTCAGGGTTACAGAACGCCGCCCCATGTCCTCGTACCTGAAGCCATTACAGCAACCGAACTGGTTGAGTGGACATGTGACTATTCTGGGTTACAGTAGGTTCGAATTTTTTTATCCACGCAGGGTAGGGGAAATGACAAATTTTTGAGAAGTATACGAGAAAGTTTAGGGGAGGCCACTCCCTCTGGTTCGTTGTAAGAGTTTTCAGCATCTATCATCAAAATAGTTAAGAAAATTCAGTTGGTTTTTATTCATTTATTTATTCGAATTTTTTGTAAAAATACAAAAGGTAATAATTGAAAATTATATAAAAATTCAGGAAATTGAAAAATTGCCTTTCCCATAGAAATAGACATCGTCTGGCTTTAAATCTAAAAAATACTTTGAATTATTATTTGCTCTTTAAAATAACTATTTTTCACTCAGAGCTATTTATTAATAGTTTTTCTAAGTAATTATCGTCAGATTTTGGTCACTTTATAGAATTAAAATAATTGTTTAGTCTGTTTTAGCATTACTATATGATATTTCTGTAATTTTGTGGAAATGGCCAGCTGGCATTTTAGAAAAAGAGAATAAATAAATTTTTAATTTAAAAGTTTAAGAGAAACATCCAAAAGCTGTTTGTTGACTTTTTAAAGCGATCTTTGGATAATATGTATAGAATTTTTCAAAAAGATAATTAATACTACAATAAGAGATGGTCTGGTACACAAAAGAAAACATGTCTGTGAGCTTTAAGTTCGCAATGGCAATCTTAAGACCTGTCACCACTTACGCATGTCCCGTCTGGGCCTATGCATCTAAATCTAACTTCCAAATCATTATCAGGTGCCAAAATATTATCCTTAGACAAATTTCAAAAGCGAGATGAGGAATGAAGACATCAGATATGCTCTGAATACCCTCAATTAAGGATTTCATTAAATCTATTGCAGGAAAAAATTTTCAACTGTCGCAAACAAATAAAAAATGAAGCTATAAAAGAAACTGAATTACTTTCTTTTTTTCGTATGCGTCAGTAAATGTTTCTTTAAATTTACTTGTTGAAAAAAAAGCTATACTGCAAATCTCGCAGACATGAGGTTTCTCTTTCCTAAGAGTCAGTAAATATCTATTTAGGTTTCCTAGTTGAGAAAACATTTTAATACACATATCGCAGACAAATCGCTTCTCTTTGGTATGTGTTTGTCATTGTATTTTGCAATATGATTTTTTAAAAATTTATGAATAGTCAATTGTTGGAATTATTTTCATTCCAAAAAAAAAAAAACGCTGAGCAGCTTCACTATTTGGATTTCACTTCACTTCTTCTGCTCAACAACGTAAACGAGGAATAACTGACTTGTCCATCAAGTGCACTGCTGAATGCATTCCGTGGACGCCTCACGGAACTTCTCGTCCGCGCACTGACCTGAGGTCAAGAAAGCCACTAAATTTGCGTAGGCTCTCCTACCACAGGACTACGCAACAGCCCATGCATAAAATGGGTCAAGGAAGTGAAGAGCGATGAAACTTGTACTGTTCAGCAACGGATTCCGAGACTACCACTTTTGGTCGATTTTACACCGGAAATTGGTGTCAGGTAATGAGTCATATGAGCGCATTTTCGGAGTTCTTTGTTAGATGCCGCTCAGTAAAATGTAAACATCACCCTTCCATTCTTCACTTCCCCCCCCTATTTTGATGAAAATAACTCCGCCCGGCGCATGCGCAAAAGCGCGGAAGGTTTCCGAATCCGTTGTTAAACAATACATAGAGTCAGTTAAAGTGAAGTGAGTTTATGAGGAGTGAGGGAGTGATTGTATGCAAAAAATATCTTTTTATTGATACTAGCATTAAATGATCAAATCTTCAAATAAGTTGCAAAACCTCCATTTAATCTTGAAATGAAATTTATACCTTTTTTCATTTTTTCACGAATAAATCATAACGTTTTTATCTTCCATTTCTTAAAATACGGAAAACAAATTCCATTTTTTATTCTGTGTTCGCAGTCTTTGGTATTATTGATAGAAATTTCTACTTTAATTTTAATTCAGCTACATTTTGAGCAAACTAGTAACAAAAACATGTAGGATATTAAGCAGCAGTAGCCATGTCACGTTAGTTCAATAAGCCAATAAATTGCGAATTATGAATCTCTACTAAAAATAAAGGCAGGGTATCTGCCAAAATACAGCGTTGCAAAATCATGAATTTCCATGACTTTCCCTGATTACGGTCAATAATTTTCCATGACTTAGAAATGCTTTAGTTAAAGTATATATGAATTAAAACGTCTTATGTAAATGCAAACAAAATGTATGCGTTTGGAGATAATACAGGAAATTTGGGATAGAAAAAGTACTTATAAATGTTTACAAACTCGTGTACATAGAAATAAATTATTGTATTTCCATATCTAATCTAAGCTTAATCATATAGCTATTTTGTAAATGCAACCAAAATTTTTTAAATTCAATTTGAATTCATTAATTTTAGCCAAATGATAAGAAAGTAAAATTAACAGTAAATAATGCAACTGTGATGATTTTTCAAAAATATTTAACGTATCACAATAATGATTATTTACATTTCTGTATTAATCTCAAAAATTAATGTCTCAATATAAAGTTCTTATATTTAAACTTAATTTGAATCTTCACAGTAAGGATTTTCTCTTTTCCTCCAAAATTTGAATTTTTTCTTCAAATTCAGTTTCTTCCTTCTCTTTTTCCAATCGGATTTTCTTTTTCTGATTATATAACTGCTGCAATTCATTTTCTAATTTTCTCTTTTCTTGTTTTTTTATCTAAAAATTCTTTCTTCCTCATTAAATCATTAAATTAATCTTACTCATTAATTAATACCGATGCCTCGCACTACGAACACCTAACAGCATTCTTTTAGTAATAGAGACATTTTCAACTCCCCCAAGAGATTTAATTCCATCGTATGCTCGTCTTTGATTAATCAAACTTTGCTCTTTGAAGTTTTCAACTAGCATTGTTTTATTCTCAGAGAAGCCCCTTTCCACTGAAGCATTTCCATGGGAGAATATAAAGCATAATTTTACAACCTGCCACAGATCTTCCCATTTTTTTCCTTTGACAATAATCCATAGTAAAAGTTATCGAGCTCTAGATTGAACTCATCAGATAAAAAAATTTTCAAACTCATCCTGGTATCTTTCTTTGACAACAGAACAAAAGGATACATATTGGTCTTTTGCTCTTTCTGCCACTGTCTCGGTGATTCGGTTTGCATTATGTAGTACTTCAAAAATTATGTTAAACCGAGTTAACCCAATACTTGAATTATTCAACATAACAGAAGGATGCAAGCTGGATAAACCTCTAACAAGTTTATATTTGAGTGGGCTCTTATCAATAATTTTTTGAGCCAAATTCTGCAAAATTTTCTGGCAGTCCAGAAAAAAAAGAGCTTTATCTTGTCAGCTATTTTTAACTATTTCAAGTATTCTTTAGCTCCAAAGCCAATATCTATGCTCTTAGCTTCCAAGAGACTATCTTTAGAGTTGAGGTCAAGTTTCAACAATGCTGAGCCCTCCACAAATTTTTCAGGCTTGACAAATTTTTTTATGATCCCTCCTAACAGCTGAGACAATTCTGCATACAAGTAGGGCACACACACTTTTCACTTTGAAAATTTGTCAAAAAAGTTTCACATTGTAGTGACAATGACCCAACGAAAACAAGTTTGGATTTTATGAAAGGATCTTTCATAGATGTTTTCAAAGAGGCCTTAAGTTTGCTATCAATATGTTTTAATTGTGATAGATACTTCGTGACTGGCTCAACTATTTCAATGGCTCTTGTTATGCAATCATTGTTTTCTAGCCATCGAACAGCACAAAATTTTTTCGGAAAAATAGAACAACCTGTAATTCTAGTAAAATCTGCTCTTCTAGCTGGAGAATCCTTAAATAAATAATATAAATTTCTTAAAATAGCAAAAATGTCCCAATCAACTGACTTCAGGCCTGCCCTCATGGCCCCATGGATAACATGTAAGCCACAAGTGCCCATTTTAATCAAGTGCTTGCCATCAGGGTATTCATTACTAATGTGCTCTTCAAGTTTGTTCAAAAAAGACAAATTTACATTTGGCCCATTCATGGACACATATAATATCTTTGACAATGGTATATCACTCAAAGCCTTGAGAAAATTGTCTAATAAATCTTGAGCTGTTGCACGTCCAAGAAAAATACTCCCATAATACCTTCCATCCAAAATCTTGCAATCAAGTCCATTTGTCCTTTCTGGGCCACTTTATTAAGAGATTCATCAAAGCATGTAGTTATATCGCTGCAATTTTTCAAAGTGTCAAGGAGTGTTTCATGAAAATAATGGGAAATCCCATAATGAATAATGTAAGATACTTTGTCTTTTCCTAATTGAAATTGCTGAGCAAGGGTACTGTCAGAAAACATACACTTAAATATTTTTGATATGTTACTGCACGAATTTAAAGACAACTTTTTTTCTACCACAATCATTGCCCATAAAATCTCAGCTTTCAAAGTTTCATCATTAGTTTTAACAAGTTGAATAGTCTGCTCCTTATCTTTTTTGTTGCTAAAAATTTCTGGCTGTGCAGTTTCTCCAGAATTTGCACTTTCTGTAGAATCACCAGGCTTGCTAGTTCCACATTGCGAGATAAAAAAGGAACTCATTAATGATTGTGACGGCTGTTGCTTTAAAATATTTTTATGTTCGCTTCCACGAGCATGACACTTTATTGCCCCTATTCCCATGTTACTCAAAGAAAAAGTGGACTTGCATGCAATACAATGAGCACTACGAATGTCATCTTTTACGGTACTCAACCAGACAGCAAACTGTGGAAAGGCTGCTTTATCTAACCATCTAAGGTTGAATTTTGTAAATTTTGTTGGTGCCATTTCCTCAAATGTGCAGAGATCTGGAAAAAAACACCTATATTAAAACATTCTAATGATTAAAATTTCAAGATTTTTTAAACAAATAACTGATTCTCTCTCACACACACAAAACGTTTAACATTGGAATATATATAGATTATGTAAAATACATTAAAATTAAAAATAATTGTTAATGACTCATTTTTAAAATATATTAGGCTTGATCTTAAAAAAAGTCAAACACTGAAAAATAAAAAAATGAAGTTTTCAAACAAAAATAGTATAATAAACCTCATAAAAAAACTCACTGTAAAAACCCCACCAAGCCATAAGATGAAATCAACAGCTATAAAAA
>BGPR01000592.1:164565-174615 GCA_013235015.1 Araneus ventricosus
ACATTGTACTTCGTTCAGTTACGTATTGCTCGTTAGCTTTTGTTCTTCATAAAGTCATCGCTTAAGCATTTTTTCCTGGTAATATATATACAAGCCATCTATCGATGAATAGTTAAATTGATATCAAAGGGTCTTCACCGCAGGATCCCCGCAACATGATAGGAAACTTCGATGCTTTACTACAACATGACTATGATGGCAAAAAAAAAAAATTTCAGGTTTTTTTTACACTAAATGATGTAACTACTTTCATGGAATCAAACACGCAAAAGGTATTTTCGGCCGAGTCATTCCCACCCAAAGTCAAACCAGTTTCTATCAGCATTGATATCTCTTCCGTAAGCTCCTCCCCTTATTCCGCACCAGCAGAGTGATTAGAACTAATAAAGAAGTTACTCTTGCAACAAAATCGTTGTAGAAACAGACGCGCGCAGGATCAAAAAATTTGTTTGACGTCTAGACAACGGAAGAATATACTTTTCATACAGTTTATTGCGTCAACATATTTCACTTTCTCTATGACCTTTGCTGCCTAGGCCGTAAAGCTTCTGCTAAACTGTAAAGTCGAGGCACTCAAGTAGGATTGGTAGAAATATTTTAGGGACTGCGAGGATAAAGGTACTTTTTACCTTCTCTGTATTTCAGTGTACAGAGAAAGTATTGTACCATTAAGAATTCGAACTCGAGATTTTGGACCAGTCCCACGATTTTAGATCTCCCTGAGTCCGAAAAAACACAATTTTGGAATTATGTCTATCACGTGTCTGTGAACACGATAACTCAAAACTATTAGAGCGACGGGATGAAATTTGGTATGCTGATTTTTACACATAATTTGTAGGTTTCTAATCAAATTTTGGACAAAATCCGTCTACGGGAAGATCTGTGCCTTGCTCTGTTAAGAGGTGCTGTAATGGCATCAGGCACGGGGACATGGGGCGGCTTTTCGTTCTTCTGTCATGTCACGGTCCGGTGAAGACTATAACTCAAAAGCTTGAATAGATAGATGGATAAAATTTGGATAAAATCACGAAGTCCATATCCAAAGGTTTGGACGAGAATCCGTCGAGAGTTGATGGTCTGTCGTATGTATAATAGCATACTGTACAAATATATCTCTAACCCATAGAATAGATAAGGGATTGACGCTTTGCAACATTAGTGATCAGTCAGCCAAATTTCGTTTCAATCGGTTTGAAAAGGCGTACAAATTCATATTCATTTTTGTTTACTTGGTACCTAGAGCAATCTCTGCGCGTACGCAATCCATTCAACGATAGCGAAAAAGGTCATTTTCTCTGTTTTTCTTTTCGCTCCTTTGCCTCCTCGCATTAGAGGCTTGCTAGAGTGTATATGAAAAATAAAGCAGCTAGTTTTAATACAAGAGACTTCTTTAAATATCATTTCTTCACCTAGCAATAGGTTACATACTATAATCTACAATGAAAAAGCAAACTTCACAGTAGTCATTGCATTTCAGGTTTGCAGAACCACACTATGTCCTCGTACCTGAAGGCATTACAGCTGAACGCAGTTGAGTGGACATGGGATCAGTCGAGGTTACAGTGGGTTCGGGATTTTTTATACTCACTCGAGGGAATGGGGAAATGACATTTGCAAAGTATACGGAAAGTTTGGGGAGGCCACTCCTCTGTTTCGTTAATGAGAGTTTCAGGCATCTATCATCAAAATAGTTAAGAAAAAATCCATTGGTTTTATTCATTTATTGATTATTTTGTAAAATACAAAAGGTAATAGTGAAATTATATAAAATTCAGAAGTAAATTACCTTTCCCATTAGAAATAGAATTATCTGGTTTTTAAATCTAAAAAATACTTTGAATTTATTTGCTCTTTAAAACCTATTTTCCTCAAGTCATTTATTAATGATTTTTCTAAGTAATTATCAGTCAATTTTGGTCACTTTATAGAATTAAAATATATTTTAGTCTGTTTAGCAATTACTATATACCTGATATTTTGAATTTTGTGGAAGTGGCTGAGATTTTAGAAAGAAATAGCAATTTTAATTTAAAGTTAAAAGCATCATCCAAAGCTTGTTTGGTTGACCTTTAGATCTTTTGGATAACTATATGTAAATTTTTCCAAAATGAGTAATACTACACAATATAAAGAGATGAGTCAATTTTTACAAAAGAAAACATCTACGGGCTTTAAGTTACATAACAATCCCAAGACCTGTCACCATCTGCTCCCGTCTGGGCTTATATTAAATCAAATAGTGTTATCAGGTGAAGCCTTATCCAGACAGGATTAAATCGAAGATGGTTGATGAGTTAGAAGACATCAGATATACTTGAATACCCTCAATTAAGTATTTCATTAAATCTATTGACGGAAAAATTTTCCTGTCTACAAGACAAATAAAAATGAACAAAAAAGAAACTGAATTACGTTCTTTTTTCATGTCGATCATTAATATTTCTACAAATTTATTTTTTGAAAAAAAGCTATACAAATCTAACAATCTGATGGTATGATTCCTTAAACGTCCAGTAAATATCTATTTAGGCTCCCCAGTTGAGCTTTTATGCTAAAATCACTTCTATCTTATGTAACATGTCATTTGTTATATTACAATATCATTTTATCAAAAATTTATAAATAAGTCTGTTGGAGTATTTTCGTTCAAAAAAAAAAAAAATATAACGCCATGGGCAACTTCCTATTTAGTTTCCTTCACTTCTACTGCAACAAATAAACACGAGGAATAACTGACTTGTCCATCAAATTTTTTCACTCTGAATACATTCCCTGTGGACAGCCCTCACGGAACTTCTCAGTGCCACTGACCCTGGTCCAAGCCACTAAATTCGCTAGGCTCTCCTCTACACAGGACACCAAACAACTCATGCACTAAATAGGTCAAGGAAGATTCAGCGATGACAGACTTGCTGTGAGCAACGGTTGCCAATTCTCCACTTTTTGGACGATTTTCCGGAAGGGGTCATATGGTAATTTCGAGGTTCTTTTAGTATGCCGACTTTCCGGTAAAATGTTACCTCCTTCCTTCCTTCCCTCCCTATTTTGATAGAAAATAACTCATACCTAGCCCAGCTGCCCAAAAGCTGAAGGTTCCAGATCGTTGTTAGAAGCCCAAACATGAGTCAGGTTAAAGAGAAGTGGTTTGAGTGAGGGAGTGATTGTATGCAATATCTTTTTATATATACTAGCATTAAATAATCAAATTTTGAAATAGTTAAAACCTCCATTTAATCTTGAAATGAAATTTATATCTTATTTTTCACGAATAAATCATAACGTTTTATCTTCCATTTCGAAAATAGGAAAACAAATTCCATTTTTATTCTGTGTTTTTTAAGTCTTGGTATTATTGATAGAAATTTCTACTTTAATTTTAATCAGCTACATTTGAGCAAACTAGTAACAAAACATGTAGGATATTAGCAGCACTGGTCACTATCTGTTCAATAAGCCAATCTTGCGAATTCTTGAATCTCTACTAAAAATAAAGGAGTGATTATTTGCAGGTACTGTACCTGCGGATAGAACGATTTTTGTAGTACTGTCCTGCGGATAAAACGTTATTTGCAGATACTGTACCTACAAATAAAACGTTATTTGCAGGTACTGAAATTCAAAATCATCTCTAGGACTTTTTTGTGGAGCTTATTTCCTCTATTTTCTACAAGATTGTTCTTTTTATACTTGAGATAATGAAATGTAGTTATTTTGCGAATTTTTTAGTATTTCGAAACACCGAGATCTTTTGGTTTTGCTATCTGGTTCACATGATTCTGATTTAATTTTTCGGTAAAAAATTTTTTTTTTGAAGGATTGTTGTAATGTAGCCTCATATTTAATCAAAAATCAAAATTTTTAGTTATGAAGTTGATATATGATATACAATTTCTAAAAATTGATTTTGATATACTTGATATATGAATACTAGTTATGAATAGTTGATTCATATATCTAGTTATGGAATAATGTTGATGTTTATATCCCATATCATTGATTATATGGTTGTATATCTAGATGTATTCTAGTTATGAATGGTTGTATTCATATATCTAGATTGAATAGTTGTACTATCATATCTAGTTTATGAATAGTTGTATATCATATATCTATTATGAATAGGTTGTATATTAAAACATGTATTTATTCATCTTCTAAGGAATTTTAAAAACTCCTTATAGAATCCAAAGTCAATGGAAATTTTCTTTAACACCAATATTGTTGTAAAACTTTAACAAAAATGAAATATTCTTGAAAAAGGGTTGAATTAACAGGCATTTAAAGTTTTAACGAATAACAGGGCTAAATATATGAAAGTAACTATCCACGTACGACACAAAGTCTGGTTGGTACGTGTTAGGATACACGGCTTCACGTTTAGCAGAACGCGGGTATTGTTATCGCAGAGGGGTTTGCAACTTGTAAGCGGCAGTTTGCTTTCGGATAATTTTTTTTAAAGCTATGCCTGAGAAATTCAGCATTTTCTTTAATTTTACTCTTTTCCGAACCAAATTATTATTGACAAATTTAAAATAATTTTCATTCTAATTTCCTTCAATGATTTGTTATTAATTTTTTAATTAATAATTAGGCAAATGATTCATTGATTTATAATTCATTTGCACTGCAACAAAATGCGTTACATATTAAGTTCATAAAGTAGAAAAGTGTTTTTCTCACCCCTAACAGGATGAATTAGATTTACCATTCACTGATAATTAAGCCCTAAAATATTAAATATGTGTATTGTCATCTAAAATTCATAAATGTGCAAAATAACAGAATGGAAAAACCTGTAAATAACTTTCATCCATTGCTACAGTAATTACTAGAACGATTATACATTCGGTTACTGTACCTAATAAGTTTTATTCAGTAGGCTTACCTCAAATAACAAAATATTCGTAGGCACAGTAGACACGTATCCAAAAATAAAAGCAAATGTCTCTATCTTTGTCTGTCCGTATCAGTCTTGGTTTTGGAACTCTGCCGGAGGCTTTGCCCTAAAAAATGCCCCTAACAGATATGACACAATAATTGGACGCTTTTGATGAGCACCACGGTAACAGTTGTAACAAATTTAATTTGAATTATAGTTTTGAAAGTTAAAGAAACATTTTCGTTACTTCACGAAAATTGAAAAAAAATTCAAATTGAAAAAAAAACAACACAAAAATAAACTGGCACGTCGCTATATCAGTCCAGCTACACTCTTCGAAAAAAAACCCTGCTCTATGATTTTTCCTCTAATGAATAATTTTCTACGCATATCGGTAGAAACTTGCAAGATAAATTTAAGATTACAATCATACAGAAATTATCAATCATAAAATACATAAACATAGAAATATATGTTACCATTTCCAAATCCTTTGCGTTCAATCAAAGCATCGTTTGTAGTTAATACATGTAGTCGCTGAAGCCTCCTATTCTTCAAAGATGCTTTGTGAAGTCCTACAGGCATTCATCTAGGTCTATGGGTGTCGTGGTTGAATGAGCACTCCATCCTTATTCTGATCACCACTGGAGATTATTTTTTGCGACTTGGCCAAATGGGCGACTAAGTTCTTCATGGACGAGTTATTCTTTCTATCTCAAAACTCTCTACTTCAATTTTAATACTAATAAATCTCCTACAAGTATCTATCAATACTTGAATAGAAGAACTAAATGTATAACATATCTAATAAAGCACAATTAATATATTGTAAAACCTATATTCGTTTCTATTATTTTAATTAGATGTACTATTATCTTTTAATGTAGCAGAATAGTCATTAGAAATGGAACACAAATAGAAATATTTTTAATATAAATTATGAATTATATTATACTTATTTCATATCATTTTTCATTTTACATTCCGTCATAATTTATAGAACTTTTCATTCCAACGCAACGTGGCATCACGTTTTTTGTTTTCACCATTCTTCTTACCTTGACCCCATTCCAGACAGATTTTGAGAATAGCTCTCTTGTCTATCAGATGCGTGAACGCATTACATCGTGAAACCTCCACCACCTATCCACGCAACCTCCCATCCGCTCTAGCCTGACAACAGAAAACCACTAAATTTGGTGGGCCTCCCCCTCCTACTACGCAACAACCCATACGCGATGAAATCTTGACATAAAAGTCTATCAAATAAAACCAATGGAAAAAGTACTTAGGGAATGATTAAATTGTATATAAAAATATCTTTTATACATACTTAGCATTTAATCATCAAATTTGTATTTTAAACTTTTACTTGCTGTCAAATTTAAACCTTTTCATTTTCCACGCATATGTCCATAAAGTTTTTATCTTCCATTTTGAAAATAGAGAAATTAGATTTTTTTGAGAGAATTTTTACTTTATTTCATTTAATTTAATTTTGACAATTCACTTACAAAACATCTAGGATATAAAGCAGCAGTGTCATATTTCATCTCAAAATGATATAATTATCATTATCACAAAATGATAATGCTCGTGATATCACTATTTGCCCTATTTGGACTTGCACTTCTTCTGTCAACACCCTGCGCAACAGCAAACACGAGGAATAACTGACTTCGTCAATTGTGCCTGAAAATATTGTGGCTGCCGTTGTTGAGTATTCGTTCTATTTATTCTGATCACCAATGTAGAATATTTTTGAGACGTAGTCATCGCGATGTTCTTCATGTTTATTTTTTCCTATCCTCCAAATTCTCCAATTCAACATTTCATCTTCATTACATTCGCATCAGTATCTGTTAATCATCTCGAAAGAATCAGAAGAACAAAGACGAACATTTGCATGGCATGTAATAATTTCCGGAATTAGAATAGCTTCTCTATTTATCATCATCACAAATTCTACCAGATACAAATTCTTTTCTTGGTATTATCGTTATTTTTTGATTAAAATACAGCATTTTCTACTAGTAATATAGCAGAATAGTCATTTTAGACAAGTCTCAATCTGATATTTTGTATCATATGATACTTGTATTAATCTGATATTTTTGTATCATTTTGATACTTGATCAATCATATATTTTTGTATCATTGATACTTGTATCAGATATTTTGTATCATATGATACTTGTATCAATCATATATTTTGTATCATTATATGATACTTGTATCAATCTGATTTTTGTATCTTATGATGTTACTTGTATCAATTTGTATTTTTGTATCATATGATACTTGTATCAATCTGATATTTTTTTATCATACTTGTATCAATTTGGTATTTTTGTATCCTTATGTATCATATGATACTTGTATCAATCTGATATTTTTGTATCATATGATATTTGTATCAATCTGATATTTTTGTATCAATAATATATTTTTGTATCATATGATACTTGTATCAATCTGATATTTTTGTATCATATGATACTTAGACCATCAACCCTTCCTGATATAGAAGATTTTATTAAAACTATTTTTAGTGCAATTTTCATTTTCTTATTTATTTCCCAACTTGTTGGTCACAATAATTTTAATTGTTTCGTGAGTGGATAAAATTTCAGAAGTCCTCTCCTAAGCAAAGCCAGCCAGAAACCTGGTATCACCAACCACGAAAAAACGAAATTTTTTACAAGGCATGCAGAGTATCGTCACCTATAGTAAGTAACCAGCGGGAGTGGTCTCCCCTAAACTTTCTCGTATACTTCCCCAAAAAGGAGCTGTTTCCCTTCCCCCCTCGTGGATAAAAAAATTCGAACCTACTGTAACCCAGAATACAATGACTATCAGAAGGTTTTTCATTGTAGATTATAGTGACTGTAAAGTATTTAGGTAAAGAATCAAATTCAAAGAGATGCGTACCCATAAAAACGCATCTATGACACACTGCTAGTTCCACTCTTGCCGACTCAAGGACAAAGTGACGTAATTCGCCCCATAGCATCCGTGTGCACAGAGATTGCTACCAGTACGCACGCGCATGGAGAATTGGATTAGAAAAATTAATTATGCAATTTGAACGCTTTCTCTTAACCGATTGAAACGAAATTTCGGCACAGATCTATAATTAATATTAGCAGCCGTCATACCAATTTTTATTTATCTAATCCGAAGGTTTTAGGAGATATAATTTTTACAAGTATGCGATTATACACAGACAGACCATCAACCCTTCGACGGATTTGGTCCAAAATTTGATACAGACGTACATTCATGATGATAAAACTGTGTACTGAATTTTATCCAACTATCTATTCAAGTTTTTGAGTTATAGTGTTCACATGACCGCGGAGAGACAGACAGACTTCCCTTAGACGGATTTTGTCCAAACTCTGACAGAAACCTACAAATTATGTGTTAAGATCACATACCAAATTTCATCCCGGTCGCTCTAATAGTTTTCGAGTTATCGTGTCCACAGACAGACATAATTCCGAAATCCATATCTATGAGAATTTTTGAACTTTTCTTTTCTTTATTCTTTGCAAACCAAGAAAATAATTTCATATAAAACAAACCAGACTTTTTTACTTTCTCGTATACGAAGTTATACAAGGAGAAAGTATTGTAATCGTCAAAAAATTCGAACTCGAGATTTTGACGAATCTCCACGTTTTAGACCTCCCTTAGTCCGAAAAACATAATTTTGGAATTATGTCTGTGTGTGTGTCTGTCTGTGAACACGATAACTCGAAAACTATTAGAGCTACGGGGGTGAAATTTGGTATGTGGTCTTTAAACATAATTTGTAGGTTTCTATCAAATTTTGGACAAAATCCGTCAACGGAAAGTGTGTCTGTCTGTATGTTCGAGGTCATGCGAACGCTATAACTCAAAAACTTGAAAAGCCAGATGGATAAAATTTTATACACAGTTTTATCGTCATGAATGTAGGTCCGTATAAAATTTTTGGCCAAATCCGTCCAAGATTTGACTGTCTGTCGGTCCGTATAATTTACTTTTGAAGAGAATCCGTTATCTCCATGCGCATGCGTACTGGTTACTGCTGTTCCCGTAATACGGTCTATCTTGGCTCACTGCCAAATTCTTCTAGAATAAAAGTGAATTAATTATGGAGTGTTTTCTTTTAATTTTTCTTTCACGCCGAAACATTTTCTCAATAAGCGTTGCATATTTGATTTGCGGTTAGTTTTATTTTGTATATTTCGTAACGCATTTTTTTCTGAATGGATTTTGCATTATTTTTACTCTGACAGAACGAAAGTAGTTGTTAAAAGTAAAGTTATAAAGTAACAAATCAAAATTAGCGTCAATTGATTCATCAGTTCTGTTCTTCATGCTTTTTTAATTTCTTAAGCACTCTACCAATGTGCATATTTTCAACTGCAACTATCGGTAGTAAATTTGTAACAATCAGATCGGAGATATTGCTGGCAAGATAAAAGGCTGCTTAGATGTGTGCAAATCTTTTAGTAACTTACATTAGATTATTGAAATTTGGTAGGTGGTCTTCTAATTTATCCACGCGGTTGGAGGGGAAACAGCACCTTTTTGGGGAAGTATATGAGAAAGTTTAGGGGAGGCCACTCCCGCTGGTTGTAGTTCGAATTCATTTGTAATCACCATAAACGATAAATTTTGCTGATTAAAATAAGGACAAATTTTAACTACTAATCAAGGTTTTTGTGACCTTTCCAAGCTAATACTAACGTAATCTGTAAATTGATAAGATGAGATCTGCGATGACTTTGAATAATGTGTGGAGAAATAGTGATTGCATATACATGCGATAAACTGCACACGCAGAAAACTTTTTGAGATCTTTTTGAAATTTAATGATTGAATTTGTGTATTCAAGATATGCAGATTACTGATATGAATTTCATTGTTCATTATCACATGACATTTCTCAAAAATTACGGATTTCTGATTCAAATGAACTTTATATGCCTTAACTCAATGCTTAGCAACGTACATGAATAATATAATCACCAAAGAAAAATCAATGTAAATTATATTCATATTGGGTTTGTCTTATTTTCATACAACAAATTATGAAACATAAAAATGATAAATAGATTGCTTTAATATCCACTATAACCTATATTTCGAAGCAAAAACACTAAAACCAGAACTTA
>BGPR01000592.1:174625-203753 GCA_013235015.1 Araneus ventricosus
ACACTATAATTTATTCGAAGCAAAAACACTAAAACCCGCACTTACCTTCTGTGATCAGCGAACATAATATCTTTATATCGCTGTATGAAGATATACAAAGCTCACTCTAAAAATATTTTTGGATGTCTTAGTGTGTTTCTTTATGTCTATTCTATCTCATTGCAGGCACCAAGAGAACGTGGATAAGAAGCGTCTGGAAAGTAAGCGGATTCTTCCTTTGCTAGTGGGAATAGTAATGGTGTGGGATTAAGCTACCTCTACTCCGATGACAGGACGTACCTCCTGCGGGAGGTGTTGCGCCGTGACCGGTGATGGCTATTAGGACTCAATTCTCAATTCCCGTATTGTTAACGTGACTACTTTCATTCATTGACCTTAGGCAGCGCGGTGGGAGCTCTTTCCTGGTTTATAGCCATTCTCGTGCTGTCCAGTGGTGCTTCAAATCTCGACTGCCCTTTCACAAAAATAACAAGGGTACTTTGTGTAACTTTCTTGTTGTCCTAAAATCACTGAAAATCATCCGTTTATAGTCAATGCAATTAAGTTTTATGAGTAGCCTTGAATATTTTCATGATTCTTTCAGATGGTCAGAATGAATTACAGGTACTCATGTTTGAATATTGCTATTATGCAACCAAACGCCTCTTAAACTTTTTTTGATTGCATTAATGAAAATTAAAGAGTCTGCCTTCATGTTTTTAAAGCTATAGTCCTGTGTAGTCTTGGTCATTCTTTTCCTTTGTATAACATGTTGCAACCAAATAGAAAAATTGTGATGTTCAGTGTCAATATTTTAATAGCTCCTGTGAGATTAAGCAAAAATAAACATTAGATTTTTCAGTTTATTAATAACTAATACTGTAACATATTTCAAAACATTGGATATTTGTTTTTAACATGATAAAGTTATTAGGCTGGTATTCTTTCTGTAAATTACAAATCGTTATACACATAGGGCAACGGCTGATGCAATCAAACGAAATGCGATAGCAAAATGACCACTTTTTCCTAAATTAATATGCAACTTTTAGCATGTTTTATCAATGTCACCATGGTGATCTATAACGCATGATCAATGTTAGGGAGGGCATGTAGAATTAATTCTGCAGAAAGTCAAGATTAATTGAGAAAATTTCTTAATAATACTACAATTTCTGTCTTCAAAATCTTAGGGTAAGGTGGTTGAAGTGAATAATAATACAAATAAAAAAACAATGCAAAAGTGAAATTAGAAATCTTGCATAGTTCCATCCAGTATGTAATTTGATTCATATAGATGGCGTTTATTTATGTCTATGGTATATAAAATATATTTTTGTATGTGCATTTACCCAAAAGCCATTTTACGAATGAAAAAAAAAAAAAAAATTCTTCTAGAATGCGCCGTGAAGACCACGGTAGGATGGTTGCAGATTTTAAGTTCTGTTATCCTATACTCAGTAGAATTGTTAAAAAAGGAACAAATGTTAAAAAGCGAAGCACAGAATATTATTTTAATTTCTTAGAAATTAGTCTAACAGTCTTAAATTAGTCCTAAACACTAGAATTTTTTTAGAAACACTATAAAGAGCTGATTTAAAAGGTTTTTTTCCTTTTTTTAAAAAGCCAACATAATTTTTTTTTATCTCAGATTTAGCAAAGAGAAAAAATAGATATGAGGAAAGAACTGTAGCCAAACTATTAAAAAGAGCTCTTCCGTTTTAGTTCTTCTGGTTTTTGTACTAGCGGGAAAACTGTCGTGGTCGAGTTTAAAAATTAATGGATTAAAGCGCGCATATGGAATAAGTTGAATGGAATTAAGATTAAAAACCGTGAAAAGATAATTTTCTGCATTTTAAGATGCTGCAGAAGTCGATTACCTATCATTAGGGGGGATACGGGACTGTCACCGTATTTCACTTCTCAGTCCCATATTACGATTTGTCCCGTTTTCTCTTTAAACTCTAATTGTCAGTGGTGACAAATGAAGCAATTTTGATTTGTCATTATAATTTTAAAATTATCTGCACCCAGTTTTATAATTTTATGAAAGAAGAAAATGATATAATTAAGAAAGTGAAATCAACCTTAAAATATGACTGGGCTGAAAAGGATTAGACTCGCATTTTTTTTATTGTTCTACGTGTTCATTTTGTTACATTTCTTAAACTTCATTTTTTTCTTTACCAGAGTAAAATAAATTATTACCTACCCATATATTTCATGTTTTATTTATTTAGCACTTAAGTGACCCGTATCAATGCTTGACAATTATGGCAACCCTACCTATAATTCTTTCAAAAGAATCATTTTGCGAAAACTTCAGCACATTTCCTAACTTTTGATTAACTGAAAATCTAAAAGTTTCGCAAAAGCTGCTCTAATATGTATGTGATCACCTTCTAAGTTTAAACGTGTTGTCTTTCTTACCTAAAGAATACACCTAAAGAATTTCAATTGATGTCATTGGAATTAATCTCTTTTATCCCTAGCAAGAAAACTGGAAAAATTTAACCGATATTTCTCAAGCTACTGATTAGATTATTGAAAAAATCTATATGCTCTACTGCTGTGACTAATATACATAATAAACGGTGATTTTTCTTTTTCAACTGACTAAATTCTGAAAATAATCAGCAACAGCTGACAATTCTGACTCCATTTTATTATTTCATCTGGATAAACTCCAATTATGCATTGCTGCCAATCAGAAAAAAATTAATGAAATAGAGTAATCTAGAGAACGCGATATACACCATATGACTTAGTTTATCCTTTGAAAAAAAGCAGTTGCCAAAATTGAAAAAAAAAGACTGTTAAGTATTGGTTATTTTTCTTTATTTATAATTTACTAGCTGTCTTCCGTGACCAGCTGATTCGTCCATCGTATTAGAAGTAATAATTGAGCAAGTTGCAAAATTTTAAAAGTTATTATTCAACGAAATACTTTTAAATTTAAAGTGTTTAATCACATAAAGAGTTTTATTTGGAAGAAAATACTGAAGACTCAAGTCAATGACTACTATGAACCAAGTAAAATGCAAATAAAAAATGAATTTTCATTTGCACTATGGGTGAGAATTGCCAAACACAAATAGTACTCAGATCAGTGAAACAATTCAGATATGTATAAATCCAGTTAGCAAAGTAAAATTTTCATCTTGAACTACACCAATTCAAATTTCGAAGATTTTCAGAAGTTGAATTAAATCTAAAGTTAACAGAACGCGAATAAATTGAATTGTCGACTGCCGATTCTCCCAAAATTTTGAGCTTCTTGTCACAATTTAAACGAATTTCAATTTTAAGTAAAATGAACATTTTGATAACTATCCTGTTCTATTGGTTGTAACCAATGGAGTAGAAGCACTGATTCGAAATGTAATTTGAAATAGGATTAAAAATTTTTAAAAATCAGACAAGAAGTTAGCATGCCGTTCGAGCTAATAGATTTGTTTGTGCATTTTAAAATGTGTGCAGTGCTTTTGATGATAATTTCTTACAATGTTCATGAAAAATGCAAAAAATGTCAAATTTTGCCTAAACTTACTAATTAAAATTTCAGAAAGATTTTTGAAGGTACGCTGTCAGTTGTGAACACAAATGTTAGATTCAGGTGTTCTCGCTCCCTAATGTGACTAGAATTTCTAAACTTCAACCCTGGACGTTCTAGAAACCGAATGCGAAACCATGCTCACTGGTTAGTGGAAAATATTAGACACAATTAAATGAACAAATAAATAAAATATTAATTAAATAAAAATCAGAAACAATAAATATAGTTAATTGTTAAAAATAAGCAATTATAGTTAAAGAACAAAGATAAAATTCTAATCCAGAATGTCTGGCCACACAACGGATATTCCCCCCATCTTTTCCCAGGCACTCTAGCAACACAACACTGGGATTTTTTCTGTCCTACGAGAGGAGAGTGCGAAATATGTAACCTTCAAAAGTCCTTGGCTCATATCAAGAAGATTTTGAAAATTTGTAAAAACTAGTCCAATTGGAAATTTAATTCTTTTTTTTTTGCATTTTAAAATGGTCTGAAAGTCGTTTTTACTCGACAGCAAAAAAAAAAGAACATTTTAAAGAACTTGTGCTCTCTATGAGAGAAATCAAAGTTTTTATCACAATTCGTCATCAGGACAAAATGAATTCTTTATTATTTAAAGTCTCTCTACCGGAAATACTGATTTAAAAATGAAGATTAAACCCCAGACGATATTTATTTTCATTGCCTAGAATTCATTCAAATAATTTGAATTCGAAGTAAAAACTTTGGTCTCTTTATTTATTAAATTAAATAACACTGATTCGTTCGCAGTCGTTTATAAACTCCAGATAACTTTTTTGTAATAAAATATGTTCTTCATATATTACGCATTCATTAACTTTAACAATAATGTAAGTAACTTTTTTCGCGGTATTAAATTATTTGATTAATTTTATTTCGCACTGTAAGTCGATGATGCTATTGGTGCAAAACTTCATGCGTAGCCGGTGAAATTTAGTTTTATTAAAGAATATGCAAAATGAAAAAGAAAAAATATAGTTTGCAAAATTTATTGAGTAGAGTAAAATGAGAAATATTTTGTTAGAGGACCATTAACATTTAAAAATGGAAATATATATAAAAAATGTGTTTTATTTATTTGAAAAAGAAGAAAACAAAAATTGTAATTCATTTTCTCTGAAAGTTCACTTTCAATAAAAATCACCACAACTGATTCCGTCAATAAACATAAAACATTATTTTAACCTACAAGTTAGCGAAAGCAGACATGGATGAAGCGTAATTTAACTATACTGGCTGAATAACACCTCCCTGAGCGCAACGTTATTTTATCCTACAGACTGACAAGGTATAAATTATGATTCTTTTGTAGTCGATTATAATTTCCGCAAGCAGAGTCTGAGCAGGACAAACAGAATGTGTCCTGCTCAGAACGGCGTACCCCCACTGTTGTTTCGATAAAATCCCATTTTTTCCTCAATTTTGCATTTTTTTATTAATTGTAGAATTTTCATGTACTGCACATTTTTTTTTTTAAAGTTGGTTAAAAAGTAAAAGTTCTGTGTGCAGTATCATTTTTTGCTGCTGCTGCAGTGCTGCTGGCATATTTGACTGAAAACATTGATGAAGTCGTGAATGAAAAAATTTTTCTTGAATTTTTGTAAATATATCTTTAAAGTTTAAACGGAATAAAAATGAATACATATGTATGGTGTTTGTATTTTGTAATAACTGTTTTTTTTTTATTTAGCATTAAATTATGTTATGAATTTAAATTAAATGGGAAAAACCTTACTTTAAAGTGGTTATAATTATAGAATTTTAAACCAAATGCAGTTAGAAACAAAAGTTTCTATAACACTTCTACATGCTATTTTCAAAAAAAAAAAAAAAAATGTATATAAAATGTTGGAATTTTTAGCGTTCCCCCAATGAAAAATTTGCCACTACAACACTGGTCCTGCTGTGTATTAAACCAAATTATTTATTGACTTAACTTGGTCAGACCAAAGAATTTAAAGTGCTTCGAAGTAGGATGCAAAAAAAAAAAAAAAAGAGTAAGATATTTTTAGAATCTACCGGAGTCTTTCAACTTCCTGTGACTGAAAGATATACTTTCTTTCTTTTTCCGAGGGCTTTCGAAAACCCGATCACATTCGTCGTTATCGTAAACAAACAAAAAAGAAATCCACCCCGAAGGTGCAAAGGGCGCATGCGCTCGAGAATAAAACCAGAAAAGCGGAGTGCTTTCACTCCAGTCCAGTCATCTGCGTGCCTGGAAGCCGGTGTGTGCCAAACGATAATTTGTCCGTCAACAACAACATGCCTCCCAACAGGAATCCAGAGGTGAAATATACCCAGGTATGAAAGCTTTTTATAGTTTCGTCATAGTTATTCGAATGCATTAATGTGCATAATGAATGCTTTAATATCGTTTTCAGTTACGATATTTAGGACAAGACGAAAGATCTATTTACCGGCTAAACATGGCTTATTCTATGAGATTCGTTGGAACTGATGACGGTTTCGTTTCGTTTGACAGGTAAATGTCGGAAATATTCCTCTTTTCGCGCGCTAAAATGAGATGCGAGTTACGGTTTAGGTAATTCAAATAATTTTATTAAGTAGTAAATACATGTAAAACATTTTTTGTTTGCTAAATATTAAATGTTTTCTAAAATTCATTTTTTAAAAATTAATCAAAATGTAATACTTTAAGGAAAATTTATTATGCGGATTAATTTAAATTTGCTCAAACACATATTGTATGAAATATTAGAAAATCATATTCTCGGCACACTTACTATTAAATGAGAACTCAAAAAAAATTAAGCATATAAAATAATTAAAGTTATTAAGATTAGACCAAAGTAATTTTATAATTGGGATAGACAAATCAACAAAAATAAGTAGATTTTTTATCGTATTGGGTTTCTTTCTTTATTTAGAAGCAAAGTACAATAAATTTAACTGCTTTATATAGTAGCATTATTTTCGTAAATTGTTTAGATTCAAATGTTTCGTACATTCCTGTCAGTACTATAATCAATGCCATTTAAACCCTTAATAGTATATTTGTGTGCTGTCTAATTGTATGACCCCTACTTTTGTTTTGGGAATGTGTTGTATTGATTCAACTAAGAATCCATAGGGCACTTGAGATGTTAATGGATTACCGGCCATTTTTGCTTCGAGTTGTAATTTATATAAATGACCTAATTTTAGCTTATAAATTTAAAAATAATATAAATTGGTGCACGAGTGGATATCGGGCAAAACAGTTAAGTAATTAAAGGAAGTATTGGTTGTTTTTATAAACAAATTGAAAGAAATCACTTCTAGGAGCACTTTGATTTGAGGGTCTTTAGTTCCCGTTTCTAGCTGAAATTGAATAGTTACTGACATATAACAATGATTGAGTCTAAAATTTTCATTTACATTATAGAATTTAAGATGGTCTTTTTTACTTTCTCGTATACAAAGAGAAAGTATTGTAATCGTCAGAAAGTTCGAACTCGAGATTTTGACGAATCTCCTCGTTTTAGATCTCCCTGAGTCCGAAAAATACAATTTTAGAATTATGTCTGTCTTTGTGTCTGTGAGCACGATAACTCGAAAACTATTAGAGTTACAGGTATGGAATGTGGTATGTGGTCTTTACACATAATTAGTCGGTTTCTATCAAATTTTGGATAAAATCTGTCTGTCTGTATGTCCACGTTCATGTGAAAACTATAACTCGGAAACGTGAATAGCTAGATGGATAAAATTTGGTACACATTTTTATCATCAGGAATGTAGGTTTTGCATTAAAGTTTTGAATGCAATAACTTCTTTTAAAAATTACTTGGATAAATGAAATTTTGTATGTGGCCTTCTGACCTCAATTGTAGATTTGTGTTAAATTTTTGTGTCAATCGGTTAAAAAAAGACGTTCAAATTACATATTCGGTTGCTATTGTGTATTGGCGACAGTAAACTGCCGCTAAGCGGTTGTTTACTGTAGGATTTTCTTTCGCCTTGGCGCAGTCTACGAAGGAAATACTAGTAGCGAGCGGCAAACGCGATTTTCGGAAATTATGGCAATCCCCCTAAATTGAAATTTCGTTTCGACATTCTCCAGATGGACGAGATGGAACCAGAGGTGTGTGTTGTCCATAATAAAATTTCTTACTGAAAAACGTTCAATAAAATTTTATAAGTTGTGGTACTCTCAGCACTCATAAAAATTGCGAAAATACGCAATTTTTATACGCGCGGAATTCGGGCCAAATACACTTTTTTTTTTTTTTGCAAAATATCAAGTTTTTGGGAATACATAAATTTTATGTTTCATTGTAAATCACCATTCATAATATTTTCTCAAAATACCCTGGCTTGGGTAAATACCCAGGTTATACACCCCAAAAATATTTACCTACCACCTGGATATTTACCCACCCCATATTACTGGTCGTATGCGAGAAAGTTTCGGGGAGGCCACTCCCGCTGGTTTTATTTCAGTTTTAATTTATTATTGTCTAATTTTTCGTATATTTATGATTGTAATGTTGTAATTGCTTTTGTTGCCACAGAAGGATAACAGTTGGATGGTTATATAATTTTAGCTGATTTGCTAAGTTAATAAGCTAACATACGATGAGGATGAATCGCCTGTTCACCTTTTTTCGCATAAATAATTGCAATAATTAATTTCCATACAGAAAAAATTATAAATTTCTAGCTTTTACTATTAATATAGCTTCCGTTTGTCAGTTCTCGTATATTATTTCCATAATGTGCTTAAGCATCAAGTTTTTGTAACCAATGCTATTTTAAAGAAATAAAATTATAAATGAAGAAAAGTGTTGAAATCTTTTTTTTCCATCTGGTATAGTCTAAAATAGCACATATGTAAGTAGTCAAAATAATTGTTTGACATTTGATTATCTTTTTCTGAGTGTTCGGGAATATCCTTGATTCAGTGGCGTAGCTGCAACTTTTGGCGCCCGGGGTGAGCTGCGATATGCCGCCCTCCCATTACAAGTTACATAGGACACATAAACCTCAAAATAGAAATAATTAATCCGCCCCAAAACACATTTTATTAACATAATTCGTCGTTTAACGCCCTCTTTGTCTCGTCTGCAGACAGGTTGCGAAAACTCTTTCTCCACCACTCTTTCTTTCACATTTCGGCAGTTTACCAACAAAGGTCGAAAAATATGAATTGTTTTTTTTTACGTATACAATGACTGAGCTAATGCCGCAGCTCTTCTTAGGGGTCTATTCTGGTACCCCCGGTTGGGTTGAGTTCCGTTGTTAACGTGCTGAACCCAACCCAACTCCCAACCCAACCGGGGGTATCAGAATAGACCCCTTAGTTAGAAAATTGTTTTCGTGATTGTCTGATTTTGCCGCCCCTTTCGAAGTGTCCCTTCCGCCATAGACATCGGTTGAGGTACTTTAGCTCAAGCAGTTTTAACTTGTCATTTTTATTGGGAGAAATTCCACATTTTAGCTTCTTTATGTCCTTGAAAGACATTGATGTTTTCCATCATATTTAGCTTTCTTGTCTTTTCTTGTCTGGTCTTTTTTAAATTTCTTGTTTTAGTATCTTTGTACTGTCGGTTTTTTTCATCTTGCCTTTTTTTCGGATTTTAAATACCGATTCTTTTAAGCACTTATTTTCTGCACAAAAACTGGTTTTCTTTCTTTCAAATTCCCTGGTTTTCGGCGCAGCTTGTCCCATTTGAGGATCTTGTGCCAGGGAAAGTCAAATCAACTTCAACTAGCTATGCCATTCCCTTGATTGCCCCTATGCAACAGACTGTTGGTGGCAGTTGCATTGCACTGAGAACTCTCTCGCAACCTCAAAATGTTTATTTTCGATTCTAACCTTCCTACAGTTAGCATGTAAATACTTTCGGGGTACGCATCCGTGCTTTCCCGATCTTTGTGTGTAGCTTCATCCGAGCAGCGAGATCCAATATCAGAGTCCTCGGAGGTTTTTTTTTTAATTTCTATTTTATTTCGTATAAAATTATGATCTATTCAAATCGTTATTTAAATGCAAAATGCTTGCGGATGAGTTCAGATACTTTTTTAAGGAATGGAATTGCTATTTATATGCAGTGTTTAAATAACGTCGTCAGCAAAATTTGAAATAAATGAGAAGTGATTTGAAGGCTAGAGGGAATATTGACTGCAAATAAGGTAGGTATGGAAAATATTTGAATATTAAACTCCAATTTGATGAAACTCCAATTAATTTTCCAATGCGCTGTAATGCATATATTGTTTCAAGCTTATCAAAATGAAGCTTCTTTCCAAAACTGAGCAAATCCAGCTGTAATTTCTTTCGCAAAGAATTTTGTTTTGTTCACTTCAGATTTCTGCACTGATGCGCGCAGAACCTTCAGCAAATCTTCCGACATCGGTCAGTAGGATCATCACAAAACACGACTACAGGACATGTGAAATCTTACATTTTATGTGCCCCTGAAATGAAATAGAAAAGTATGAAATATATTATTTTTGATACAGTCTTGTAACTATAGGTAAAAGCAAAATTTTTTATTCCTTGGATTCATGAATCGGATGAATATCT
Source organism: Araneus ventricosus (assembly GCA_013235015.1). NCBI lineage: Eukaryota > Metazoa > Arthropoda > Arachnida > Araneae > Araneidae > Araneus > Araneus ventricosus. The sequence goes on from BGPR01000592.1 coordinate 184,711, forward strand.
TGATACTTTGTTGATGTTACTATCTTGATGCTTGAACAGTATCTTGATAATTACGAAAAAAAATGTAGGAAGATATTATTTTTCATACAATCTTGTAACTGGAGATAAAAGCGAAAAAAAAAATCTTGCTTAGATTCATGAACGCGATAAATATCTTTCAGAGGTTTTCCGGTATCTTCAAGGTTGCGGTCGTAAGATTAGGTTCGACGTAAAAAGATATCGAACATAAAATTGATTTTTAGACCAATTACACTGGTCTTAAAATTTGTGCTTAACTTTTCCGCTGTATAGACCGCAAACTCAAGTCGATGTGTAAATAATGAAATAAACGTGATAATAAAACATCGCGTACGCCTTATATTCTTACAAGGTTGAAATAAATTTTTTTTATAGAAAACATTATCAAATCTGAAATATTTTACTTTAAATTTTAAATCAATTTAGGTATTAATATTGTAATTTAAGTGAAATTTAAAAATTTTTGTTTTGAAAGTATTCCATGTATACCTGTATATCTTACTTAAATTTAACTATAAACATTAAAACTAGACACCTGTATTTCGATGATGCATTGTAATTTCAATTAGGAAACAAGTGGTGTACCGTCTGTCTGAGCACGAGAACTCAAAAGTGGAACGAGATAGAAGAATGAAATTGGGCATGCTGCCTTTACCCTCAAACTAGATTTGTATTAAATTTTGGATGAAATCCCTCGAGAGGAGGTCTGCCCGTCCGTGTATATTCGGACACTATAACTCGAAAAAGCTACTAGCTGGATAAATAAAATTTGGTATGTGGTCTTGACATCGAAACTGTAGATCTGTATCAAATTGTAGACATAATCGGTGTTCGAGAAGAGGTAAATTCGGGTTAATCGAAACCCGGGTTATCCGAAATGTCTCTGAAATCGCAAATCCAAAAAACACGTATTGTATTGCACGGAAATGATCGCGAAGGCGATGCTTTTTTGCATCGCTATTCCCCCTTTTTCTTTTCAGCCTCCCGAAGAAGATTCGAAGATTAATTTAGGAATTCTAAAATTAAAATTAATGGTTATTAACAATATTTATTACAATATTGTTTACCTGCACCTGTCGGGCGCATTGCGGTTTAACTCGCCGGGTCGAATCTTGCTCCCGACGGAGGGTTAACTTTAATAAAGAGCATAAGTGTAGCCCACGAAGAAAGTTTTTAATTCGTTTTACACTGAAAACATTTCAGAATTGCGTACTGTAATTGGATACAAAACAGTAATAAATGTTCATGTCCTTAACCGAAAAAATCGTTATCCGAAACGGCTTCCCCCCCTTTAGTTTGGTTAACTGGGGTTGTACTTTATACCCTTCGTTACACGACGCAAGACATCACGTAGCGAAGCTAAACACAGATCACACCAAATAATTTAAGATCGAGGGGAGAACATTTTCGCTGTTTCTTTTCCAACGGATGTAATATCTTTTGAGGGAGAGATGACAGTTAATGAATAGTGCAATTTTTTAACTTCAAATTAAATATTTATTTCAAAGCAGCATGTGACTTATTGTACTATCCTACCGCCACGAGAAAAACCCTGAACAGGGTTGCCTCAAGTAGACTCGTCGAAGAATGGAGGGAAACGGGTATAAAATCAACCGCAGCTTTGGCAAACTAAGCGCACTTCGTTAGGCGAGGAATTCATTTTCGACTGAAGTACAAAGCGAAACGAGACTTCCACCGGTTCTATCTGCGCCAAATGAAATAAAGCGTTTTCCTTCACCCCCAAAATGTAGTAGAATAACCCGTTTCCTTAACGACCGCCCCCGGCATGCCTGATGTTTGGGGGTTTTATCGTGGCGGTAGGACAATAGTAAAACTTTTTTTATTTTCCCGTTAAAAAAATTAAACCCGAGCTTATTTGAGAACACAGAATTATGCACTTCATAGTTTAGTATTACGTATAATTTTATGCTTCATAATTTTGCATTTAATTTTGTACTATCTGGAATTTATTTTAATATGATATATTAAAAGAAAGAGCAAAATTTATATTCCATATCCCAGATAATACAATTCCTACTGCATTTTATGAACTTTACTTTTTATGGATTTTTTTTCATTTTGGTGGTCTTCGCCGTTTTGTATCAATAGTATTACTAAAATAATAAAAAAGAAACCCGGTAGTCGTATGAGGAGACATCAGGGAAAGGAGTACAGCTGAAAAATTCGTTGTTTCCGACTTAGAACAAAGACGAGAGAGTTTATCCAGTGCTCCAGAGGCAAGTCTTCGCTGAGGAATGGAATAGGTGAGAGAGGATGATGGGCTCTACCCTGGCTGTATTCTTAACCATCATTATTCAAGAAATGGTGGACCAATGTGAACTTTATAAGAGAACTAGCAGTACGCTCACGGCATTGCCCGTGGAATCGGGACTTCAACAAAATGAAGGAAAAAAAAAAACTCCCACAATGACATGAAAAAGTTCTGAAAACAAAAGATGCACATTATTGATTTTCCCGCTTATTTTTCTTCGCGATAATGACATTTCAACTGTAGAAAAACAATACAGAGTACGTTAATCCGAAACAATATTAAAAAATTGCAACGTAAAAATGATTATTATACAGCAAGCAAAATATAAAATCGAAACCGAAAATATTAATTGAAGTCATTCAGTTGAAGGTTATGACGTCACCTGCGCTCTGCCCCGTCAGCCAATGAAATTGCCAGCAACGTTCCGAAGAAGTGTCGCGAGAGGAAGCTCGCTAGAGGAAACTGACTACAAAACTTCAACTGACCAGGAAAAAATTAATTAAAAAAAACGGGAAAAAATATTTTAATCGTTCTTGTTTTAAATCCGACAGAACCATTCCAGTTATAAGCTGAAACTAAAAACAAAAAAAAATTCGATGGCAAAACTGACCTATTTTTTAAAAATTTCTCACAATTCAGTAAATTACATTTGACCGAAAGTAACACAATACACTAAATAAACAAAATTTCTAGATTAAATTTTAAAATTCCGGTTTCGAGGTGCATTGTGTCACCATTACGACTACCTGTGTGCCAAATTTCATGACTGTAAGTGCGATAGATTCGTCTGGACATCGCAGTCACACACATACGCACACAAACATTGCCTTTTACAAGTATAGAAGATTGCACTTTGCGACCTGGCTGGCTGCCGGAGGTTTTCCTCCAATCACAAATGTGGGACAGTTTACTTGTAAAGCTTCCACGAAGTTGAAATATCACGTATATTGGAGCAGAGTCAGATTTCTGGCGATGTCTATGTGCTTTAACCCTTTGGGTACATTTGACGAGTGAGACTCGTCATCTGCTTATTAACCAATGGGAGGGGGGCTTCTAAATAGAATTCAAGAACATTTAGTAGTCAAAGTTCATAATCGTGAATTTATTCGCAACTGAGTCAAAGTCCTCAATTTCTTCAAGGGAGGGATCCGCAGGATTTCTTTTGTAAAAATTCCTGGCTTTTCGTAACTAGATGAAACAGCAAGATGTTATACTTTTTTCGCCGAGATTGCCGAACCTGGCTAGTTTAATCTGCAATGCACTTCAAATCTTAATTTGATTTTGGGTCATTTATTTTAAGCTTTTGGATTCATTGACTCGACAGGGTTATGGGATTTTTAGCTGCAAAGGCTATCATCTTCGCATTCACAAAAAGTTCTAATTAATAAATGACAAACTGCAGGTTTTGAAGGAAAATATTCGGGTTTTGTTTATGAATGCGCCATGCAGATTTTCAATACCACGGTAAAATATTTCAGCTTAGAACCAGCGGATTACCGTACGAATGAAAATTTATTTCAAGCAAATGCTGGTAAAATAAAGGCAATTTACTTATTAACATGTAGAAAACGATATATACAACATTTTATAACGCTATTTTTGCACTTATTATTTCACTCTATTAATAAGTCTCTCATCTGATTCTTCAGGAAATGAGCTTTTTCTTCTCTCTGTTATCTCAAAAGTTGAACTTCCTTTCCCGTGATGCAACGCCTGATGAATTTAAAAACGGCGCGGCGTCTTAAAACAACCATAGCCTCCAGCAGCCTTTTTCTTTCTTGGAGTGGTCATTGACTTTACATATTTGCACGGAAAATTAGTTTTCTCCTTAGCATACAATTACGTCTTTGACACGTGCATCAAATTACAGGATTTTTACTATTTAAATCCATATTTAAGTCAGCGTAACAATTAATTTTAAATACAAAAAACACCTGGACACTCCTTAAATGTCTCGAGTATCCTTTACCATCTTAAGGGGACACATTACCTTCTCAATATTTTTTTTAATTTGAAGAATTATTGAAAAAGTTTTGATAGTATCGAGACTTAACAATCATATAAAGTCATCTTGAGGACAAAAAAAAAATCCATTTTCATCTGCTTGTTTAGTTGAATTTAAATTTTTAAAAAAATCCCTACTGCTTTTTCAAATATGAATATTTTTGCTTCAAATTTTATTTGTAGATTCGCTGAAATATATTATACAAAATATGCATCGATTTTAAGGTGTATCTAATATTCGCTTAAATATAGATATTTTACTGAATTACATGGGAAATTTATTAGTACCTCACTTTATATCTTGTTTAGTATTTTTTTTATATACAACTGAATGCTTATTGCATGTACAGTTTTATCATATACATAACAATAAACGTGTACAAAAAATGTGAAATCTTTTTTCTTAAAAAGGAAAAAAGCCTTAGCATTTTGAAAACATGAAAGTGCAGAAAAGTCCGACATGGAGAAAAAGCCATTTGAGGTTGTCATTTGAGCATGTTTTCCATTAGTCATCGTAAATAGAAACCTAAATAACTTCTGAAATATTCAAGGAACAAAGTTGAAATTTTGACGCAATAAATAGAACGATAAGAGCAACGAAATAAGTCAATAAAATGAAAATTGTTATTTTAGCCATTTTTTGGGTAATGTGTCCTTAATAATAAAAAAAATATCCCAAACGGGTGGTGGCATCTAATTAGGAGGTTAAATAAAATCTGATGGTAAGGGGGTTAGATAGTTTTAATTTTAAACTCTTCTAGATGTTCTTGCTTTTAAATTAAATGTAAAATTCGCTTTGTGCCATTGATTCAAGTTTTATTCTTCTTTTAAAAGAATCGGTAATAGAAATCAGGGTTGCCAGATCAAAATAGCAAAATAAGGCCAAACCTTCTTAAAAATAAGGCCAAATTTGACAGATTGATTTGAAATTGTCATATGCTATTAGAAAAACAGCTATAATTCATGAAAATGAATCCTACTTGATAGGCATATGTTCAATGTTCTATTATTAAGCTAAAATTCAAGTGAAAGAAATTTAAAATCATCCTTGTTCTATTCAGGAGCTCTTTCGTTTGACAGCTCATCGTATATCATTTAAATGTGAAATATAAAAAATTTATTAAACAATAGAATGAGTAATTCAAAATTGTTCTAAAAGTCAATAACGAAAATAAAGCCAAAAATGAATTTAAGGCCAAAAGAAAATTCCTAAGGCCAAGGCTTTGAAAAATGCTAAATTTCCATAATTTGGCCTTAAAAAGGTCAATATGGCAACCCTGTTAGAAATCGTAATATTATTAATTTAAATAAATTTTTCATTTAACTTCTGAACCAAACCAGATTCGTTCAGTTTCTAAAGGTTTTTATGGCAACCACACTGAAGGATCGGCCCCTTTGGAACCAGAAATCAGTCTTTTCTGATGGTCGGAATTCTGATTTTCGGATGGTTCGGAAAAAAAAGTGTCGTTTCGCTTTCGTGACTGTTAGCTGGCAATCGGCTGATATGAATCAAATCGGAAGACGACAAGGAAGAAAGGTCATCAGTTTTCGATTCAGATATCGAGATCTGTTCATTTCGTATGACAAAGAGGCATTCTGAAAATTTATCTATCCGTATCAAATAAAACTGTTTTATTTCTGACCTTGACGCCTCTCAATGTCAAAGACAGTCTAAGGATGTCTGGAAAGGAATGTATTTCAGCAACGTCGATATCAAAATTTTTTATTTCTCACTTACTTTTATCTAGACTTGCAACAGTGTTATCAGAATCATTATATGACGACAGTCATTTTAATTTTATCAGCTGGCGAGATTAAATGAAGAAATATGAGTTTATTTGAAAGTCGTCCTCTTTAAGAAACAACGATTTTTGACTATCTCGTTGCTGATAAGGATTTAAACCGGTTTTTTAGAAAATGTGTAGCGAACTCGGAATAGCAAAAATTTCTGAAAAAATTATTTATACCTAATTTTTAATATTTGCATAGATACGTGAAAAACGTTTTATTGAATGGTAAAGTAAAATGAAGTAAAAAAGAAATTTGTTTCTATTAAATAATTTTTACGGTTTTAGATAAATTCTGAAAAAAAAAAAAGAATATGGAGGCCTTTTTAGAAGGGTGCCATTTTTTTTTCTCTTGACCGAATTAGATCGGCAATAATTTAGCCCATCTTTTGATGGCAATTTTCATCTCTTTTTTTGATTACAAATTGAAAAGAACTTTGTTGCTGAAAATCCCCCCCACCCCCCAATCAAATCAAATAGATAAATTCTGATTCTCGGTTAATATTCTATGTGAATTTACTGAAAATTACACTTTGAAAATGAAAGGAATCACTTTGGAAATTTTTAATTAAATTCGGTTTTCGAAGAAAATAGGCATTAAATATAAGACCTGGCGTCCTCTCTCTCAAGGGGATACAAAAATCAAGTGTAAAAACTGATACTGTGTTCCTTCCAGCCAAATTATTTTGTAACTGATTTCGACATCATTGTGGTGTCGGCATACTGTAAATCGTACTTAGAAAGAATAAGAAGTTTGAAAAACGCCGCATTTTTTCACAGTGCAGAATTTTTTGATGAAAAGAATTTGATAAATATTTCAAATGTGATATTTATTAATCTTCCTTATGCGATATATGATCTTTCTTATGTGATATTTATCTTGTAAATCTTTTTTAGTAATTTATTCCATTTATGTGATAAATCATTACATAAATGTCATCATTTAATGTTTCATTTTTGTTGAATTCGATTTCTGTCTTTCCCGTTTTTATTATTTAATTTGCGCACCAGTTACCTAGTTAAGGCATGGAATGGCTGAAAAATGTAAATTGGAGGAAGAAGGTTTTGGGTTCTATTCTCTGGATGCACTCTTAACTAGCATTATTAAAAACTGATAGACTGATGTGCGCTTTAGCGACGAATTACTCACTGCGGTCTGACTGGTTGCAGAACGTTTTCCTGGTTTTCCTTCAAGCAAAACACAAATGTGGGTCAGTTCCCCTGACCTCTTCGATATAATGGAGCTAAACTAGACTTCTACTTCCGGTGCTACCTACATGTTCCAAGATGACTTCGGCCAACAGCATATGCAACACTTCCTAACCCATGCCTATCACGCATCCATAAATATTTCAATCTTTAAGTCAAATTCATAAAAGAATGTGTGTGTAGTTTAATTACTTCTCAAGTTTCTACTATTTGAATGATGATATTTATTTCAAGTACTAAACAATAATTTAAAATAGAGAGAACAGTGGCCCTGTCGCCCATATTAAGAAATGCGAGTAATCTTTTGTTCTTGAAATGCTTGCTACATTTTTACTCCACAGTGACTTAAAACGTTGCAAAATAATTGCACATTCGGTTTTCCATTTCTGTTATTTTATGAAGAATATAAGGTAAATAGTTACTCCGGCCAGCCGAAACGCGCGGATCGAATATGAATGACCCGGTCGCCACGACAAAAATCGGGAACTGGTCCCCGCATAATAACCCTCATTAAGAGCGGCTCATGCAGACAGAGGTACGAGCCGTCATCGGGAGGGAGTAACACGACCCTACACCTTAATATATCCCATCGGGAATTGACTCTGCTTACTTATACGGTAGGTTCTCATCCCCGTATTTCAGGTGTCTCCTTAAGTGGGTGTTGGAATTCCTTGACTCAACCACAAGATGATGTAACAGTTGGGGAAAGATGTAAACGAACGATGGTTGTATGTGTTCAAAGCGGAAATCGACAATGATTTATAAGCGCACACGTTGTAATCAAAAATGTGTATAATGCATCTGTATATATGCCATATACTTCATCATATCTATATGTGTGTGTGTACTCTAGAATAATAAACACTGTGGATTAAACCGATTGCTCTCCAGATTCATTTCGAATAATTCATATGGATTATCTCAATTTTTAGTTTCTGTAAGAATCTGGAAAGACGAGTGAATTTTCTCTTACATTTTGATGTTGTTGAGTTTGGGACCTAGAAATCCCAAAAGTGGGAATGAGAACATAAGGTAACATTTTCTGAAAAAGCCGAGAGTAAATCGTCTCTAACCGTTTTATGCCTACAAATATTTGCAATGGCAATAGTGCTGTGCAATGTTATAATTTCATCTATCAGTTCAGAGGCCTACATTTCGTTTGCCTATGCAAAATTCTTCACTGGAAATGAAACAAAAGACACGTCGCTTTCTATACCTTTCGCCATAAAACAGTAGAAGTTTTGAAATCGATGAATTTGAACCTTCAGCTCGAACTCGTGGCATATCGTGATGATAGACACTCAGATCCAGTTTTCGAATGTTGAGAAACGTTTAAAAACATTCTCGGGTGTCTTTTGTGCGCGATTTGTATTTGTGAAAAAGACCACTTGCTAAGTAGATAGTAGAGAAAATTCGTTTATAAAGGAAGTTAAATACATCCATGAAGAATATTTACAGCATTCTAGACTTTCTACTATTTTAGTACTAATGTTTTTTTTCTCTTGCAGCTGTTCATCAACAATGAATGGGTGAACTCTGCGAGCGGAAAGACTTTTCCCGCCTTCAATCCGGCCACGGGAGAGAAAATCGCTGATGTCCAAGAAGGGGACAAGGTTTGAAGGATCTTTTCCTTTTCTTTCTTTTAGCAGATAATGGTCATCTTTTTCGTAATATTGCTTTTTTTGAGAATTTTTATTATGTAACACTATAGAATTCATGTCATTGGGACAATTTCGAAACGGTGGTGAAGCGAGGAAGGGAAGCAGAAAGGGGTACAGATGCCCCGGGTGCCAGTCTGCTGGGGTGCCATGGACACAAATTCTTAGTGCGTTTATGCCGCTTATTATAGCCAAATGTGACGATGTCTCGTGGGACTCCATGCAGACAAATTCTTAGTGCGTTTATGCCTCTTATTATAGCCAAATATGACGATGTCTCATGGGGTGCTTTGGAGAGAAATTCTTAGTGCGTTTATGCCGCTTATTAAAGCCCAATATGACGATAGCGCTAAAAAATACCCCCATGCTTGGGCGTCATTTATCCTTGCTAAGATATTGAATGATTGGGGGCGAAAGAATCTTATTAAGCCCAGGGTGTCATTTATACGTGATAAGCCACTGTTTTGAAACCTTAAATTGAAGACCATAAAGTAAATTATTGATAAACACACTCTGCTTTTTGTAAATCATATTTTCCCCATTATATCGCTCATTATATCAGAATGGAGAATGAAACCTTATTATATGGACTAGAGATTCCCAACTGGTGTTGCGAAAACTGTTATAATCTTAAACCGATATGGTAAACTTGGGTTCGTATTACAAATTTTATATTAGTTTTATACAAATCTTAAAAATATTTTTCTGCACAATGCTGGACAGTAAAATCTTTGTTTGAGGTAAAAAGTTTTTCGTTTTAATTCCATGCTCAAATCTAAATACTTCTGAAGACCGAAAAAAAATGCGAATGAACTGCTACCTGCTTTCGGGGCATTAAAAAAACATTTTCTTTTTCAGGCCGATGTGGACAGGGCTGTCCGGGCAGCCCGGGAGGCATTCCGAAGAGGGTCAACCTGGAGAACGATGGACGCATCGGAGCGTGGACGTCTCCTCTTCAAGCTGGCTGCTCTCATTAAAAGGGACATTGATTACATCACGGTTAGTATGCCATATACTTAAAAATTTGTCGAAAGAGATCGAATGTTGAAAAGTTTATAGAATCCCTTATTAAAAATTATTCTACAATAATTGTAAATGAGGTATAAATGATTTATATATCGTCGATTAACAAGCAATACCACCCATCTTAATTTTTTGAAATTTCAAAGAGGAAGAAAATACTCAATTTTCCTCAACCAATAGCGAATATTTCTGAATTTTTTAATATCTAATACAAACATGAGGCCGCATGATCTAACCAGATGTGAAAATAATTAAGAAATATTTGTTATTGGTTGCGGAAAATGGAGTATTTTCTTCCTCTTTTGAAATTTCAAAAAATTGAGATAGGTGGTGTTGCTTGTTAAGCGACGATATAGACAGTGCCTGGCTCCAATTTAGAAGTTAAAGTATAACACGGGCTATTTATTTTAGAAACATTTAAGATTTATTACATACACAAACATTAACTCACAAAGGATACACATTTACATTTAACACTAGCTATTACAAAGGGGTTTCGGATTTGGGGTCATTGTTGTAGTTCACCTCGTCATTCTACAGTTCCGAGTCTTTTAGCGTTGGTGCCTTACCACCATACGTGGCGTTGTTCTTATTGTACAGGCGCATTTGTTACAAATATCCAGGGAATATCAGGATTTTAACACCTCACCACGGAAAGTAAACTACATGGATGCGCTTGAGTCTTGTGATAAAATATTAACACGTTAAGCACCACGACTCGCGTCTGAGATTCGAACCATCTATCTAATTAGATGACCCTTTCTCTGCTATCTCTTGACTATAGTAGATAAAGGGATGACTGACGTGGTCGGAACGGAAAGTTGGATATGGCGCTTAACGTGTTAAGTTTCCAAAAGTAAATCCAAAGTTTGACATACCCCAGGAATGTTTCAGTATATGGCTCATTCATCACTTGGATGATATGAATGACACTCGCTTCTCAGTAAATATTTTGAAGTATACCCGGAGTTATTATTGAAGTTACCGATGCGATCAAGTTCCTGTGATGGCCGAGATTAGTCATCTGTTCATCTGCACACTTTCCATTATGAATCTCCAAAATTAAAATTGAATAAGTAAGTAGAATTGAAGTGGTAAAATTTGTAACAACTTTTGAGTCGAATCAGTGAGTTGGGAAACCTCTTATTTAAGGCTTTTCACACGCTGTTTGAAAGAAAGGAACATCGTCGTAAACTTTAAAAAATCTTATTGCAGTTTTTTGCCTCTATATCTTCAGTTTGTGGAAAGATGTAGAATTGCAGCAAATCCAGACAAACTTTTGTAATAATGCTCCTCTCCATAAAGACAGAAGCAACTCGATAATAGAATAGGGCATAGCAAACCTTCCTTTTCCGGAACTACGAATGTACTGATGGATTTTAGTGAGTTACTGCAATCTCCGTGTTTGGCAGTGATGCCTGTTAACCCTCCAGTCTAGTGAAGTGGTGAAAATTTGGGTTCTCTCATTATATAACACATGAATCATGTGCGTACGTTAAGTTTTCCGTGATAAGCTATTGAAATTCAGATAATTTCTTTTTCGATGGTCCTGTACTATAGAGTAGTTGTAAATATATGAATCGCAATATATATAGATGATTCTCGGATTCTGAAACCCTCCGCGCTTTTGCGCCTGCGCCAGGTGGAGTTGATTTTACCTAAATAGGGGTGAAGTGAGAAATGGAGGGGGAGATATTCACATTTTACTTAGCGTGATCTAACAAAAAACTCCGGGAATGAGCTCTTAGTCATTGCCTGTCGCCTCTTTCTGGAGTAAAATCATCAAAAGTGCTAGTCTTCGCATTTTGAAACCATCGGTACCACCAAAATACAATGATGACGACTCGAAACATTACTGAATTTTTTCATTTTTAGTACACAATGAGATAGAAATCCAAAGTTGCAACATAAAATGGAGGGGGGGGGGGGACAGGGGGCGCTAAATGTCGAGTTGTAAGTTGCAGAAAGTTTGAGAAGTATATTTTTTTTATCAGGTTATCTAGGGTGATTGTGTTGTATTTGTCCGGTATTATACCGGAAATCCGGTATTTTCTTCATCCTTAATACCGGAATTCCGGTATTTTCTGATGATAAATCAAATTTTGAAAACTTAAGAATACCGAAGAGTCAAGACTCCGTAGTTTTTGCGCAATTTCGGCTTCTACTACATATTACACAAATTATAATCCATACTAAGGAAAATTTACTTTGGATTATGCTGAGTCAATCCAAATGATACTTTTTAGAAAATGTCATACCATAACTAAGAATAACTACCTCACTTAAGAATGGTCCCTTAAGAATATATATTAATTAATGCTATTCATACAAAATGTTGTTATATTTTTAATAGCGTTTTGTTATCAATTTTGATGGTTTCTTTTCATGTGTGTTATTGAAAACTCATGAACTAAGACAAAATAAATTAAATAATTTCTTATGTGAAAAAAGTATATTAAAAATTGCATGCAAAAGTTGAATCTGCGCTGTAATGATTGAATACATATCCGTTCCCTACACGCAATTTTCCTGCTAAAATTTCGGGTATTTTTTCATGAAGCCACAATCACCCCTGGGTTATATTCCAAAAGTGACCACTAAAAGTCATACAAAAAATCTGCTTTTCTACAAATACCTATATACGAACCGTTGAACGGAGGTTTGTTTGTTGCGGGTTTTATGGCACAAAGCCATATTAGGCTATACTGCGCCAGACCTTGGTAATCAACGGAGGTAATTATAGGTAACAGTTAGAGGCGAATAGTTAGTTTTCATGGCTTTTTAAAACTGCCGATGCGAAATTTGAATTGCATTGCGTTAAAAATTCATCAGCATTATAATTGCTATTCGTGTTTAGTGCCTTCTGATCCAATTCGGACTACTTATCCAGGAGCTATATTTACGTCTATGTAGTTTTTAAAATAAATAAACATAGTTCACTTACGAAGCCGTGCCAATCATAATACCGCGTGCAAAAGTACATTTTATTATACTTATCATATTCTGTCTAAAATCCGATAAGTATTACATCCGTTAAAATTGTTTACAAAATCGCATTGCCATTATTATCAAAGAGTATAATTTAATTTGAAATCTCGATTTATCGAACAATGTTTGTCAAATAAATTTTTGTGCGCAGACTGTGTAGCATTAAAAAGTCGCAGCATTCTTTCTCATTTACTCAGTTTTGTAGTAGTATTCATTCAATACCCAGGAGAGCTGACTCGACCTTAAGGCTTACTAGTGCATGCTGACTCTCCAGGAGGAAAACATTCCATAGGACAGATATACATGGTGAAAGTGTGGCCAAAATTTACCTCAATTTTGAAGGAAAGTTTAAATTTTAAAAATTTAAACGTTGCCAATTAAAAGAACAAAAGATAAATTAATAAAAATGTGATGCCCACAAAAAATTAAATAAATGCACGCATAGTAAATGTTTTTTTGTAATAGTATTAAAACCCTAGTGTTTGTATATTGCTTGTGTGATTGCCTGTGTGCTCGTTCAGTAGTTTTTCCTTAAAAGAATGCTCTCTTCAAACGCCCTTCACTTTCATGGCAATTAATCATTGTTTTCTTTCAGAGCTTGGAAGTTCTGAACAATGGAAAACCGTACGGTGAAGCTTATTTCGACATCGAATGTACAATTGCCTGCATCGAATACTACGCAGGTTATGCGGATAAGATCCATGGCAAAACAATTCCCGCAGGTATTCTTTTTAGAATTTTAAATCATTTTAATGATTAGGAAGAAAATTTCATAAAGAGGAAGATTAAATGACACTTTTCTTCATAAATAGTAAAGAGATTTCTTTGAAATTACAAGCATAGCCTGTTCCGCTTTTTTTCGGATGTTCATTCTTCGATCAAAAGATTCAGGAATTTGTTTGATTTTTAGTATAGAATTTATTATAAGTTTTTAAGGTATAGTTCTTTAATACTGTTATTTCACGTAGCCACTTATAATGTTTTTAGAAAATCTTGGAATTTAATTGTTTAAAAATGAGTTTATTTTCGTCTAAACGCACCTTATCGCTTAGCGATATAGTTAGATATACCATATATTATTTATATGCTTCCGGAGTGTTAACTTTTTTTTATAAATCGTGTCTTTTAGATTTTGTAAACACATATTTTATAGTCGCTTGATTTTTCAGTCTGATTTTCAAATTGTCTGCATAGCGTAGTTTTCTTTTTCTCGTATACGAAGTATACAAAGAGAAAGTATTGTAATCGTAAAAAAAATTCGAACTCGAAATTTTGATGAATCTCCACGACCTTCCCGAGTCCGAAAAACATAATTTTGGAATTATGTCTGTCTGTGAACATGATAACTCAAAATGGGTTTGACCTAGAGGGATGAAATTTGGTATATGGACTTTTCACAAAATTAGTACATTTCTATCAAATTTTGGACGAAATCCGTCTACGGAAAGTCGGACTGGCTGTCTGTTTGTGCTCATATGAACACAATAACTCCAACTTAAATAGCTAGATGGATAAAATTTGATACACAGTTTTATCATCAGGAAGGTAGGTCTGTATCAAATTTTGGACCAAATCCGTCAACGCGTTGACTGTCTGTCGGTCTGTATAATCGTGTACTTGTAAACACGATAACTCCTAAACGCAACGACTTAGATAAACAAAAATTTGTGTGAGGTCTTCTAATCTTAATTGTAGATCTCTGCCCAAATTTTGTTTCAATCGGTTGAAAAAAAGGGTTCTAATCGCCTATTTTTGTTTTCTCATCACTGGTTTAAATCGTAGTTTTAAGTCTCGGAATTATTTTCAGTGCAGTTTAACCAGAGAGTAGATCTTGCTCCACAATAATATCCAGATACTTTCTTATGGCATTTCATGTAACGTACATAATATACAAAACGAATTCATTAGCACAGAAAGCAATTAGCAAGTGCACCATAGTCGCCATGAAAGCTTTCAACATGACGATTAAAAAATAGAATTTAATTTTTAAAGCAACCAAAATCGCGCCTATAAGTAGTGTATTGTAAAGTAGGTTCTTCGAACATGCGATTAATGTATGTTCGAATGAGAATTCAGTATTTGAAGACCATTCATTAATTAAAAGTAAAATGTGCTTTAATCGGTTTGAGGGGACCAACCATGTCCTTAATATGTTCAATTTGCCCATGTGTAAATTTTGCTGCTTGCTTACAATTTCGTATCATTAAATAGTTTACACACATATATGAAAAGATTACAAAATGCGATTGTTTCTTAAAGAAAATGTATTTGCTTTAGTGATTACTTCGAAAAAGTATAGAGCCTTTTTTACGATACAACTGATTGTTTGTGCGGGTTGTTAAAAAAATTCTTACACATTTTAAAATTCTTTCTTTTAAGAACTTTGAAGCATATTTCGGGTAAAAATATTTTGAAATGACTAACGCTTCAGTAATTTACTTGGTTTCAGTTTTATGAAGTTATAGGAGGAAAAGTTATAATGCAAGCCCAAAATAAAATTTTATTTCACTTTTAAGTTTTTGTTTTCCTTCTTTGCAGATGGTGATGCATTTTCCTTCACTAGGATGGAGCCAAAGGGTGTTTGTGGTCAAATTATTCCGGTAAATATTCTTTAAATTATCTTATCCCCTCCTGTCGAATGTTTTTTTCAAGAGTGATAAAAGAATTGATATAAAGCTTAAGAATTTTTCCTCGCAAAATTCAGGATTATTATTAATATATACAGAATATCTAAATTCCATTTATTTTTAATTGGATTTTAAAAGAATTGAATTCAAAATTTGAATATTGTTGGTAAGCAATGAACACCTGAAAGGCAATGGCGCAATGTAAAGAAGAAAAAATTACAAACAGCCAGAAAATAAATTTAAATTAAAAAAAAATTAAACTTGCATGAAAGGAAATAGTCAAACTTCTGCAAAAATATTTTCTATCGATATTAGCTCATGAAGTTGGCAGCAATTATTGATTACGGATATAGAAAAGACTAAAAATTAAGAAAATTGATCGAAGTTTTGACTTTTAAACTGGACTAATAAAGTACTGACAATCCTTTTAAAATCTTTAGATAAAAATTCATATTAAAATACTCCGAATTGTTTCTTGTATGTCTATGTGCTAACAGACTAATTTTAATCGTATCTTTTTAGCATTTTTATAAAATCATGTCTATCAATCATATTTCTAAATTTCCTTGCACATCGTTTCTTTTTTTACAAACTAAATTTTCCTCATTTATGTTTAAATTGATAGAATCTTATATGGATAAATTTCATAAGATTAGTAATTTTTGTATTGTATCTCCCTTGCTTGCTATCCGCAGTGATTTTAAACAAATTGGGAGAAAATTTAACTAATACTTATTTCTGAGTTCGTGACATGATTTGCGATTTGATTGATTTTAGAATGCGAAATATGGTGCAGAGCTAGAATGTATATTAAAAAAATCTGAGAATTGTTTTTATGATGCACATGGGTTATTTTTGTCACCCCTCGTATTATATTTCAAAGTATCGGGACAGGTGCCCTATCCTAAAAGCTTAAACACACACGCGCGGAGGGAGGGAGAGAGAGAGAGAGAGATTTTGACTTTGAACCCTTCTAGGTGTGCACCAAAAGTTAGAAGGTCGTAGATTTTACCGCTTCTGTTCAGTAGAGCTTTGAAAAATGCATGGTACTGTGCTGTCGTCGCATTTGTTTTGGCAGAGAAAGTTGGTTTGAAAATTGCGCTAGATCTCTTTGAATGCTTGATATCCATGAGTCATAACCATAAACCTACGATTTATCCCCAGTTACAATCATTTTCCAAAAAGATTCCCTCATTTTCAATATATTCAAGGAGATCGACCGCAGCTGAAAGTCGGTCTTTTTTTTGGCCTGCAGAGGTTAGTTTCGAACCAAACTTGGCAAACACATGTCTCACACCCAAATCTTCAGTCAGAATGGACTGAACTGTTTCATAACTAATGTTGCAGTTTTCAGATAACATACGAATTAGATTGTTATCACGTGCAGTTGAATGCACATCTTGGATGGTTTAACATTTGTCAATGTTTTGGAAGTCATCACTTTCGAAATATCCATGACCATGTTGAAAACATTTGAACAACTCGTAAGCTGTTGTGCGGCTCATACAATCTTTCCTATAAACTTTGCATAAGTTTACGTACAGGTATCGCCAAGCTTTTAGCAGAATTTGATGCAGGTTCTCTGCGATAAAAAATGTGTCGACAGCACAGCAAACATATTCTTCAAATATTTGTTGTACAGAAGTGGTGGGCGCTACGATGTTGTAACTTTCGGTGCATGCGTGGGAGGGTTCAAGCTCAATAACTGCCAAGTATCTTCACTTTGCATTTTTCAACTTTGAGGGTAGGGTATCTCTCTTCCTATACTTTGTGATCACCCTTCGTAGTTAAGTAAAGTTTTTCCGAGAATCAAATCGTTTGGCTAAATTTTTTTGTGCTAAAAGAATAAAGTAATGAAAATGTATCGAAAATTTTAAAGATATCAGAGTATTTAAATGTTGACTAGCAAGTCCAACGTTTTCTCACATATTTGCAAAATCATGTCTTTCTGTAGCAGAATCATCTAACAAAATTTTAATTTTTCCAGTGGAACTACCCCATGGTGATGATGAGCTGGAAAATCGGACCTGCCCTGACGACGGGCAACACTGTGATAATGAAGCCTGCAGAGCAGACTCCCCTGACGGCTCTCTATACAGCTAGTCTAGTCTTGGAGGCCGGATTCCCACCCGGGGTGTTTAACGTGGTGCCCGGATACGGCCCAACTGCCGGAGCTGCTATTGCTGCACACATGGATGTCGATAAGGTGGCCTTCACAGGATCCACAGAAGTGAGTATTCGCTGAAATTTACTGTCAACGTTTATAGTCTGATGTCAGGTGGTGTCTGAATTTCGAAGTTGGTTTTGGCAGAATTCAAAATTTTAACCTCGGTTTCATCCTCTTCGGGACCGGAAATATTTTCAAATTGATTATATCTGCCTGAATCCGATCCGACACCAGCCAGATGTAGTTTCTTAAGATTTGTCTAAGTGATTTGATATTGCTCTATTTCATTATATATAAAAAAGTGAAGTAATTGAAATTTGTATGAATATTTCATAATCGGAAATAAAATTACTAATACCTTTGCATAAAGACGATACTAGAAAATGTCGGCTTTTATTAAATTTTCTTTTCGAAGAACTCGTGCTGTAGGCTTCTCCGTAAATTTTCGTGTGATTCTTCAAAGTATCATGTTCTCTAAATATTTCCCGTGCTAAAAAGGTCTAAACCATGTCATTTATGCACGTATTTAATCCGGCTTTGTAAGAGGACTGCTCTTTTAATGACGTCATCAATATAAACATGACAGTTCGCAGTAATGCATTCGAACCCATTGTTCTCTAAAATAAACTTAAATAAAACCATATGAAGCATATAAGTGTTGTATAATTGAAGTATGGATTAGCTGTTCAGATTAAGAGTATATGTATTACTGGGATTTTTCTCCTTTTCCACGCTTTCTCATAGCAGATTATTTGTTTTATGAAACCGTCCTTCCATTTGTGTAGTTTAATCTTTTACTTGCATATGTAGATGTATCAAATAGTTCCAGCAAGAAAAAAAATCATTACTTTTCACCATCGTCTTCGAAATAATGATTTTTCGCAGTGATTCATTGGTACCTATTGTTCCTACCATTGCTGAAATGTTTCTTGAGTTATTCTTTGTAAGAAAATCCACAACTTTTTACGAATTGATCTGGATTTTGGCAACAGTGCGAGAACGATTACTTTTCTGCTGCATCTTTATCTGTGGGGAAAAGAAGTGCACTACAGATAAATCTATTGAATTGGATGGGTGTGGCCAATTTAATGAAATGATCTTCCTCAACTGCCTTAAATTTTTCAGCAAAATCCTCTGTTAACGCTTTGTCTCTGTGAACAGTAGTTTAATTCGTTGTATCTGTGAAGAGTAGTTTAATTCGTTGTCTCTGTGAAGAGTAGGTTAATTCGTTGTCTCTGTGAAGAGTAGGTTAATTCGTTGTCTCTGTGAAGAGTAGGTTAATTCGTTGTC
>BGPR01000592.1:203763-224359 GCA_013235015.1 Araneus ventricosus
AATTCGTTGTCTCTGTGAAGAGTAGGTTAATTCGTTGTCTCTGTGAACAGTACTGCGGATGTAGGAAAATCCGATGAGCATGGCCTTTGTGTCACATGGAACATTCCGTACAAAATGTCTTATCGGAGGAAGATAGCCGAAGCTTGTTTAGTGTTTCTGTGGCTCATTTTCCCAGTTTGACAAAAAAAGTAACTTTGCACAGATTTCATTTTCTGCTTTTCCATCTTTCTGTCTGTTATAATGGTAGACTATGACATACGCGTAATCACAAAAAAACCCTATAATAACTCCCGATTTCAACACAGTGATGCTACTAGCAGTATTGTTTTATAAAAACTGCTGATCACTTCAGAGCAACCCTCTGTTGCTATTCATTGGTACTCTACCGAGCTAGTCCCGTAACTTTTTGATACATCCTAGGTAAATCCCTCGGGGTTGGGAGCACCATCGGGATGAGCAGAGACTCTACTCAGCATTCCGGTTTTCGCTTCCCTTGAAAGTACAGCAATGGTGGTGAAGTCCGATGGGATACCCCTTTAGGGAGGGTTTTTTGCATGGGTCGGTGATGGCAATTTTGTAACAGACAAATCGCTGCGACCTAGTCTTTCAGATTCATCAAACGGCTCAGGTTAAGTCGGGTGTGTGTGTGTGTGTGTCATTTAATGGATTACATTATACGTCTTCAAGTGCATGCTGTATATTTCATGTATACTAATTGATATTGTTTTATCAACAGGTGGGCAAGCTTATTCTGCAGGCAGCTGGAGCATCAAACACCAAGAGGGTCACCCTCGAGATGGGAGGGAAGAGTCCTCTCGTAATATTCGATGATGCTGACCGTAAGTGAATGGTTTCCTTTTCTATTCGAACCTTATTTCAGAAAATCGAGTCGAAATCGCCGCTTACAGAAAAAATATTTGCGATGCAGCAGGGTCGAATTAAGCCATGCAGTAAGGGCTCTTACGGTGCAAGTTTCGGTCCGTCCTTCCCCTCCTCCAAACCAAATTTTTTATTCAGTTTTTATTAATTTCTATACAAGCGGATTTGAAGTAACAAATATTGCAACAAACTCAAATAGTAAAATCTTAATTGCAGGTTACTTTCCAAGAGAGCTGGTTTTAGTATCCTGATTATAAAAAAATTAAAATTTAAATTAATTTTAAAATTGTGAAAATGCTACTGAGTTTTCTTAACACAATCCAAATACTGTTAGCCAAGTTCAAAAGCCAAGGATTCTTAATAATAGGGGAATTCGGCATTTTCTAGTGGCCAAAGTGACCACGCAGCAATTAGGTAACATCCGAGGTAGAAATCTGACTTTGTTTCAATACATGAAAATAAGTTGCCTTCCTGGAGTACTTTAAAAGGAAACCGGCATACATTTGTGTTTTGGTTGGAGGGAAAATGAGGAAAAACTTCCAGAAGCCAGATCGACCACAGTAAGAAATTCGTTGCTAAAGAATCGGTTTTTGACTAATGCTAGTTAAAAGCACAGCCAGTGGATAAAACCCATAATCTTCTTACTCTGATTCATGATCCTTGACCATCTAGGCCTTAATCTACGAGGCCACTGTTAAATGAAAACCGTTTATTTAAAAAAAAACTTGTATATTTTTATGGCCAATCTAAACTTAGAAGAATATGAATTTGATTGGAGAGTTTACATTCTTTCTCTTAAGATTTTCACATGTATTGTTTTAGGACAATTGCATATTTAGGCTTTATTTAATATTAGCAGTGTTGCAGGTGACAAAATTCTTGGACTATTAATTCTCATTTGGCTTTTTGTGAAGTCAAGATTAGAAAGACACGCGACATAATAATCCAGCGAAGATGGAATATTCCCTCTCCCTCTGTTTCCTAACATGGATCTGTGAAGAAAAACTTTGAACTCGCCAAGAAAACAATAAATTAAAAATAATAAAAGGCATTTGGACCATTCTTATTTTTTAACTTGAGATGAAATGTTCTTGTAATTAACCTCAAAATTTGAAAAAAAGAGAAAATTAGAAAGTAGGATGCAGGAATTTTAGTTTTAATTCTTATTTTTAAAATATAGTCAGTTTTTTTGAAAAAAAATCTCAAATTCAATAAATTATGTTCAAAACAAATATCTTTAGAACGACAATTCGTTCTATCCGATAGTGCGTCGTCTTTTTCTCCATGATCAAAAACGATACTACTGTTCAGCAACGGATTCCCAGACTACCACTTTTGGACGATTTTACACCGGAAAGGGGTGTCCGGCAACAAGTCGTATGAGCGCATTTCCGGAGTTCTTTGTTAGATCACACTCAGTAAAATGTAAACGCCCTTCCATTCTTCGCTTTCCCCTTATTTTGATGAAAATGACTACGTCCGGCGCATGCGCAAAATCGCTGAGGGTTTCCGAATGCGTTGCTAAGCAATACGGGCAAATGCGTGCAAAAAATTACCCAAACACAAAATGTGGAAAGATTTTCATCACTGAATTTTAAAATTTGGCCTTCAAGGTGCATTTAGTCGTATTATGACTACCTGCTTGCCAAATTTTATGCCTGAAGATCTCGCAGATCGGTCGCTGCACGCATGCAAATCAACACTTCCTTTTATAAGTATAGATTTAAGATTATTGTCGTAGTATTTTTCAATATTTTATTAACGTAACACGTGGCGTTCCGACAAAGAATTTTAAAGATTTTCTTTTCCCCAGTGGACGAAGCTGTGGAGATCGCATACAACGCCCTTTTTGCCAACATGGGGCAGTGCTGCTGCGCTGGCACTCGGACATTCGTGCAGGAGGGCATCTACGAAGAGTTCGTCAAGAGGAGTGCCGAGAGGGCCCAGAAGAGAGTCGTGGGGGACCCATTCGACGAGAAAACCGACCATGGGCCGCAGGTGAGTACAGTGTGAGATGGTGAGCTCTAGAAATGGTAAAATGCTTGTCCATTGTCGGCTCGTCAATAAGAAAGTGAGAAGTGCTGAAAGGATATTTAAAAAAAATTCTCTTTTAACTTTATTAATCTAAAATTTTTACATTCGGAGAGCCGGATTTTAAAAATTTCTGTAATATTGATTGTGTTTTTAATCTGTTCCATTCGCTATCTAAAACAGGCCAGCCATATCTCTTCCAAAATGGGAAATTTTGGAACACGGGAAGGAAAAAGCAATCGTCAAGATCGAAAATCTATGAAATCTTGAACAAATAATTAGAACTGATGAAATTCAAACCAAATTCCAGCCCTTCTTGTGCCGATTCTTTAGGGACCATTAACGAGGGTAGTCGGCACATCAAACGATTTGACTAGATTGGGACCTCGCGATGAGGCTACCTTTATAGGATATCCGCTGAGTGGGGGAAATAGGGGGGGGGTCGAAGAACAACTGTAGAGGGGAGAGAAGATCGCTCTCTCCTACTGTCACCTCACTTTGGAGCTTCAGATGAATGACGTGCCTGATTTTTTCCCGACTTGAATGGGTGGAAAAAAACAATGTTGAGACAAATGGATGGAATGGAGTACAGATGAATTGCCGGCTTAAAGCACGGCGACTGGTTCAAGAATGTATTGTAAAATATGTGTGATTTGCTCTCTGGAGAAAAGTTACATTTATCTAAATAAGTGATTTATAAGAAAGGAAATCAACGAAACATTTGCATCAGGCATAGTAGGCAGGGAATCGCTTGAATATCAACGCGAAGAAATTAAGATAAAGAAAACCATTTAGGGCACCGAGAAGAGAGATAAAGAAAAAAAAAAAACAGAAATTAAAAAAATGGCATTCTTTCAATCTTTTAAATATTTGAATGCCAGTGCCAAATGATTAAAAGAATTAAGACAAAGAAAACCATTTGGGAGAGAGATGGGAGAAGAGAAAAGATAGAAAACCAGAAAGGAGAAGATTGAAAGAATGACAATTATTTTATAACTAAATGAAACTGAATTATAAGGCTGATACTGAATTAGAGATGGGTCTGGGCCTGCGGTCCCGATACAACGTTTCTCATTCAACTTTCCCATTTTAGACGTTATTTCGTTAAGCGCACTAGCCGAATTTTCGAGTAATTCTCAGCCACGGCGAGAAACTATTCAATACGACTTTTCAATTTGAGTTCAGATTATGCTGAAATGACAATAGATTTTCACGAACAAATTTTAGTTAAAGGATGTCTTAAAAAAATTTATTTTAAATTGCTCAAGGTAATCTAAATCTCAAAGTATGCGGCTAAATGTTGCCATAAATAAATGAACACTTTTTACTTTCTCGTATACGAAGTATACAAAGAGACAGTATTGTAATCGTCAAAAAATTCGAACTCGAGATTTTGACGAATCTCCACGTTTTGGAATTATGTCTGTCTGTATGTCTTTGAACACGATAACTCGAAAATTATTAGAGATACGGGGATGAAATTTGGTATGTGGTCTTTAAACATAATTTGTAGGTTTCTGTCAATTTTGGACAAAATCCGTCCACGGGAAGTCTGTCTATCTGCCCGCGGTCATATGAACACTAACTTAAAAACTTGAATAGCTAGATGAATGAAATTTGGTACAGTTTTATCATCATGAATGTTGGTCCGTATAAAAGTTTGGGCCAAATCCGTCAAAGGGTTGACTGTCGGTCTGTATAATCGCATACTTGTAAAAATTATATCTCCTAAACCCATTGGCTTAGATAAATAAAAATTGGTATGACGTTTGCTAATATTAATTATAGATCTGTGCTCAGATCTCGTTTCAATCCGTTGAAAAAAAGGTGTCCAAATTGCATATTGGGTTCAAAATGCACATTGCAACTGTGTGTTGGCGAGCGTTTCGCTTATTTTACTCAAGTTAGCACAGTTGGCATTTGATTTTGGCGAAGGAAATTGTAGCTTCGGACGCTCTTCGGAAATTATGGCAACCCCCTGAACCCGAAAGTAGTAAGATTTCGTTCTCAAAAACTTTATTTAAAGTTTTGTACCTCAGCGCGCGTAAAAATTGAGAACTTGCGCAATTCTTTTAATTGTTATCATTTTCCTTTTTATCATTTTTTTCATAATCATAAAAATGGGCGCAGGTAATTTTAAAATTATAATGACTCGGTGTTTAGGAAGCGAACGGGACAAATAGTATACGGCACGTATGGAAACCCTAGTTAGAGGGAAAATGACACCTTTTTGGGAAGTATACAAGAAAGTTTAGGGGAGACCACTCCCGCTTGTTTTGAGTAATAACGGTAGTGCTGGATCTGTATACGCCAGTGATCGATGCGCCACTGCATATGAGAAAAGCAATGCATTGGTGTCACAAACGCCAAGTTACTTCGGGTTTATTATTAGCACGATCCTTCTCGGCGCTAGGATTCTTAAATCGTTTTTCAAATTGTTCCAAAAAATAACTTAAGTCGTGGCTTGAATGGTTTTCTTCTTTCTCGTAGATCGACGAAGAGCAGTTCACCAAAATCCTCGATTTGATAGACTCGGGAGTAAAACAAGGCGCCCGCCTGGCGTGTGGAGGAAAAAGGAAGGGTCAGAAGGGCTTTTTCGTCGAACCCACAGTCTTTGCTGACGTCACCGATGACATGCGCATCGCCCGCGAAGAGATCTTCGGCCCCGTCATGCAGATCCTCAAGTTCAAGACCTTAGATGAAGTAATTGACAGAGCAAACGACACTCGGTATGGACTCGGATCCGGGATCGTCACCAAAAACCTCAACACGGCCATCACGTTCGCGCAGCAGGTGCAAGCCGGATCAGTATGGTTAGTATGACAAGAACTATTCCACATCTGAGAATTTTTCTATGTACAGGTTAATTCAAAACAACTGCCCCATTACAAGTGGCTATAACTTCCTTGTAAAAAAAGAGATGGGAAATCAGTTGAACACAATACAGAAAGGAGCTCTAAATTTTGTTTGCGTACGTAATAATGACTCATCGTGACTATCCTCGGTCACACCGGTGGCATCCATGTGGTAGTCCATATCACTACCATGCGGAGCATTCTCTGTGTACCTTTAATTGGATTATTGTTCACTGTTCAGTCACTGTTACATGAAAAGCAGGCATTAAGACAGAGTTTACTACGCATCCCAATGAAATGAAGACCCAAGAAGTAATTTCAGAAGATTCAAATAACATGCAGAACATGCTCATGTCAGTCGAATGCACATCAATGGCTTCGAACTTGCTTTACAGTGTCTGACGTCAAATGGAGTAGAGTATGGATGTTGCCCGTGTAACCAAGGAAAATTACATAGGGCAATTATTTCGTACGCTAACGAAACTTGAAGCATCCTTCTGTTTTTCCTTCAAATCTTTTTCGTCCTGTCGCTGTTTACAAAGAAGTTACAGCAATTTATAATCGGGGAAAATATTTCGATTTACTCTGCATTTTTCTTTAAGAATGCCTTTCATATTCCTACCTTATCAGAATAATTCTGCATAAAAAAACCTCTGAGTTATTATTAAATGTTTTGGGGTCTTTTCTTTCCAGGGTAAACTGCTACGACCACACCACAAGTCAGACTCCTTTCGGCGGTTTCAAGATGTCTGGCCAAGGAAGAGAGTTGTAAGTAATGCTTTCAGTTTGTAAAATACTTTTCTGGAAATACTTGTCTGTTAGACCTTGTGTTGACTTAGCAAATAGTTATTAATGTGTTATATTGAGAATAAATGAACGAATACTGAATAATATGAGTAATGGCAATAAACGTCTATTCCGGAAATTTTTGAAATAAAATCTCGAGTGCATTTAAGTGTTGTGTTGTTGATGATACCCGAAGATCAGCAGAGCTATATCAGGTTCATGAGCCTGTGTACCCTGAAGAAATCTGAAGTCAATAGAGGATTAGAAACAAGATCCTGTTGGGAAAGCCCCAGGCATGCAAGAATATGATCAGTAGGGTGGGCCGAAAAACACTTTTTTTCGAAATCGCTATTCTAATAATGCGAAAAGGGTTCTCTCTGGGTTCAATAAACACGATGTAAAATATTTTTTTGATTGGATAATATCTTCTGCTCCCGCATCGCACTTGGATTTTGGAAATTTGGGTAAAAAATGGCAATTTTTACTCGGCGTAGGAAATTTATTTATTTCTCAATATTGATATTCTAATAGTGCGGAAGAGGTACCCACTGGGTTTAAGAAGAAAGGCGTAAAATACTTTTTCGATCGATTAATAACTTCTGTTCCCGCATCGCAATTGAAATTTTGCAATTTTTGAAGAAAAGTGCGCTTTTTTATGTGTCAGAGAAATAAATAAAACATGAAAAATAGATGGGTGCAAACACTGTTTATTGCTGTATTGTATTGTACAATTGATTATATTGCCTGAAAATTATTAAATAATCGCTGAGTCACAATATATTAATATAATATTTGTTAAGAATGTTGTAACCATACAATATTATGACATGGCAATACCAAAAGTTTACTTACACCTAATCAGCAGGAAGAGGCTTGAAATCAGCCTTATTTTTCAATTCAGGCATAATTGATCGGGAAAAGAATGTGGATCTAATGAACCCGTCTCTATTTTGAAACCCATAAACCTTAGCGGATGCGTCTGTCACTAACTTGACACACCGTTCCACTGCCTGTGTGTGACATGGGAAGTGAACAAGTCCCATCCTGGATTTTTCTTATCACGCACAATGTAACTAAATACAGCAGTGGATATATCACGGAGGATTGGTAGAGAAGTAATAGTAATTGAACCGAATTACACGGGATTTCCATCTGGTATTAACAGATGTGCCGTCACAGTCAATTGCCAGAAGCTGAGAAAGATCTTGTGTGATCCCTTCAAAATATCCGATAATAGTCGCGGAAATCTGTTGATCTGTTTTACGGTGTCAAATAATGGGCTCAAATGAGTAATGCAATGTAAACCCGGTTCTTCAATAAGAGATAAATGTTCATCTTTTGTTTTTCTCGTGTATCTTTTAGTATCTACTTTCTCCTTTATCAATGTAGAATCTTTACGACCATCGAAATACATCCCCTTCAACGGTAATACCTGAGCTTCATTTAAAGATTGAAATTTTAAGCCTTTTCCCTTCGCAGATTGTTATTGTCAACCACCAAATCCGAGTTATTGCTAGTTATGGGACCGACATCGTGAAGAACACTTGAAGCAATTGCAACCACAGCCCGGTCAGAGACTCCAAACCTGTCGCCAACCACAGCAGTTGAAGGGAGGCCAAGTCGCACTTGTGATGATTTAGATACAAACGGAGTTAATTGTTTGTACTTAGGATCAGTAAGAGAGATTAAACGGTTCGATGTCGAGGGTTTGTAAGTGTCCAGATTTAAATCTACCTCAGATATATCTGAAGAAAAATCCGTTTCTTCATCTTCATAATCTACATACCCTACGTTAGGAGTTGTTTGTGTATGATTTAAATATAAATTGTGAGCCTGTCTATCAGCAATATTCTGAAGTCGTTTTGTTTCATTAATATCAGGCGAGCCGATGTAAAGAAGTCTCGTTGTCCGTTGATCTTTCAGGAAATTATGCTCATTTCGAGGTAATTTTTTAGTACGTTCGCATGTGCAATCGAATGTTCAAAAGTAATACATTTGCCGACCGCAATGTCAAATAACTTTGTGCATGCTTCTTGTCGAAATGCTTCGATCTTTCTTTGGAAAGCCTAACTGGTATTAACTCTTTTGTAAGACTTCTTAAAATTGGTTTATTTTCCATGTTAGGTATGGGTCATTTGCAGTACTCGAGAATGGATCACAATGGGAATGGCAGTGCTTGCTTTTGCTCATACAGACTCAATTTTAGTTGCAATATTTTCCGCAATTCTCGAGAAACTGGGTTCTTTGTTCCCAGTTTTGGGTGCAAGATTTAATCCCTCAAGGAAGCAGCAACGTAGCATATATTCGTATGTAGGAAGATTTATTTGAGAGATATCGTTGGGGCTTCCAAATATTAGGCATTTAAATTTGTTCCGTTTACTGATTTTTGATGTAATGTCTATTAACAAATCAATCAAACCAAAAGTACGAAGAACCAAATTTAAAAACTCACACACAATTCCGATTTCGTAGCGCGAACTAGTAGAAAAAGGCACAACGAGGTCTTTTCCCAAGCCGCGCGCACACAGGTAAACCCACCAAATGACTCAGTAGCACCACAAGACACAATACAGAGAATGAAATTCCCAGAACATTGCGAACAAGTGCGGAGGAATGTGAACATCCCCCCCCTCCCCTCCTTTCACTTCCTGTATAAAATACAAAAAAAAGGGCACTTTTCTTCAAAAATTTCAAAATTTCAATTGCGATGCGGGAACAGAAGTTATTATTCGATCGAAAAAGTATTTTAAACCTTTCTTATTAAACCCAGTGGGCACCTCTTCCGCACTATTAGAATAGCAATATTGAAAAATAAGTACATTTCCTACGCCGAGTAAAAATTGCCAATTTTTACCCAAATTTCCAAAATCCAAGTGCGATGCGGGGGCAGAAGATATTATCCAATCAAAAAAATATTTTACACCGTGTATATTGAATCCAGAGAGAACCCTTTCCGCACTATTAGAATAGCGATTTCGAAAAAAAGTGTTTTTCGGCCCACCCTAATGATCAGGTGTGGCCTGTTCTGCAGTACATTTTGGGCAGATCTAAAAACACTTAGAATTATCGGAAAAACTCAAACTTTTGATATGCCCACTAATCTAAAGGTGAATCGCTCATGGATGGGGAAAAAGGGCAGCTTCTGTGGTCAAAGACTGGAGCACCAAAGGTAGAAGACTGACTTAGTTCCGATGCCAGAATATACCGCCTAGCACTGGGTAGTTCGGGTACCTCGGGATCGCCATTTCCCGGACTCGCTCGTATGAGCGAGCCCCTGAGGGCGTATTTAAGTAAGTACTGATGGTTTGCTTAAGAATAAAGCACGAGAAGAATTTCTACTAACAGGGCTGCCGCAAGGGTACCTGGCGCCCTTAGGCAAGTAAAAAATCATGTACCCTTTATCGATGCTCAGTTACATATTCACAAGAATAGCAAAAAATGAACAAGTTTATTAACAAAATTAATGGAGTTCTTTTATAATGAAACAAAAATGCATTAACAATGACGCTCAGAAAGAACAGTTGGGAAAAAGCTTTTTTCAATTATTTTCTTTAACTCGTATTTTAAACATCAATAATTCATTAACATACTTACATTTTAGCATTTTCAGTCAAAATTAAATACAGAATACAGTTTTGTATTTATTACGAGAAATTAATATTTCGAATGTTTAAAATTACTAATATAACAGCCCAGATCTGTCTCCCGGTAACGCTCTGACGTCACCAACAATAAAACTCGCGCCATGGCACTGCGAGACGTTAAGCAGCATTATTTCATTGTTGGAGAACCTAAATTTCAGTGATTTTAAATTTAAAAGAGTAATTGTCGTTCTAATTTCAAATTTAATAGTTCTAAAATGGTGAAATAAATTTTTCTACCGATTGATATAAAATTTATCTCGCTATGATCAATAGTTCCCGACAAATTTTAAATTATATTAATCGGATATTTCAAATTTCCGTTTTTTAATAGAAAGTAGTAAATCGCGTCAGTGGTATATCATGCGCGTAATATAGTTTGGACGCCACGATGCATCTGATTATTTATTGCAATCGTGATGATATAATTTGATAATATTTTTGGCAACATTTGACAAGCATAGAAGTGCTTTGTTTTAATTAGAATTTCGAAAAAGAAATTCCTTTGAAATTTTAACTTTTGACTTGCGTTTGACAAGCTGAGAATTTCATGGTTATTGAATTATTATAAAATTGTTAAACAACGAAAAATACTTCGCACGGAATGTTGTTTACCAAGAGGCTTTTGAATAAGAAATATGTAAATAAAAAATATTTCCTGTCATAAAGCATATGTTTATTTTGTTTTCAATCAGTATTAAACATTTCTCTCGCATATATATCTATTTAAACACGTCAGATTTGACGGGAAATCTTTTGATTGAAGAGGCAATTTGCACCCGTCATACCATGACGGGGGATTTTCTAGTAATGTAATAATGATGGGCAAGCGTCCCAATGTTGTGGCGCCCGTAGATGGTCGCTTGGAATTGCCTAATGGTAAAACGGGCCCTGCTGATAAGATAAAATTCGATTCTTTAGCATTATTTGTGCTTTATTTAGCAAAGATAATGAATACAGTTTCTAAACTCGTGCAATATGAATTCAAACGCTTGAGTTTGGGACAATCCCTGTGGATCAGAATATAAAAATAGTGTCTAAATTTGTTTGAATAAATTGCTTTCAACTCTCAAGTGATCTTGTAAAATGCCCAGCAATTTGTTCAGGTATTGGAAAGTTGCGATTGCGTTCGAAAAAGATTGATTTTAGCTTAACCCCTTAACCATCGCGCCCATCATATTGACGTGCATCGAATTATCGCATTTTTAGGCTTATAAACTAAAATTTAATCATTAATAAGTCTTATAATTTGCCACCAAAATTACGTAGAATCCATAAGCATCTCGAGTATTCTATGCCTTCTTAGATGAATGAAAACGACAGCCCCTTTCCAAAACAGGAGGGTTCGTCTTGTTAGATAGCAAAGAAAATGAGACTCTTAAGGGGTTAAACAAACTTTCCACTTGGCAACCCCTTCATTGACACTCTCTGAAAATATTGCAAATCTACTGTCCATTCGCAACTTGCTCTGCTACTTCGCTGAAAACCTTCGCTATATTCAGCTTACTTCTCTTAAAGTAGAAAATCCCCCTTCATGGTATGACGAGTGCAAATTGCCTCTTCATTCGAGAGATTTCCCGTCAAATTTGACGTGTTTAAATAGATATAGATGCGAAAGAAATGTCTAACATTGATTGAAAACAAATAAAATAAACATATGGTTTATGACGGGAAATATTTTTTATTTACATATTTTATCATGGCGTCCAAACTATATCACGCGCATGATATACCACTGACGTAATTTACTATTTTCTATTAAAAAACGGAAATTAATTTGATATATATGGTTAATATAATTAAAAATTTCTCGGGAACTATTGATCATATCGAGACAAATTTTCTATCGATTGATATAAAATGTTATTTCACTATTTTAGAGCTATTAAATTTGAAATTAGAACGGCAATTACTCTTTTTAAATTTAAAATTACTGAAATTTAGGTGCTCTAACAATGAAATAATGCTGTTTAACGTCTGGCAGTGCTATGGCGAGAGTTTTATTGTTGGTGACGTCAGAGCTTTACCGAGAGACAGATCTGAGCTATTATATTAGTAATTTCGCAGCACCGTATTCTAATCTGGTGCAAGTGTAATTCCATGTCTTGAAGATCAAAAGAAAGCAGAGCGATACCTTTTTTTGTACGCCGTTCTCTTTAGTATCTCATTGTGACTTGTTTCCGGTTAATTCCTCTTCATATCGATGTTTTAAAATCTATATAGCGTTGCAGGTATTCGATAGTGTTTCGCTTAATTCTCAGACTGCCGATTTTTTCAGTCACTATTCAGATGCAACGTTTGCAAACACGATCAAATTCCGTTTATGCGGAGCAAATCGTTAATTATATGCAAATCTTTATTAGTATAATATGATTCAACGCGATTATAGTACAAAGTAAACGCATTAGCCTGCGAAAGTCGCGAGCTGCAGCAGAAATTACTTGCTTCCTATCTGCGTGATTAAGGACTTGGAGGGTTAAAACCATAGGGGAAAATATTTAATGACATAAATTCAATTCATAATTTTATAATTGGATCACAACAATCAAGTGTCATGACAATCGAAACTAATAGAATGTTTCTCGAAACAAAATTACAATTTGAAAATTTCCTTAGAAAGAGAATAAAACCCATGGAGATTGTTTGAATAAAACTAATAATTTTAATTTCTAATTATACGTAATAAAATTATCTACATTTTGTTATATGCTCCGAGATAAAATTTCTGTAAGGAAGAAATATCCATATGTGGTTATTCGAGAAAGATTTATTGTAATAAAAATTCTGTAATTATTATTGCCAATTGTTCACTTATTTTAAAAAATAAATTTTTAAAAAATTTTAATAAATTTATTATAATATTTTTGTGGGAAATTATAAATGCAACAATACAATAAATATGAAATCTCATTAAAAATTTAAATCTATGTCAATGGATTTTGTGAGACTGAAGTTAGCTCATCTCATTTTAAACCAAATTTCGATCACTGTGTCGTTCTCGTAAGTATGTCGTTTTGGAGCAATTCCTTAAACGACGTGGTAAAGACGTTTTTATTTTAGTTTAAATTACCAAAGGAACGATTTGCAGAAATTGTAACCATTCATCTATTCTTCATTTAAATTTATATTCTTTTTTTGTTTCAGGGGTGAAGATGGTCTGCACGAATACCTGGAAATTAAGACTGTAAGTCAGGTTTCAGTTCCTTGTATTCGCTTTTAAAATGTACTCAAACATTAAATTCAAAAGACTGTAAAAAATATTCGTAAACCAAATTTCAAATTATCTTAATTTAATAGCAAACATATTTTTTGCAAAATAAAATTTGGCTACACAAGTAAATTATGATCTGAATTGATTAACTGTTGGTTATTCACATAATTTTCAAAATTTTTAATAGGAATTGTGGACTGTTTATTTACGATCGTTAACCATTATATTGACAAATGAGGCATTCTTGTTACAGAAATCTTTGAGGTATGATAATTATCTTTGAGGTGTTCAAGTAACATTTGCAAGCGAATAACATACAAAAACCAATTTAGCAGTAATGGGAAAAAATACTACAGTATTGCTGAAGTACTGATGATTATGATGCATTGCTTATAAGAATTCGTGGAAAGGCCAAAACCGAATGCTTAACATAAGAATAATTTAGATTTGCCAAATTTTGGCGATTAACTGTGTTATATATTTACGCTTTTACGACAATATCGGTAAATGCTGTTTTCTTTTTAAGATTTTCGCAGCACTCTATATTAAGTGATAATGCAACTTCAAGGTATTTGGTCTACTGCGCCGGATATCATTTTACCAAACTGAATGGTCCGAAACATGACCCTAAAGTAAAATCCTAAAAGTAATTTATATGCAGTTGAACTTCTCCAAGCTCCCCTGATTAGCAGTAACTCCTCTCGAAGACCGCCTTTTGTTTGGGGCGGAATTCTTTTGCTCATAGACATAATGTTGAAATAACTTCTAGAAACGACCACTGAAACCCCTCTGAGCGGCCGGGTTGGTCGCCCGTACAATTTCATGAAATATGTACTTTTCTTGAGTCTCTCCTTTACGTCTAGACATTAAATTAAGAGAAATGAAGAGAGAAAAAAGGAAAAATTCATACTCTCAAAACCACCGGAAATCCAATTGAAATTAATCCTTCCTTTTCCACTGAGAAGCAAAAAACTGAACTTCGGTCTCTACTGGAGATGGGCATTTAAAAGCGATATGTACTTTTTTGGCGCTTATTCGAAAGACTTCTGACAAAGAAGCTGATGATATGGATTGCGTCCATCAGCAAATGGACATTTCTGCTCAACAGACATTAGGGAAAAAATATTATTCCCAATTTTTCAACATCTCCCGACTAGGAATTTACTTTTTCAATTGAAAAACCAAATTGGAAATAAAAAAAAATTAATCCCGAAAAAACTGAAGTATCTAAGTAAGCATAAATTGCATCTTTTTTTTTAAAAAAAGGGAATTTTGGAATAAAGTACTTTTTTTCTTGATAATTCTTAAAATTCGCTTCATCAGGAATAACGAATTAGGTCTTGTTTAAATATTTTGTACTTCTAAACACAAAACCCCTTTAGAGCTGCTAGTTTTCCTTGGAAAGGAGAGTGGCCGCTGTAGAGAACTGTTACCATAGTTGAATAGAATTTATCTTTTCGGCACCAATTATCGATATTCCGTTTAATGAAAATTTGTATTAAAAATGAAAAATGTTTAGTTTAATAAATTTCTTTCTATCGCTCTAAGATGCATAGCCGTATTGTTAACCGCCATGTGGCTTGACCAAACCTCGAGTCGCTCGAGGTTTATACTTGTGGACTGTGGTCGGTGGAATTCGAACAGTCGCGCCTTTCCTGTGGCGCGTGGCTTTGCAAATATCTCGGCAGCGCTCGAGTGAACGGATGGACTGACGCCGTCTGGACACACCCCCTTCCTTTGATGTGCAAGTTATTCACCGCCATAATGCGGGAAACAACAGATGCACTTACAAGCCCATGAGCCACATCGATTCTGCCTGTTCCGATGTTGGGAAATAACGCGAACCACGGACGGAACTCGTGGAAAAACAGGCCGTTGGGACGCAGCTTAAAGCCATTCGCCGATGATGAGATCGCTTATTGTTTTCTACATTTTATCTCAATTTGAGTTGTCACTACTTTATTCGTAGGAGAAAATAATTTCCTTAATAGATGCTAAAATCTGCAATATCCTAACTCTTCCTAATCTTTCATTGGAGCTTTATTGCTAGCATCATTTCCATAAGCCCTTCATTAAATGAAAACCCAGGGGGTTGTTAAACGAAATTTCTTTACTATTTTTATTTAATAGTAAATCTGTGTGAAAATATTAAATTTATTGTTACGTTATCAGTGTTTTACTTTCTATCTTTTTTTTTTTTTAGGTGACAATCAAAATTCCCAAGAAAAATTCTTAAATATGCCAGGAGTGAAATCCTACTACGAAGTGATCTTACATTTTCCAAATTTCCTACGGTGTATTGGATTCATGAGAATTCGCCAAAAATTTTAAAGAACATTTTTTACGAGATTTTTTATTGTTCAATCCTTTGATTGTGTGATTTTGAAAAAAAGTTTCCTCCATTTTATATTAAAAAATAAATTGAAGTATTTAAATTGATATCTAGAATATTTCATTTTTCTGCAAAAAAAAGTGTTTGAAGCATATTTCTTATCAATCCAATTTTGTAAGAATCTCGATGTATTGAAGAGTATTTTACGCTTTTTCTTAATAGAATAATTACTATAGTTCTTTCCAAGATGATACGTAAATTATTCTTATATAAATACATGTTATTCTCGAAGTTGTTAAACTTCTTCGTTTCGCTATACCTTCCCATGGCCAAATGTGTGTAAAAACTGAAAGTTTTCTTTAAAACATACTTTTATTAAATTACTTCTATTTTTTGTCTGTAATTCATAATTATAAATATTTCAAAATCTTATTTTTTTTTTTCAAATTCATTACCATGTGGTGTCACTTGTATAAAAGATTAATTGCAGATTTAATTAATCGATTAACGGGTAATTATGTTCTGAAAATATTAAATTAGTGTATTATCATCAAGAGCACAAATCTGTAGAAAATTTCAGAATTCTAACACATTAGGAATATAAAAATAATCCAAAATCCATGCACACATGATCCAGTTTCGGTTCCCGTAGTTTGCGAAGCACTAGCATAGAACGAACAGTCAGATTTTACATAACGTGCGCAGTTATGTTTCTCGCGTATCTGTGACGTCGCATGAAATGACTCGGCTAGAGAAGTTTTACGAGTCTTGCATTACTTCGCTTTGACATTAAATAATAATAAAAAAAACAACCAAAGGAAATTCAAACTTTTACTCCGAAACTTCCAGAGGCGTGGCGCCAAAGCTACAGTATGAAGAAAAAATTGTTTTAATATAGGGGAGAGTAGGGATAAAATTGAGCGAATTTTTAAATGTAATTTTTAAAAATTTTTTTATAATTAGGAATTGAAGAATAGAATATTGTAGTGTAAATTTTGGTATTTTGTCTTCGAAATTAAATGAGAAAATTGGCCTTTTTCGTCCAATTTTATTGCTTAATAAATATTTCTTTTTGTTTCACATAGTGGCTCAAGTATCCCCATGAGAGGGATCCATGATCCATAGTGTAGGTATGGCTTGAGCCAGTTCTGAAAAAATATCTACAGAATACATTGTTATAAATTTCACTGCTTATTATTATTTCGGAAATGTTTTGCTTCATGCTTAAGATAAAAAGTCTGCCGTGAAAACAAAACTAACATGGTCATTTTTTGTGGTGACGTTTGGTGGTCGAAGAATCATTTCAATTTTGTTTTCATCAATGACAGCAATGTCATTGGGTGGCCATTTAAATTTAGAATCTTCAACTCTTCTAGGAAATTTATGCTCTGCCCATCTTCAGAAATATTGAGAATACGGCCAACAAATTGTTTTATGGTCTTCTTCCCTGCATATTTTACC
Organism: Araneus ventricosus; assembly: GCA_013235015.1. Lineage (NCBI taxonomy): Eukaryota > Metazoa > Arthropoda > Arachnida > Araneae > Araneidae > Araneus > Araneus ventricosus. Next base: position 220,960 of record BGPR01000592.1, read on the forward strand.
AGTAGCCAATCAGCAATAGCAGGTTTCTTATTGATAAGATCATCACCACTTTCAGTATTTCCATCTACTGACATTGTTGATTTTGTACTTTTAATTGAATAATTGTCAGAATCTAAACCAGATGTATCGCAAGTCTTTCATGTATTTTTTTCGATTTTTCAGGAAAGTTTTTTTAACCTTTGGTAGTTGCCAAGAAAATGTAAATTGTGATCTTCATTGCTTTTCTTTTTATCTTTTCGTAATATTTTCAATAGCTCTTCAATTTTTTTTTTTCGGGAGTGGAAGTCGTACTAGCTGATTTAGCTCTTTTCATAATGCGAAGCAAAGCATTTTAGATAAGGTTGCGCAACCTCTGGAGAAACGGTTTTTTCACTAGTTGAGGACCCAGGAATAGGAGAATTTATAGACATATGACTAGAAAAAGACAAATTACAATATTCTGACGCAAGTTGACGTCTTCATGGGGAGTAAAATCTTGAAATTTTCAATAAAAGCACTTCATTGCTCCGTACCTGACCTATCAGTGATCAAATGAGATTTTTTTCTATGTTTTTTACGAAAGCCTACTACTCGGATATATCTTAAACATAGCAAATTTTGTAAAAATAAACTACTCCAAATGCTCTAAATAACAAAGTGAACTCGAATTTCCCAGTAGGGATACTTGAGCCATGGCTCATGTATCCCCAGTCTGTTTCGCAAGTATCCCCACTACCACGATTTCTTTTTACCAAGCTAAAACTAAATAAAACCTGCAGATTTTTAAACTTAAAATGTACTGAAATTATAATTATTTCAACTAGGAATACTATTACCGCTTGAAAACAAAATTTGAATATAAAAAAAATAAATAAAATTCACACACCTTAATATTTACTTCAGAGAGTAAAAGAAACTATTTTTCATGACACTTTCGAAATGGCACCAAATTACTTGATTTCTTTTTCACATACGTAGAATTCTAAAAAATCTGTTTAAATGTTGTCAACTGAAGAAAGAAAAATAAACCTGATGTAGAGAAAAAAAGGGGTGGCTCAAGTATCCCTAATCCCCTACTTGAGAAATGAAGTCGTACATTTTAAAAATTTGTTGAGTACATTATTTTAGTTTCAATAACCCCACTATATTCTAATCTTAAATATAATTGAAATTTAAAAATTCTCGCCATAATATTAATTCAGAAATATGCTTGCTTTACCTTCAAATATAAGTAAGAATTCGTTTGACATTTAGCATACAGAAATTATAGAATTAAAAAAAATACCTTAGTTGGGGGGAGGGTGCCGTATTGTTGCCTTGTCCGGTGGTGAAGTTGCTTCGAATCGCTTCTGGAAATATCGTAGCATGATTCTGTTATTTTAAAAAGCATTACATTTTTTAAAGCATCACCATTTATACGTTTCTCATTTATACGTCATTTCATCATACAGTCGAACCCCGTTAACGCGAAATCGCTTATCGCGAAATTTCGCGGAACACGAAGTAAATATTGGAGCCCGTCGATCAAGTCGGGGCGAGTAGTGTTAATTCAATTCATTAACACGAAACGCGAAATAACGTTTAAGACGAAAAGAAAATATTCTTTGAAAGTCAAAATCCGTTCTTTTACAAATGTTCTCAGCGTCGAATTTGTGTTTTGAAACTTCTTTGATTTCACATTCATCCAGGCCCGCCGAAAGGGGGGATAGGGCAAGAGGGACAAAATCCCCGGGGACCTGGAACTTGGAAAAAGTAAAACGAAGTGGTAATTGCAATGAAAACAATGTATCGTTTTCTTATAGAACAGGATGCTGCTTCGAATGGATTGGATAATTTAGAAAAGGTGGATGCCTTTCTGAAAAAATGTCATGTTAAAAAATTGAAAAAACAAAAGTCAATAACTAACTTTTTTAAACCTTGAGTAACAGATAAATAAATTTATTATTTGATATATTACATACAAATGTTTATTTCTTCTCTAAACTTAGGGTACCCGACTAGGTTCGGAGACAAAAATTTAAAAAAAGCATCACAAAAAAGTTTTACAGAGCTAAATTAAAAAAATATACCATTAAATAGTCAAAATTAGAAATAAAAATTCATATATCAGTAGTTTTTGAAAATAATTTTTTCAAGAATTTTATTAAAAATTTCAGTGTTAAGAAAAACAGCATAATTGAAAAAAAATATGGGACATATTTAATTTTAATTTCGCATACGTACTTCTCAAACTATATAGAATGTATTAGACAGCAAGACAAAATTTATTTTAATAAATAAATATTTTATGAACATTCAAAGATGGCGTCATTGATTTTTTTCCAAAATTATCCTATGTGTCAAACTGAAAGTGATTGAAAAACATGACTAAATTAAGCTATGATAAAATCTGCAGTCTATTCCACCCTCAAAAGGTTTTGACACGTGTATCAAATTTCAATGAATTGTTTTAGAGGTATCGCGTTTTTCGTGGACCAATTTTAGAGAAATTTCAATTTTTTCAGAAAACGCATTTAAAAAATATAATAATACATTAGTTCAAATAAATATTAAGGAATAAGAATAAAAACAAAGACAGTTTTAGAATCTTGAAAGTTGCGACTTTATTTTTGGATCATAAAAAGTTTTTTGAATTTTTCTCCGAAAATCGCTTTTTCAACGTAGTCGGATACCTTTAACACCACACCGTCGTCTCTAGAGCTCATGTGGCTCCTATCTGGGTTGGTATAGATGTAGGTGGACTTGATTGAGTTGCAAAAAAAATTACAGCAAGAGAAGAATGACAAATGAAGAATTTACAAAGATGGTGTTAACACATCGAATTTACAACAACATAAAAGAATATATACAATATCTTGAATAACACGGTGGGAATGAAAGAAAAATGATAAATGAACGAACAACATGAAGTAGTTTACATCAATTTAAGCACAGGTTTTGAGTAACGTATTAGAGATAGGGAGCCACTGCGTGTTAATTGTAGGAGAAAATTGGAGAATTGATTTTTTCAGATTTCTAAAAACTGATATATTTTATCTTTTAATTAATAGCTTGGGAAGTGCAGTCTAGATGGCGCCACTATTTAAACGTTTAACACGTTAAATTTGGGTGGTCCCGCCGATATCGTGTTAAAGGGGTTTGACTGTAGTTCTGATTCATTCGTAACTAGTGTAATGATAAAGTACTCCCTTTATTTGTGAGATACAGGGACGTGGCGAAGGGGGGGGGGGGGGGGGGGGGCGGCCCACCCCCCCCCAGAATTTTCTGAAGTCAGCAAATTGACTAAATGAGTCGGCAAATTTTGAAAAAGTAATCGAACGTATTATTTTATTCTGCGTATCCACAACATTTGCAGAATTATTTATTGAAACGCTAAAAAAAAACAAAGTGAACTTTTATTTACTAAGTTGGTTTTTAAATT
>BGPR01000592.1:224384-259307 GCA_013235015.1 Araneus ventricosus
AATTTTTAAATTATCTTGGACCATTGTTTCACCGATAGGGATGTCCTGACTCGAGTTCAGGGTATGCGTGGCGTGACTATTGTTAACTGACCGGGGCTCCTGGGCAACTTTCCCTTCAGTAAAATAAAGATAAATTCTCAGAGCTGAAAGAAATGAGATGCCAATGTTCTGTAGATCCCGAAATTTTCCGTTACCCATCTGTGCAGTGTTCTTCTCTAGACTTTGTAGTGTACTCCCTAATAAAAGTTCATCCTCCCTTTGTCCCCCGTCAAGTCCTTGGACACAAGGCCGGAACTGCCGAGTTTTATTATTTGAATCGGGGACCACGGCAAGTCGATATATGCCGAGAAAATGACGACGACACACCGAAATCGGTATGTGTTTACAGACGGACGAAGCGACATATAATAATAATATATATATAATTCAGAAAACATTTTTCCGTATTCTCATGTAATGTAGAAAATCATCAAAATCTCGATGTCGAATTTTTTTTGTTTATAATTTTTTTCTTCGCATGTCTAGAAAGTAAAGAGTTTTAATGCAAATATCCTCATCTTAAGTCTTTATTACTTTTTTCTTCAGATGGTTAAAGAGAAAATATCATAATACTGTTTTCTTAATATCTTAGAATTTAAAAAATAACATTAATCTGGTAGAAGAATTGAGTAACAATAATCTAAAAATGAAAAGACAGTTTAAATTTTAATGTTTACTGTGGACTTATTTTGCATAGTTATTGTTATAATTTTGATATAAGAAAATATTTATAGAAAATCTTTTCCACGGCATAAAAAAAGGAATAAATAAGTTTAAGAATTCTTTATAATATTGATTTAAGAACTTTGAGAGATGCTACAATTTGTTATATAGCATTCATTTATGCGTATAGATATTCATCGTATATTTACAAAAAATATTTTTATAATTCTTGTTAATTTGATATAGCACCATAATGATGAGATTTTATTATACAACAGGAGACAAATATTACATTTGAAATATATTTTAACCTTCCTTACTGACTATATGAATGAATGGATTTCTTTTCTCCAACTTTACCATATTTTTTTTTCTATTATCGATTTTTATACAGAAAGAAACTTGACAGCAGTAACATTCAGTGATTACTTGAAACATCTTCAATCCGAGTGTAAATTTAGCTCTTAAAATTGAAATTGTTGGCGTACTACACTACATTATTCAAATGCTAAGCTGTTGCAGGAATTTTAAGAAATGTCACAATCTATATGCCGCTTGACACTGAAACAAATTACTATTGCTTCAAATAAAGTTTGAGGAACTTTTATTTCCTTTTCTCTATTAAAAATGTGCATTCCTAGATTTCAAAAGAAAGATGGTCATAAAAAAAAGTTCTTTAAAATTAAAGGCTAAATATTTTGAAGATGACATATGAGGAGCTTTTCGACAAAAGTGAATATACGCTTTTTTCTAAAAAGCGTTTTGTTTACAATTCTTCATCTTATACCCAACCGTAATGAGGGCGCAGTATCATTCAATTTTGTCTCATAACTTATTTTTCCCTTTGTAAATTACCCAAAGTTCTTAATTTTTAGCGAAACTTAAATATCCACTCTTAAACTAACTTTTGTAAAATGGATATGTTCACTTTTGATATTTTAAAAAATTCTCATGTATATTTTAATCTTTCTGCAACGTCTTTATTTATTTATTTTTTGTGTGTCGGTGTGTTTAATGTGCTAGAAAATATATCTGCCTTCATTTTGGGGGGGCGTTCTTCTCTTACATGCAAAATGCCGCATTTCTCTTCCCAAAATCTTGATAATGCCCAGGAAACATTGAAATATACCATATAAGGAAACAAATACACAAAATAATCTCTTTCCAACCTGGAAGCTTTACTGGCAGGACAGTTTAATCCTGTAATTTCATGGTGTCTTCGGGATTGGTAAATTCATTCGTGAAAGTGGTGGAAGTAGACTGACAGATTTATGATCGGGGGGACAGTTGTTTTACACACAAAACCCCAACTTCTTGTTGGAAAACTCGAATAGACATTATCCTGAATAGTAGTAAAGTTAAAAACAACATAAAGAAATCTCAATCCAGAAAGCGGAGTGTATTTACAAAGCACAGTAAGTGACTTTATACACCAACCTGCTTTTACTATAGGTGAATTAACCTATTATTACATTGTGAACTTGATTAATTCAAACATTTTTTATCCGAATTCGTAAGTAATCTGATTTTTCTCTATTCTTAAAATTTCTATACCATAATGCCTAAATATGATCTGTAATTCGAATTTATTTTGCTTACTTAAATGCCAAGAATGAAAATTTTAAATTCTTTTATATTTCCCTTAAAATTTGCTTTCTGTCCTTAATTTGTATGCTCATCGATCGTGAATAAATGTCTTTTAAGGTCTCTTTATTGACTCTAGAACTGATCAATGTATCCAATCAAACAGCAAATTAAATATTTCTCACTTTTGAATTATTTTAAATTTGGGCTTTAAGTAAGTTTAGAGTTAACATTTCATTTTAAAAAAAAATCAATAAATATTATTACTTTGTTAATTTAAAAATTTCACACAGTTTATTTATTCATTATGTATTCTTTATTAAAGCGTTAAATTTTAAAATAGATTTTTTTGCCTTTTAGTTAAAATTGCTGTTTTCTTACGCTGTATCTACTTTTCCCACAAAGATTTTCTAAATTAAATTAATTAGTCAAGTTGCACTGCTTTTTTCATTATTTTACATTGCTTTTGCTGCATTAATTATTTGTTTATTTAACATGATTTTATTTAAAAAAAAATCTGCAAATTTATATATATAATAATTAAAGGATGTTTGCGATTTTTCAAAGTAATTACATGAGGAATAAAAAGAATCTTTTTCCCGTTCGAATGACGTGTATATATTAGTAATAAACGAACAAAATGAGTTGAATTCGAAGCAGTGTTTTTTTAACATCGAGATTAGTGATAAGAATAATGATTTGGCCAAATAATTTTACTCTGTAAAAAAACATACCCTTTGATTCTAAATAAAATAATTCTCAAATTTTAAAATGTAAAAATTAAAGATTAATAAAATTTATATTTTCATTGTTTGTATATTTAAAAAAAATTATCACTCCTTTACGTGTTTTTTTCATAATATTTAAATACCTGAATTATAATTGTATAATGAAAAGGGCTGCTGTCTGAACTAATCAAAGGAATTAATCTGCTACAAATGAAACAATTAGAAGTTAGAATCATACCTTTAATTTAATTTTAGAACTGAATCTGTCATCCCAGGAATGACCTACTAACAGCATGAATAATGAACTTACCTTCAAAACATACAGAGCTTTTCGTGTAGCAAGAAAAAATAACTTAGAGTGACTGCAGCGCCACCTCCAAATTATGGACTGTATGAAATTACAAACATTCCGCCCCTTTGAAACCTCAAAGGGGGGTTTCAAAAAACAACATATAAGTAGGAACAATCTTACGGTGATGAAAGATGATAACTTCTACAATACTGAAAGAAAGAATAAGAAATGAACACAACACTCAGAGTAATATTTAATATAATATATGTAAAGAAAGTTTCTTCCAAGTAATTGGTAATTTGCAAAAGTTTTGATATTGTCGCAAATAGCTCTTGATTCAGTCTTAGTTCAAGTCAACACGCACCCTATTGTCACCTCCTGGGAACGTTCATAATCTGGCTCTAACCTCCACTGGAAGTGGAGCCAAGTTCTCGTAGTTTTATTAGAACCACCACCAACTTTAATATCTGGCTGGGTGCCTGGCGGGATTGTAACTTTGTCAACATTCATTTGACCAACGATTCCAAAATGTTGAATCATACGCTGGATCATCCGCCAACGATCACAGAGATGCAGGTCAGTCTGAATTGTGCCTGGGGAATAGCAGTGAGTGGCTTCCATTAAAAAATGACCTGGGGTAAGCGCACTCAAATCGTTAGATCATTGAAATTCCACTGAGCGGTCTTGAGTTCAAAACACGCTTCACCTTGAGAAGTGATGGCAGTGCCTGAAAGTAACACTGTGGTACCTATGACTCTTTTCAGGTGGAACTTAAAGGATTTTAACATGATTCTGCTAGACCTCGAAGTGAGGACGCTGGAGGATTAAATCGCCAATTATGTTTTCTGTTGTAAGGAACTGGTGGCAACGATTTGTCCTTCATCAATTGGCTGAACTCTTCTAAGATCTCTACTAGCTCCATAAAATCTGGTTCCGCGATCACAGAAGATTTCTGATGGTCTACCCTTCGAGCCACGAATCTTTTAAGCAATAAATGCTCTTGATGTTAAATCGCTAACGACTTCAAGATGAACTGCCTTGTTGAAGCAGACGAAGACGCAGATGTAGCACTTAGTGATGCGACTTCCTCTTCCCTTGGAGTTCCGGTATCAAGAATGGGCCGGCGTCACATCTGCCTGATGGAATGTCACAGAAGAGGACAAACTTAGACTTTGAAGCTCTCCTCCTGCTGATCGCAGAGTCTTCAAGAGCTTTCAGATTTTGAAACATGGAATGCGACTTCTAAATACCTTCTAACTGCAGCTCGGGCTTGGAAAGAACTAAAATTTCTCTCTGAGAGCTGCCTGGATAAGTTGGTGGACCTTCATGAAGAAGTTTGTGGTGATAATCGGTGATGCATTGTCTACAAAGCCATGATCGGTCGTAGGAAGCAAAATCGGATGTTTCTGTGATTCTGCAAGCACATCCTTTTCAATTCACCACCGACATGAATTATTCCGAATCATCGTGTGAACGGAGTCAAGAGTAATTGCTGTTCAAGGAAGTTGTTTGCTTCTTGCCGAAAGATAGTAGAAACTTCCATCGAAAAATGATCACGCTGGATGAATTTAACAATGCTTCGCTTCGTTTAATTCCTGCTGTTGTTAAGAAGGACCTTTTCGACAATGTAGCAAGAGAACAGTTCTTCACAAATTCAAACAATAGGCAACTATTCTTTCTAACTTATTCCAAGACGAAAATTTTGAAAAACTTCAACCTTAAAAATTTTCATCAAACTACGTTCAGCTATTACAATCACCTTTGGATGTTCTTTTAGCTTCGGCAGACATGTCTTCTTGTAATTGTGGATTTTCTTCAAACTCTTCGTCTGGAAAAGTAGAACTTTTTAACCAATCAGGTCCATTGAACCAAGTCGCACTGTTCTAGTTTTAGTTGGAAGTATTCTCGTACCGCAATCAGCAGGGTTCTCCAGACCGCTCACAAAGTTCCAGTGTACGTTATGAGTCAGCTCTTGAATTTGTGCAACCGATTAGCTACGAACGGCTGCCAACTTCTCGGTTCGACTAACCATGCCAGTGATTCTGGAATCAGACCACGCAAAATGTCCTAGAAATTCACACTGTTAGCGCAGGCGTAGTTTGTAAACAAATGGCAAGAAGCAAGGCAGAACAAAGTCATCCCTCGGAAGGATTGTACTTTAAGCGGTGCCACTCTAGTTTTAGATGTCAGTAAACTTACCTCGTATTGAGTCAGAAATACACTGATATATTGCTGCGCAAAGTATGCTCTCCGAAACAAAATCCATGTCCTTTACCTACGGTTTAGGTTACGGTATCATCGAGGAAAAGTCGCTAATCGTTTTAAGAGATGAAGTCTCCTGGAAGTTCTCCAAATAATAGTTTTAACGCGAGGAAGAGTATGGATCCTGGGGTGAGAATTTCCCTGCCAGCAACTGTTGGAGCAATATCTTCGCTGAATATGAGCACAAGGCATGAGTCCAAGAGGATCGAAAACCTGAGCCATCTGGGAGAGCAATTCCTCGCTTGGGTGGGTTGGCCTCCAACCGTATCCTCAAACCATGTGTAAACCTAAAACACCGACTGCGACCAACCTAAAGTCCCAGAACCTTGCAATCCCCTGTCATCCAGGTGAACAAAACTCCTTCTTTGGGAGTCGACAAAACCTACCAGTGTCACTTTAGGTTCGTTTGATATCCACCTGAAGATGGAAACCGCCTTTCTTCATCATTGCTCAGCCTTAAAGCTATGGTTGTAGCTTCCTCTTAAACCAGCTCCTCCCAAAGATCACCAACATAGAAACGCTGCAAAGTGTCGCCTGGATGCTAATGGATAACTCTTCACTCTTTCAAGTGAGTTGCCTGGGCGTCTCAGCAAAGGGGTGCACAGGCAGTCTGCCACCGTGACTAGGTTATATTCCCTAATAGCATCCTTTCAGGTGAATTTCTCCCAAAGAATTCCTCAATCAAATACCATCTTCGTGACTTTTATCTGTTCGAACATTTTCTCCACATCAGCACACACAGCGACTGTACACTCTAAATTGAATTAGATCGGAGAAAGAGTTCGGCTGCACAATAATGAGGGCCAACCATATGACAGTCGTTAAGTGAATGTCCTGATGATGTCTTGCATGATCCATCGAACACTTGCTCTTAGTTTCGTAGTACTGCTAGAGTCCTTCTAGTACAGAAGTGGTGAGGGAGATAGTAAGAATTGGGTTTATCCACCACTCTGGAACCACTACTGCATGATTTAGCTTAAGTTTCGCCCGCAAATTGACGTACTGATTGTATTTTCTGTCACAACTGAGACATGTCTACTAAAATAATCTGCCACGCTGTTTCGTTTTAGTCTGACCTAACTGCGTAGATACAATTAAAACGGGTAACCCAACCAAGTGTATCTGCTATCCTATCTCCTGGCCTCTTTAAAATATTCCTCGCAAGTATCTCTAAAGAAGTAGAGAGGGTGTGTTTGTGCACAAAATCCAACTCCTGTACTTATAATGAATTAGATCATCTGACACTAAATGAATGTTATTTATGCGAAGAGTTAACAAAAGAAGAAGCTTTACCAATCGCATTTCAACCAAGTTCAGAAACGAACGGGCAAAAAGGCTTATCCTCACCCATCGACAATGTTTGACCCTTCAACAACAGTAATGGAGACCATCCCTAGAAGAATATCTACCTGACTACTTTTCTTAAGGAAACATGGGGTCAGCTACAAGACTAAAGAGATCAGAATATGACAAATATAGAATTTTGTGTAAGAGCATGCTCCAATTATTTTGTTCACCACATACACTCAGTTTTAAATATTTTGAGATGGAAAAAATGTGGAATGAATTGAATTTTGAGCAATTCCATTTGTTCGAGTATCCGCATACTTCCAAACAAGAAATTCGAATATTAGCTTTTTGCTTTCTCTTACCTAATTTTTTTCCAGACACTCACTCTGTAATGAGTAGCTCCATTCACTACTATCTGCAAACATCTGCATGCCTGATAATTAATTCACAGATCTTTACGAATTAACTGCAGTGCAGAGCAGAATTTCTATATTAGGGCTAATGCTTGAAATGCAAGATGGCTATCTACTGTTTGTAATTCAATTGGAATTTCTTGAATGCCTCTCATTAGAAACAGAAGCTATAGTTTAAACACTGGAGCATTAATTGAAAGCCGCTCGAGTTTGATAACCTCCAGACGTTTCATCAATCTCTTCCACTAACACTGGTACGAAGTAAAGTGTGATGAGTGTTTTGCACGTACGACATCTAAATTTACTTTTAATGCTTTTAATGCCATGGAATTGTGTTAACAATTGAAACAACGTTGTTAGATTTATCAAATTCCGAACGTTTTTGAACTGACAATTTTAAAAAGCTTTCACACTTACTTAGACTATGATCTTTATTACACAGAGGACATTGTGATTGGGTTGGAAGCGAATTGCAGTCACCTTTTTTTTTTGAACGTTTCTTTGTAGTTAACCCGTGATGGATCTCGCTTGTGTTGCAAGGAATTGTAACAGTTCATCCAACTTTGGAAATGACATCAGTGAAAAGGTTCTCCCAAACCAAATTCTTGAATTTGTAATGCTTTCAAAACAATATACATGCATTAAAAGGGTACCTGTAGCTAGATCAATTTTGTATTCCAAGACTCCAACGTTCTTACGAATTCCTTAGTAGAATCTCATCAAATTTAAAATTTGTGTGGATGATCATAAGGTGTAATATTGATAAACTTTTTCATTAAGGAGGATACCATTTCTCTTTTATTAAAATATCTATCCTTTAGCAATTTCCAAGCGATTTCAGAAATTATCATTCGTACGATAAAGAGTTTATACCTTTAACGCATCTGATTTTAAACTCCCTTAAATATTGTACTCTTTTGTGCTCCTCGTTAAATTTTGATTGTTGGAAACTGCAGCTTCAAAAGATCAGGAAAAGTGAGCCACCTCAGTTGCACCAGAAAATATCGGAAGGGATAACGTAGGAAGTTTCACTTCAGCTGACTGAGATGAGACCCTGAAACTTGGTCTGGCCTCTTGCTTTCTAGCCTCAAAACTGAATTCACTACAGGAGGCGCAAGTTGGAGGTTCAGGAAAAACAAGTACTGCCCTCTAACTCCTATCTAAAATGTCGTCCTTTTCCGTACAGTAAGTTTCGTTCTATCCTCGCAACTAGCGTATACGGAAATTAAAAATATTCCCTTATCTCAGTTCTCAATTTGAACTGATTTTCTCCTAACCAGCAAACTCACATTATTTAATTCCCGAATTCTCATCCTCTGTTTTCTTTAGCAGTTTTGCAATGAGGATTTAACACTCTTTTGCTTCCAAAACAACGCTCATCATCCATTATTTACGACGAAAATAAACGGAATCAGAAAATCTGACATTTTGAAAAGGCGCCACTTAGAAACAAAAGAAATACGTTAACCGCAGATATAATGGCGCAGAAAAGGAACCAACAATAGAAACTAAACATGTGCTAACTCCAGGACCGTCTATGAATCAATCTATACGGTCATACAATAAAGGAACCACCTGAAAATGAAACAAAACCAGAACTTTAATGTTAGCTTTGATAAGAGTAATAAATACAAGAATGGAAAAGTAGAAACATTTTAATTATTTTAGTAACAATAACTACAGAATAAATTTGAAGGTTTTAGGCAATTTTTTGAATGCTCTTCATGATAAATACAAATAGAATATGTCACAAGTTAATCTGGCTCAACGTGACCAAAAAATGTATAATGAAAAGGCTGAAACTAATCAGCGAATTAATCTACACAGAATGAACAAATTAGAAATAGAATTACACCCTTTAATTTAATTGGAACTGAATTGTCATCTCAGAATGCACTCCACAACAGCATGAATACGAACTACTCTTTCAAAACATACAGAGCTTTTCGTGTACAGAAAATAACTTAGAGTGACTGCAGCGCCACCGCCAAATTGAAGTGGACTGCATGAAATCTACAAAACAATAATTATTTCAGTAATAAGAAATGACCAAAGGAGGGATCTTCAGACTGTGATTTTTTTATTGTCCACATCTATGAAATGAAATTTTAGTGGTATGATATGTTAAGCGTTCAAGGATTTATTAATATTATTCGTACATTGTTTAAATATTATATGTATGTATATTATTTATGTATCAGAATGTATTATTTATGAGATTTCTAATTGAATTTAATGATGGTAAGAAATAAAATTCAGTTTAAAGTAATTATAGTGATAATGAAATAATTTATATTAATAAAATTGTACTGCATTGTTGAAATGTCTTTGATTATATTGAATAACGTCAGGCTATATGTCGATTCCGAAAGTCTTAAGGTGAGGTGTTTAAATAGAACTTGCTCTGCGACTGTTCTTATACTGGGTCATGTAAATTGAATTCTCTTGCGGCTTCTACATTATCTATTATCCATTTTGTTCAAATATTTTATGGCTATATTTTAAATAAATCCTAAATAGTTTTATGTTTCAGATCTTTACGAATAATTTTAGTTTCTGAAGGTACCAGGATATTCTTTCTGTAGTGCTCAAGGTTTTCTTGATGGGGTTGAACTCACACATACATTGGGAAAGCACAGCTAATCAATGTCAAGTAAAGTGATTTGGGGTTGTCCATAAATGATAGTCACACTTTTTTTTCAATATTTTGACCCCTCCCCTTGTCACACTTCACCATACCTCCCTCCCTTGTCACATAATTATATTACATAAATATAACTTGCAGTTCTAGAACAAGAATTATAGATCATATTTCAACTTTTATTTTAAACTTAACTCTGTGTTTTAACACATTTATGAGCATAACAATAATAATGATTATATATGTACTTATTTTCAGGTTTGAAATAAGATTAAGGTTTACAGCAAAAAAAACCTAGTTCAATATGCCAATATTATAAAATATTAATATAAAAGAAATTGTAAAACAGTAGTATTTTGAATCTGAAATGGAATTTGATATATTTTTGCTTAAATCTTACATTTACTTTATGAACACAAACTACTCTAAACAGATTGAATTTAAAAAAAAAGAAATGCATCTAATAACTTCAACCTGTTTGTACCCACTACTGCTCCCTACCTAATGCACCCAGGTGGGGTGACGGGATCTTTTGTTGTGCTACATTTCCTATGGTGTGACAGGGGGAGGTTTGCGTCTAATGGCGAAGAATTTCTGCTGCTACCTACATTCTCAGAACCTACCCTGAATGCCTTTTGAAAAGAAAGGAATGCAATTGGAAAAAATCACATGAAAGTTGTTTTAGCCCTGATTAAAAAATACCCCAAATTCTGGTAATTTCAAATAACTTCAAAATTTAATCTGTTGATTTAAATGTTTTATTTTAACTAAATGTGTGATGTCACACTTTGTTACCCCTCACCTCCCCTTTGTCACAAACTGTCACAATTTCAAGAACCCCTCCCTCCATGTGACATCATTTTGGACGACCCCTTTATAGAGGACTATTTATTTTCCATCGAGAGTTAGGACTCTACCGAGGAAGAATAAACAGGCCTTTGGCAGCTAAATTTTGTCTTTATTTTTTCAGTGTGATTTTTGAAGGCATGTTTTTTGTCTTTGAAATGTTAGATACTCGTGTCCTCATCATTGAAAAGCATTATGCATCACAGCAGAAACATGTATGTATATTAGGCACTATAAAACATTTGTCTTTAAGTCTGCAAAGTTCATCATGAGAGCTTATATTTTGGATCTCACCCCCCCCCCAGATGTGAGATGCTCCCTACGTCCCTGGTGTGAGATACAAAGCTTCGATTATAATACGTTTTCCCCACTTTCTAAAATTCGCAAATGCTCTGCCTCGGCCATTATTTTGTTGTTTTTTATTTTCGTATACTTAGTATACAAAGAGAGTATTGTAATCGTCAAAAGTTCGAACCGAGATTTTGAATGAATCTCCACGTTTTAGACCTCTGAGTCCGAAAACAATTTGGAATTGTGTCTGTCTGTGAACACGATAACTGAAAGTTATTAGAGCTAAAGGGGATGAAATTTGCGTGTCTTACACATAATTTGTAGTTTCACCAAATTTCACAAAACTAGTTCACGGGAAGTCTGTCTATCCGCGGCCTGCAAATTATAACTCAAATACTTAAATAGCTAGATGGATGAAATTTTGCACTCAGTTTTATCATCATGAATCTAGGTCCATCAAAGTTTGGACCAAACTGTCAAAGGTTGACTGTCTCGTCTTACTGTATAATCTGCATACTTGTAAAAAATTATATCTCCTAAAACCCTTTGGCTTAGATAAATAAAATTGGTATGACGGTTGCTAAACATTAATTATGGATCTGTGCCCAAATGTCATTTCAATCGGTTAAAAAAGGCGGCCAAATTGCATAATTAATTTTTCTAATTGATTCTCCATACACATGCGTACTGTAGCAATCTCAGCACGCCGAAGGATTACGTCTTTGCCCTTGAGTCGGCAAGAGTAGTGTGTGATTTTATGCTCTTAATGTGGTACGCAAATTCTTTGAATTTCATTCTTTACCTAAATATTTTACAATCACTATAACCTAGCAATGAAAACCTTCTGATAGTCATTGATTCTGCTACGGTAGGGTCGAATTTTTTATCCACGCTGGAGAGAGGGAAATAGCACCTTTTGGGGAAGTATGCGAGAAAGCTAGGGGAGAATTACCACTGGTTATTAAGAGGACAAATTTTCCTGAAAGCAAGGGAGAGAATATGATGAATAAATGCAAAGACATTATCTCAACTTCTTTTTTTAAAGACCAAATGGACTCCGCTGAAAACTTCGAACATATTTTGTTTAATGAAACACTCGTGAAAATATCTTCAGTTAACTTAATTCGATTCATAATGTTGTACTAGTATTACAAGATATACTTGCACTGTGCATCGCTTTACATATTTTCTAATGTTCTTATAAATTTAAATGCAATTTTACTTATAAAATCTTGTTCACTATTGCTTAATAAATACAGATAACATAAATAACAGTCGCATTTATTCTGTAAAACAATGCGTATATATATAGTATGTAATACGACGCACGATATGTCGTGTAAAATTTGCGTGGCGTGTCCGCTGGAAGGTTAATACTCTCTAGACAATCAGCACGTCAGACGAGGAGAGTCAAGATTTTTCATTATTAAACACCTACCTGCATGTACACACAAATCGTATAAAAAAACGAAAGTGTAATTAGTACTCAAGAAATGCAATCAAGGGATGGTTTTTCTCACTTTATGATAAATGCTTAATCTTTTAAATTTCATTATTGTTTCATACCATGCAAAGTGGCGTAGGAAGGCGGGTGCGGACCATCCGCACTGGGTACCAGCTCTGGAGTGGGTGACAAAAAACATTACTGGTTTTGTATTAATGCGCCTTTTGTTACATAAAATAACATACAACAATTCTATATGGACTCTTAATAATCACTTATTGCACCAGGTTGAATTGATGTGATGCTGTAATAATTTGTATTATTGTGGGGGGAAGTGTAAGAGATCTCTTGGCATCATGTTAGTACAGTTTGTTGGATTAGAGCCCAGAGAACGAAACTTGTATAAACAACTGAGTTTTTGTAATTTGTATTATAATAATAATAAAGTTATGCACACTACGTACGATTGCCAAGAAAAGATTTCATTGTACTACCTTATTAATAAAAAAGGCATTTACTTCTTTTATTCCTAAAAAAGCGTTTACAAAATAATTAACATTATGCTCTTCAATTAACTAACTGAATAAAAAAAAATTTTCAATAAATTTCGATTTATATCTTGGTGGAGATGTGGGGTGACAAGTTAAATTCCGCACCGGGTGCCACCATACTTTGCAACGCCACTGATACTGCAATTTTATACTAGTTGTGTAACAATTTCTTTGGGGTCTAGACGCTTAATCCTTAGCCGTTATCGCAGAGCTGGTGACATCTCTTTAAGGCTGATAGGGGACATACTTGAAGGTACTGAACCTAGGGGTGCCTGTGAACTGGAGTGGACCGGCCACCATAAGCGAGACAGAGAGATTTTGTGGAGAGAAAGGTGGATTCTTGCCACCTGAGCGATAGCTACTTTGGGTACCGCTGAGGAGAGTGGAACTACCTGCAGAAAAATATAAAGTTTCTATTGAGGAGAGTGAGAGATCGCTCTTGTGAAAGGTTGAACAATATCAGAGGCTTCACAAAGGATTTGATCAACCAGTTTCTTTCATTTTAAACGTCCATCGAACAATCACACTAGTACTATCTTAAAAAAACTTCTAAAATAATAACTTTAAAAATGAACTTGTTAGTAGTATTTAATATGAAATAATCAAAGTTGTTTATTAGAATTTCATTAAACATCTTTTCATTTTATAATGTCGTTCTACTACTTCAATCCTTTGAAAGACGGTATAAACGGTACTCCTTTATTGTATTGATTTTTTCTGTCTGCTAGTATTTCGCTGTCAATTCTAAACTGAGTTTGTAAATTCATAAAATTATACTAAGACGGTACAATACGCGAGATACTTTAAATTTGAGATAAAAATACGCGAGCAAAGTCTTAACCTTTGTGGACGACTGGTTTCACACGGGCGTACCAACTGCGTGGCACATCTCTTCCCGAGTGTCACAGACACGTGTCGGCTCTTGTGGCTTTTGATACCGACTGTCACGTTGGCGTGATAAACATCTTTAGAGTAATTTAGCTTTAACTAGAAAAGTGGGACGGCCCTGAGCAGCCATGCGCGATGGGAAACGTCGGCCAGATCGAACCGCACGTTTTCCGTCTGACCGACCTCAAAGGGTTAAAAATTGTTAATTTTGACAACAAATAGACTACTGAGAATTTTAATACCGTATGAATTTCGATTATCTAATAGCGAATCCACTTGCATTAGCTTTCGTTGTAATAAATTTTGAAAAATTTATTAAAATTAAAGAAAAAATTGGCGAGGAAATAAACTTGTATCACTGAAACGCTAATTTTTTAAATTTTAAAGTGGTTCAAAATGGTTTTTGGTAATGCAACATGTTCGGAAGTTTTTGAAGAAAAATGTTGAAATTTCGATTAATTTTTTAATTAATTATAATCTAATAAAAATTTGAAACCTCTTTCTTACTGAGCAAGTGTTGCCCAAAAAAGTAACTAAGTGCAAAAAAATTTGTAGCTCTAGGCTCAACGGTCTGGTGAGATAGAGCGTTTGGCACGGCTTTGCACCATGCAGTTTAGAGATAGCATGCCAGCCTGAAAACATTATAATGTTGCTGCAATGAAAACGCTTTCATTAGGGTACTGAAAAGTGAAAAATATTTTTATTAAAAATCTGATAGTTAAAGCAAAATTGAAGAAACGAGATGTTGATTCAAGCACTCAGTTACTGAATTTTAATTGCATTCAGTATCTATTTTAATTTTTTGATGAATTTTAAGATTTTTACAATATTTTATTATAATAACTGGCTAACTTAATTTCTTTGATCGTACATTTTGCATCACTTATTTTGAATGTCGCTTGATTCCAGCATTTTTTTCTTGGAAAAAATGTGTATTATCTTCCGCTTTAGTGATTTAATATATTCTCATAACGCCATTACTAATATATTATGTTGATCCTTGCAACGCCTGACGTCACTAATAAATTTATCCCCGCGCCATAGCACCGGGCAGACGCGTTAAACCGCATTTTTCATTGTTATAGAACCCAAATTAAAGTAATTTTAAGTTTGAAGAGAATTGCGATTCTAATTTCAAATTTAATAGATCTAAAATAGTGAAATAAAATTTTCTATCGATATAAAATTTATCTCGCTATGATCAATAGTTCCTGAGAAATTTTAAATTATATTAATACTATATTTCAAATTAATCTCCCCGTTCTTTAATAGAAAGTAGTGCAAATTACGCTAGTGGTATATCATGTGCGTGATACAGTTTGAATAAATAACAAATAATATGTAAATAAAAAAAATATTTCCTGTCGTAAAAAACATGTTTATTTTATTTGTTTTCAATCAATGCTAAACATTTCTCGCATACATATTTCTTAAACACGTCAAATTTTGACGGAAATTCTCGAATGAAGAGATAAATTGCATCCGCTATACCAAAGACGGATGATTTTCTAGTTATAAATATTATGGAATCTTGTAATACGTGTTTCAAATTTACTATCAGATATAGCCTCATATGAAGTCAAAGCATAAAATTAAGAAAGTAATTGATAATTAAGTTCTGGAAAATATTAAATATTATATTGTCAACGGGAACGCGTAACTGTACAGAAGTTTAAGACTTAGCACCTCAAGAACTGAAATGAAAAATCAATAACAATAATGGAAGCTTTTACAAACGTGAAATTTACATCACGAAGAAGTAAAATAGGAAACAAGTAAAATGGAGCACTTAGAACAGAATACCACCAGACTTAAAATGTAATACGTATATAAGACTATCATTCAATTGAATTCGTTTTAAGTGAAACTTCCAGTTTCAGAATCTTATTCAAAAAACCACAGACGCATTAATATAATCAGTGTAAAGTCATGATATAAAATTGCAAAAGCTTTTAAGCACTTCAAACATTTATACAAAAGTAAAACATAAACCGCAATTTAATATCCAGTTTTGAGCAAGTCCGGCGGCTCGTGTTGAGTGAAATAGGTCGGTCAATATTGACAGATAAAAAATTAGATCAATGCCAGCCTCTTTCCGTCTATAGATTTTATTGAAGCCAACGTGCTTGCAAGCTGATATCTGATTAAAACTGATATGAATTCCATGACGAGGTGCGGATAAACTTTTCCTGAAATAGTCCTGAAACTGGAAGAATTAATAATAGATAGGATTCTAGTCTAAGATTGTATAAAATTTATGAAACTTCCAATTTTTGTTGACTCTCTTTTGTCAATCTTTTGTGAAATCCTCCCAGTCAGTAAAAATTATCGTTTGTTATAAAAAATATAAAGAAAGAATTAGAAATACTTCTTTGTTTAAATATATTAATTTCAATAAGGGATTAATTTAAGATTAATTATTTAAAATTACTTGGCCCGTTATTTGTATGTATGGTGACTACAAGGCTAATTCAAGAACATGTAAGTGTAGCGAATAAGGAAAGGATTAAACTGTCGTTGTTAAATCATCTAATGATACGATTGACAAAATTGTTATGAATTTCGTTTGCTAATAAAGAAAATATAAAAGAAACAATTTAGACATATTTCTGCTTAAAAAATATTAATTTAAATGGATTAATTTTATTAATTTCATACAGATTAGTTATTTAAAAAAGTATTATCTATTTGTTTCCAGGGCTGATGATCATGTTGCCATCTAAGAACATGCAAGTGCAATATGAATTAGTGCAGCAAACTGCCGCTTATATAAATCATCTAATATGATTGACTTGAAATTATTATGAATTAATATGAAATTTTAAAGTTTAGAATCTCGTGTTAAAAAAATACATAAATATTTTCTTCTATTAATTTTTTTTTGAACAACCAATCTATGAATCAAATGCCCGAAGAATAACTTCAGAATCTTTGCTCACCACACTTACTGCTGTGACCTTGAAAATGATTTTTCTTTTAAATTCCATATTTTATTTTAGTCTTGATTTTACATTAAATACTACTTGAATCGTTATTTCGTTGATATTCTCAAATCTTCCAGCTTCATTTTGGAAGATTTTGGACATACTTTTTAAAAAAGTTGCATGTAAATTGTCCACTAGTCTTGATGAAACATGCAGAGAAACAGCTCAAACGAAATCAAACCAGATTTCTACAGAACATTCTGTGCAACTAATGACACAAATAGTGAACAAAATAAATGATTATTTCTTTATATTTCCATTACTCGAGTTTCTTTCTAAATAACTTAAATTTTAAATATTTGAAATTTTATGCATTTCAAATATTAAGAAAATCTGTACAAAATCAATATCATCCACTAAATGAACTTATACTAACACTTTGAATTAAATATTTGCAGAAAAATAATAGTCTGTTCGTATACAAAATAGTATCATGCAAATCTAGATACCTCTCCGCAATCTTATCAGTCAATTTACACATAATATTATTAATTTTTGAACGAGATGAAAAGATGAAAAATTTAAGAACTTCTTCAAAATTCTGATTTTATTTTTTTGTCTAAACTTTATATTATTTACATAGATCGCCTCATTTTTTTTCCTATATTAAAATGACACTAAGTAAGTCTTTAATTGTTTTCTCTACTACTAGTCGCTTGAATGGGGACCCCAGAGAAAACCAACAATAAAATATACTTGGAGAGGTAAGAGACGTCCACCTGAAGTGAATTTTGAAAATTTAATTATTAAAATTAAGAAGAATTTTGATTTTTTTTCTCCCTGATTTCTGAAAATATAATAAAAATATAGCACGGATAAAACTTTTACAAAATATTAAAATAAAAAAAATTCATTGATACTAATTCATCGCCAATATTTTCTCCAACTTTACTATTTTTTAAAAAATAGTTTTTAAAGTATATTTCGTAACATTACATTTCATATAGTTATAATGAAATTCAAATAGTTTGCAAAGGCTGAAATATTTTATACAGTATTTTTCTTTATTGTTGATACAGTCAGCATGAAGAAGATTCGCCTTTTGTAAAATTGAGTGTTTATTTTAAAAAATTTAAATTAAAAAAATTACGGTAATTACAACTAAAGTTTAACTTAAAATTAACCAATGATGAATTTTATAGTTCGTACTTTTATAAAAAAAAATGTTGCTCTTTCCTGTAATACAATTGCATGTATTAAAATATATTGTCACTATTATAGCTT
Source organism: Araneus ventricosus (assembly GCA_013235015.1). Classification (NCBI taxonomy): domain Eukaryota; kingdom Metazoa; phylum Arthropoda; class Arachnida; order Araneae; family Araneidae; genus Araneus; species Araneus ventricosus. Next base: position 242,525 of record BGPR01000592.1, read on the forward strand.
AAAGTTTTGCTTTCTTTTATTTTCTTAAGTCCGGTGAATTTTTGCGAATCCAGTAAACAAAAGTCCTTTTGTAACATTATATACCAGAAAAATGGTGCACAATAATATTAAAATCAGATACAGAATAATTCTACTAACTATTCTTATATTTTTTCATGACATGCTTGATGTACAGGGGAAATTATTGCATAATCCTTGAAGTTTAACTTTTCCGTTTCAGATTAAAGCTCGAATTATTAGATGAGATTTCTGCAATATATAGGTATATATTTCGAGCTCTAATACCATTTCTGCTGATCTATGTAAATGACCTCCTTGAATCCAAATATGACCCCATTTTGCCCCATCACCCATCGTTATCTTCGGGGACGCCCTTATTTTATCGTTGTTCGGTAATTTTATGGCCATGAATTTGATTCCGAGGGGAAAGGATTATTTTAACACTTGAAATTTAAAAAATAAATATATAATTATAATAGATGGCCATAATAAAATGCAATTTATGGCCAAAGTATCTTCATCTGGTGCTTCAAGGTCCCTCTTGTAGCCCGAAGCAGAAGTTTCGTACCAATGACCGTAGTATTCGCCAACATGCCTGCATTCCACTTCCCGAAAATCTCCTCGAACTGAGCAATGTCTTGATGGAACTGTTCCCGTGTTCTTCCGAAACTGCTCTAAATTTGAGGAAGAAGTATGAGTGAAGGGAAATGAGCACATGTACCGGAACGAAGTAATGAAACTAATTTATCTTTATTTCTGAAAATTTTGCTTATGTTTATAAATATCTATAAAATAAGGCAGAAATTTTATGTATCTGTCTGTCTGTCGGTCGATTGGTCGGTCACAAGAACTCCTCCTAAACGGTGAACGTTAGCGACATGAAATTTACACACAAGGTGCTATTTTATACTTTCAGAGTTAATTAGTTCTTAAGATATTTAATTAAATAACGAACATTAGCCGCTTTTAAGCCTAATGCTTAGACGTTTTTCGCCAATAACTTCTGACATATTTATTAGACAACAATTATTTTTATGCCATTTTAAAGACCAGAAAATGATTTTTTTAATGCTATTAATTCCATTGCGATGAAATCTTTTCTCTGATTGCTATAAAGGTTTAAAAATATTTCTTAACGTAATTTCTAACAATAATTTTTATTCTTATAGAAATAAATTCAAGCTAAATTACTGTTTCGCGTGCGGGCTTTTGCCAGTGTTAAAGTTAATATCAGAAAATATTGCTTTCTTTGACCATAAACAACAAAGAAGAATTTACACTTCCGGTTTCCTGTTGTGGTAGCATTTACAGCTTTTAATACGGTTACACAGTGATCCAATGACGTTAGTGAATTATTCTCTTGATGTTTTGTTTAATTTTCACAGTGAGATATTACAGAATATCCTTCTGTAGATTCGGTAATGGGCATTAACAAGGAGCATCATATTCTGTAGAGCTCTTCAAGATCTTAGAATTGACAAGGGCACCTTCTGACAAGCCGAGATTGAAAGTTGGAGTGCCAGTACTACTAATACGTAACCTCGATATACCGAGACTGCGCAATGGCACACGGTTACAAATTACACACCTAGGTATAAACGTCGTGAAAGCTACTGTTATGACTGATATAGGGAGAAGAGAGAGTGTTTTAATTCCACGCCTTCCGATAACACCGAAGGATTTATCATCTCAGTTCAAAAGGTAACAAATCCCTTTAAAAATATCATTTCAGAGGCTCAGGGCCAGACACTGAAAGTGGCAGGCGTACATTTGAAAAAACCCACAACCTCTACATCCGTGCAAATAACGTGGTATACAAAAGTATATTAGCATAGATAAACAATTTACATACCTATATCAGCGTACATGTACAGTACACTCCTGTCAGTTGTCCAATTATGTATTATCAACCGTCAGAACTTTTACTTTCCCCTTTCAAAATGCAACAAAACATTTACATTCGTGAATTAAAAAAGGAATAATTCAAATTCTACGCGCACGAAGTCGCGGGTAACAGCTAGTTTCTTAATAAATATTTACTTTTTGTTTCACATTGTGGCTCAAGTATCCCCATGAGAGGGATGCATGATCCAAGATCCATAGTGTAGGGATGGCTTGAGCCAGCTCTGAAAAAATATCGACAGAATGCATTGTTATAAATTTCAATGCTTATTATTATTTCAGAAATGTTTTGCTTCATGCTTAAGATAAAAAAAAGTCTTTCAAAAATCAAAACTAACATGGTCATTTTTTGTGGTGATGTTTGGTGGTCGAAGAATCATTTCAATTTTGTTTTCATCAATGACAGCAATGTCATTGGGTGGTCATTTAAATTTAGAATCTTAAACTCTTCGAGGAAATCTATGCTCTGCCCATCTTCAAACCAACAAATTGTTTTATGGTTTTCTTGCCTGTATATTTTACCAGTAGCCAATCAGCAATAGCAGGTTTCTTATTGATAAAATCATCACCACTTTCAGTATTTCCATCTATTGACATTGTTGATCTTGTACTTTTAATTAAATAATTGTCAGAATCTAAATCGGATGTATCGTAAGGGTCTTTCATATATTTTTTTTTCGATTTTTCAGGAAAAAGTTTTGTTTTAACCTTTGGTAGTTGCCAAGAAAATTTAAATTGTGAACTTCATTGCTTTTCTTTTTATCTTTTCGTAATATTTTCAATAGCTCTTCAATTTTTTTTTTCGGGAGTGGAAGTCATACTAGCTGATTTAGCTCTCTTCATAATGCGAAGCAAAGCATTTTAGATAAGGTTGCGCAACCTCTGGAGAAACAGTTTTTTCACTAGTTGAGGACCCAGGAATAGGAGAATTTATAGACATATGACTAGAAAAAGACAAATTACAATATTCTGACGCAAGTTGACGTCTCCATGGGGAGTAAAATCTTGAAATTTTCAATAAACGCACTTCATTGCTCCATACCTGACCTATCGGTGATCAAATGAGATTTTTTCCTATATTTTTTTCGAAAGCCTACTACTCAGATATATCTTAAACATAGCAAATTTTGTAAAAATAAACTACTCCAAATGCTCTAAATAACAAAGTTGGTGAACTATAATTTCCCAGTAGGGATACTTGAGCCATGGCTCGTGTATGCCCAGTCTGTTTCGCAAGTATCTCCACTACCATTTCTTTTTACCAAGCTATAACTAAATAAAACTTGCATATTTTTAAACTTAAAATGTGCTTGAAATTATATTTCAACTAGGAATACTAGTACCGCTTAAAAACAAAATTCAAATACAAAAAATGAATAAAATTCACTCGTCTTGGTATTTACTTCAGACAGTAAACAAAGAACTATTGTTCATGACACTTTCAAAATGGCACCAAATTACTTGATTTCTTTTTCACATATGTAGAACTCTAAATCTGTTTAAATGTTGTCAACTGCAGAAAGAAAAATAAACCTGCTGTAGGAGAAAAAAGGGGTGGCTCAAGTATCCTTAATCCCCTACGTTAGAAATGAAGTCATATATTTTAGTTTCAATGACACCGCTATATTCTAATCTTAAATATAGTTAAAATTTAAAAATTCTCATCATAATATTAATTCAGAAATATACTTGCTTTACCTTCAAATATAAGTAAGAATTCGTTTGAGATTTAGAATGCAGAAATTATAGAATTAAAAAAAAATACCTTAGTTGGGGGGGAGGGCGCCGTATTGTTTCCTTGTGCGGTGGAGAAGTTGCTTCGAATCGCTTCTGGAAATATCGTAGCATGATACTGTTATCATTTTAAAAAGCATCGCCATTTATACGTTTCTCATTTATACGTCATTTCATCATACAGTCGAACCCCGTTAACGCGAAATCGCTTATCGCGAAATTTCGCTGAACACGAAGTAAATATTGGAGCCCGTCGATCAAGTCGGGGGAGTAGTGTTAATTCAATCCATTAACACGAAACGCGAAATATCGTTTAAGACGAAAAGAAAATATTCTTTGAAAGTCAAAATCCGTTTTTTTACAAATGTTCTCAGCGTCGAATTTGTGTTTTGAAACTTCCTTGATTTTACATTCATCCAGGCCCGCCGAAAGGGGGGATAGGGCAGGAGGGACAAAATCTGCTGGGACTTGGAAAAAAGTAAAACGAAGTGGTAATTGCAATGAAAACAATGTATCGTTTTCTTATAGAACAGGATGCTGCTTCGAATGCATTGGATAATTTAGAAAAAGTGGATGCCTTTCTGAAAAAATGTCATCTTAAAAAATTGAAACAAATGTCAATAACTGACTTTTTTAAGCCTTGAATAACAGATAAATTTATTATTTGATATATTACATACAAATGTTTATTTCTTCTCTAAACTTAGGGTACCCGACTAGGTTCGGAGACAAAAATTTTAAAAAAGCATCACAAAAAAGTTTCACAGAGCTAAATTAAAAAAAATATACCCTTAAATAGTCAAAATTAGAAATAAAAATTCATATATCATCAGTAGTTTTTGAAAATAATTTTTTCAAGGATTTTATTAAAAATTTCAATGTTAAGAAAAACAGCATAATTGAAAAAATATGGGACATATTTAATTTTAATTTTGCATACGTACTTCTCAAATATCTAGAATGTACTAGACCGCAAAATAAAATTTATTTTAATAAATAAATATTTTATGAACATTCAAAGATGGCGTCATTGAGTTTTTGCCAAAATTATCCTATGCTTTGAACTGAAAGTGACTGAAGAACATGACTAAATTAAGCTGTCATAAAATCTGCGGTCTATTACACCCTCAAAGGGTTTTGACACATGTGTACCAAATTTTAATGAATTGTTTTGGAGATATCACGTTTTTCGTGGCCAATTTTAGAGAAATTTCAATTTTTCAGAAAACGCATTTAAAAAATATAATAATACATTAGTTTAAATAAATATCAAGGAATAAGAATAAAAACAAAGACAGTTTTAGAATCTTGAAAGTTGCGACTTTATTTTTGGATCATAAAAAGTTTTTTGAATTTTTCTTCGAAAATCGCTTTTTCAACGTAGTCGGATACCTTTAACACCACACTGCCGTCTCTAGAGCTCATGTGGCTCCTATATGGGTTGGTATAGATGTAGGTGGGCTTTATAGAGTTGCAAAAAAATTACAGCAAGAGAAGAATGACAAATGAAGTATTCACAAAGCTGGTGTTAACACATAGAATTGACAACAAAATAAAGGAATATATACAATATCTTGAATAACACGGTGGGAATGAAAGAAAAATGATGAATGTAGATATTGACGAACAACATGAGGTAGTTTACATCAATGCACGTGCAGGTTTTGAGTAACGCATTAGAGATAGGGAGCCATTGCGTATTAATTGTAGGAGAAAAATGGAGAATTGATTTTTTCAGATTTCTAAAAACTGATATATTTTATCTTTTAATTAATAGCTTGGGAACTGCAGTCTAGATGGCGCTGCTATTTTAACGTTTAACACGAAATCCGGTTAAGACAAAAAATTTTGGTGGTCCCGCCGATTTCGTGTTAAAGGGGTTTGGCTGAAGTTCTGCTTCATTCGTAACAAGTGTAAAGATAAAGTACTCCCTTTATGTGAGAGATGCGAAGCTTCGATTATAATACATTTTCCCACTTTCTCAAATTCTCTGCCTCGGTCATTATTTTGCTGTTTTTATTTTCTCGTATACGAAGTATACAAAGAGAAAGTATTGCAATCGTCAAAAAGTTCGAACTCAAGATTTTGACAAATCTCCACGTTTTAGACCTCTCTGAGTCCGAAAAAGACAATTTTGGAATTATGTCTGTCTGTGAACAAGATAACTCGAAAGCTATTAGAGATAAAGGGATGAAATTTGGTATGTGGTCTTTACACATAATTTGTAGGTTTCAATCAAATTTTGGACAAAATCCGTTCACGGGAAGTCTGTCTATCCGCGGTCATGTAAACACTATAACTCAAATACTTAAATAGCTAGATGGATGAAATTTCGTACTCAGTTTTATCATCATGAATCTAGGTCCATATCAAAGTTTGGACCAAATCCGTCAAAGGGTTGACTGTCTGTCTTACTGTATAATCGCATACTTGTAAAAATTATATCTCCTAAACCCTTTGGCTTAGATAAATAAAAATTGGTATGACGGTTGCTAACATTAATTATAGATCTGTGCCCAAATGTCATTTCAATCGGTTAAAAAAAGGCGGCCAAATTGCATAATTAATTTTTCTAATTCGATTCTCCATACACATGCGTACTGGTAGCAATCTCTGTGCACGCCGAAGGATTACGTCTCTTTGCCCTTGAGCCGGCAAGAGTGGAAGTGTGTGATTTTATGCGTTTTAATCGGTACGCATCTCTTTGAATTTCATTCTTTACCTAAATATTTTACAATCACTATAACCTACAATGAAAAACCTTCTGATAGTCATTGGATTCTGGGTTACGGTAGGGTCGAATTTTTTTTATCCACGCTGGAGAGAGGGGAAATAGCACCTTTTTGGGGAAGTATGCGAGAAAGTTTAGGGGAGACCACTTCCACTGGTTATTAAGAGGACAAATTTTCCTTGAAAGCAAGGGAGAGAATATGATGAATAATGCGAAGACATTATCTCAACTTCTTTTAAAGACCAATGGACTCCGCTGAAAAACTTCGAACATATTTTGTTTGTCGAAACACTCGTGAAAAAATATTCAGTTAACTTAATTCGATTCATAATGCTGTACTAAAGATACAAGATATACTTGCACTGTGCATCGCTTTACATATTTCTATCGTTCTTTTATAAATTTAAATGCAATTTTTATTTATAAAATCTTTGTTCACTATTAAGCTAATAAATACAGATAACATAAATAGCAGTTGCATTTATTCTTGTAAAACAATGCGATATATATAGTATGTAATACGACGCACGATATGTCGTGTAAAATTTGCGTAGGCGTGTCCGCTGGAAGGTTAATACTCGCAGACAATCAGCACGTCAGACGAGGAGTCAAGATTTTTTTATTATTAAACACCTACCTGCATGTACACAAATCGTATAAAATAACGAAAGTGTAATTAGTACTCAAGAAATGCAATCAAGGTATTATTTTTCTCACTTTTATGATAAATGTTTAATTTTTAAATTTCATTATTGTTTCATACTATGCAGTGGCGTAGGAAGGCGGGTGCGGACCGCACTGGGTACCAGCTCTGAGTGGGTGACAAAAAATTACCGGTTTTGTATTAATGCGCCTTTTTGTTACATAAAATAACATGTCAAATAATTTACATGGACTTTAACAATCACTTATTGGTGTAAATTGCGGTTGAACGATGTGATGCTGTAATAATTTAGTATTATTGTGGGGGGAGGGGGTGTAAGAGATTCTAAGTATCATGTTAAAGTACAGTTTGTTGGATTAGAGCCTAGAGAACGAAACTTGTATAAACAACTGAGTTTTTGTAATTTGTATTATAATAATAATAAAGTTATGCACACTACGTACGATTGCTACGAAAAAGATTTCTTACATTGTACTGCCTTATTAATAAAAAGGCATTTTACTTCTTTTATTCCTAAAAAGTTGTTTACAAAATAATTAACATTATGCTCTCTTCACTTAACCAATTGAATAAAAAAAATACTTTCTCAATAAATTTCGATTTATATCTTGGTGGAGATGGGGGTGACAAGTTAAATTCCGCACCGGGTGCCACCATACTTTGCAACGCCACTGATACTGCGTAATTTTATACTAGTTGTAGTACTTCGGGGCTCCAGATCGCTTAACTTAGCCGTTATCGCGCAGAGCTTGGCGACATCTCTTTTAAGGCTGATAGGGGACATTACTTGAAGGCATTGAACCTAGGGGTGCCTGTGAACTTCGGAGCGGACCGGCCACCATAAGCGAGGGACAGAGAGATTTTTGGGGAGAGAAAGGTGGGATTTCGGTTGCTCTGAGCGATAGCTACTTTGGGTGTTCTATTTCTCGCTGAGGAGAGTGGAACTACCTGCAAAATATGTGTTTCTCATTGAGGAGAGTGAGAGATCACTTGTGAAAGGTTGAATAACATTGGTGGAGGCTTCAATAAAGGATTTGACTTGCAATCCAGTTTCTTTCATTTTAAAACGAACCATCGAACACCACACTAGTACTATCTTAAAAAAAACTTTAAAATAATAACTTTTAAATGAATTTGCGTTAGTAGTATTTAATATGAAATAATCAAAGTTGTTTATTAGAATTTCGATTAAACATCTTTTCATTTATACGTCGTTCTACTACTTCAATCCTTTGAAAGACGCATAAACGGTACTTTATTGTATTGATTTTTTCGTCTGCTAGTATTTCGCTGTCAATTCTAAATCGAGTTTGTAAATTCATAAAATTATATCAAGACGGTACAATACGCGAGATATTTCCTTTAAATTTGAGATAAAAATACGCGAGCAAGTCTTAACCTTTGTGGACGACTGTCACACGGGCGTACCAACTGCGTGGCACATTCTCTCCCGAGTGTCACAGACACGTGTCGGCTCTTGTGGCTTTTAGATACCGACTGTCACGTTGGCGTGACACCATCTTTAGAGTAATTAGGCTTAACTAGAAAAAGTGGGACGGCCCTGAGCAGCCATGCGCGATGGGAAACGTCGGCCAGATCGAACCGCACGTTTTCCGTTCGACCGACCTCAAAGGGTTAAAAATTAAATAATTTTGACAATTAAATAGACTACTGAGAATTTTAATACCGTATGAATCGATTATCTAATAGCGAATCCACTGCATTAGCCGTTGTAATAAATTTTGAAAAATTTATTAAAATTAAAGAAAAAATTGGCGAGGAAATAAACTTGTATCACTGAAACGCTAATTTTTTAAATTTTAAAGTGGTTCAAAAATGGTTTTTGCACGCAAATATGCTCCGAAGTTTTTGAAGAAAAATGTTGAAATTTCGATTAATTTTTAATTAATTGAAAATCTAATAAAAATTTTGAAACCCCCTTTCTTACTGAGCAAGTGTTGCCCAAAAAGTAACTAAGTGCAAAATTTGGTAGCTCTAGGCTCAACGGTCTGCGAGATAGAGCGTTTGGCACGGCTTTTGCACCATGCAGTTTAGAGATAGCATGCCAGCCTGAAAACATTATAATGTTGCTGCAATGAAAACGCTTTCATTAGGGTACTGAAAAGTGAAAAATATTTTTTATTAAAAAATCTGGAGGTTAAAGCAAAAATTGAAGAAACGTGAGATGTTGATCCAAGCACTTTAAGTTAATTGGAATTTTAATTGCATTCAGTATCTATTTTAATTTTTGATGAATTTTTAAGATTTTTTTACAATATTTTATTATAATAATCATTAACTTAATTTCTTGATCGTATTGTTTTTGGTGCATCACTTATTTTTGAATGTCGCTTTGATCTCCATATTTTTTTTGAAAAAATGTATTATTTTCTGCTTTTTAGTGTTTAATATATTTCATAATTCATTATTACTAATATAATAGGCCAGATCTCTCGGTAACGCTCTGACGTCACTAACAATATCCTCGCGCCATAGCACTGCGAGACGTTAAACTGCATTTTTTCATTGTTATAGAACCTAAATTTCAGTAATTTTAAGTTTAAAGGAGTAATTGCGATTCTAATTTCAAATTTAATAGATCTAAAATAGTGAAATAAAATTTTCTATCGATTGATATAAAATTTATCTCGCTATGATCAATAGTTCCCGAGAAATTTTAAATTATATTAATACTATATTTCAAATTAATTTCCGTTCTTTAATAGAAAGTAGTAAATTACGTCAGTGGTATATCATGTGCGTGATACAGTTTGAATAAATAAATTTGTAAATAATATGTAAATAAAAAAATATTTCCTGTCGTAAAACATGTTTATTTTATTTGTTTTCAATCAATGTTAAACATTTCTCTCGCATACATATTTCTTTAAACACGTCAAATTTGACGGGAAATCTCTCGAATGAAGAGACAATTTGCATCCGTTATACCATGACGGATGATTTTCTAGTTATAAATATTATGGAATCTTGTAATACGTGTTTCTCAAATTTACTATCAGATATAGCCTCTCATATGAAGTCAAAGTTAGTTAAAATTAAGAAAGTAATTGATAATTAAGTTCTGAAAATATTAAAATATTATATTGTCAACGGGAACGCGTAACTGTACAGAAGTTTAAGACTTTAGCACCTCAAGAACTGAATGAAAAATCAATAACAATAATGAGCTTTTACAAACGTGAAATTTACGATCACGAAGAAGTAAAATAGAAACAAGTAAAATGGAGCACTTTCTAGAACAGAATAACACCAGAACATTTCTAAAATGTAATAATGTATATAAGACTATCATTCAATTGAATTTGTTTTGCGAAATTTTAAAGCCTAGAATCTTATTCATAAAAACCACAGACGCATTAATATAATCAGTGTGTCATGATAGTAAAATTGCAAAAGCTTTTAAGAATTTCAACATTTATACAAAAGTAAAACATAAAACCGCAATTTAATATCCAGTTTTGAGCAAGTCCGGTTATTCGTGTTGAGGAAATAGTCGGTCAATATTGACAGATAAAATTAGACTTCAATGCCAGCCTTTCCGTCTATAGAGGTTTTATTGAAGCCAACGTGTTTCGCAAGCTGATATTCGATTAAACCGATATGAATCTATGACGAGAGGTATGGATAAACTTTTCCTGAAATAGTCCTGAAACTGGAAGAATTAATAATAGATAGGATTCTGTTCAAGATTTGCAGAGGATAAATTTATGGTAAACTCAATTTTTTGTTGACTCTCTTTTTGTCAATCTTTTTGTGAACCCTCCCTAGCCAAAATTATCGTTTGTTAGTAAAAAAAATATAAAGAAATAATTTAGAAATACTTCTTGTTTAAATATATTAATTTCATTGCGATTAATTTAAGATTAATTATTTAAAATTACTCATTCGTTATTTGTATGTATGCAGATCATGTTGCCATCTAAGAACATGTAAGTGTAGTATGAATAAGGAAAGGATTAAACTGTCGTTGTTAAATCATCTAATGATACGATTGACTAAAATTGTTATGAATTTTCGTTTGCTAATAAAGAAAATATAAAGAAACAATTTAGACATATTTCTTGTTTAAAAATATTAATTTAATTGAGATTAATTTATTAATTTCATACAGATTAGTTATTTAAAAGTATTCATTCGTTATTTGTTTGTACGATGATCATGTTGCCATCTAAGAACATGCAAGTGCAATATGACTAAGAAAAGTGTTAAACTGCCGTTGACATAAATCATCTAATGATACGATTGACTGAAATTATTATGAATTAATATGAAATTTAAAGTTTAGAATCTTTGTGTTAAAATACATAATATTTTCTTCTATTAATTTTTTTTGAACAACCAATCTGTTGACCTAAATGCCCGAAGAATAACTTCAGAATTGCTCTACCACATACTTACTGCTGTGACCTTGAAAATGATTTTTTCTTTTAAATTCCATATTTTATTTTATGTCTTGATTTTACATTAAATACTACTTGAATCGTTATTTCTCGTTGATATTCTCAAATCTTCCAGCCTTTCATTTTTTGAAGCATTTTGACATAATTTTTTAAAAGAAAAAATGTAAATTCAACTACTAGTCTGACGAAACATGGTGAGAAAACAGCTCAAACGAAATCAAACCAGATTTACAGGAACATTGTGCAACTAATGACACAAATAGTGAACAAAAATAAATGATTATTTCTTATATTTCATTACTCGAGTTTCTTCTAAATAACTAAATTTTAAATATTTGAATTTTTATGCATTTCAAATATTAAGAAAAATCTGCACAAAATCAATATCATCCAATACTTTAAATGTGAACTTTCATACTAAATTATTTTGAATTAAATATTTGGTAGAAAAATAATAGTTCAATGAAAGAAGGCATGAAAATAAAAGTATCATGCAAATCTAGATACCTCTCCAAAATCTTTTATCAGTCAATTTTACACATAATATTACAATTTTTTGTAATTCGAGGATGAAAAAGATGAAAATTTAAGAATTTTCTAAAATTCTGATTTTATTTTTTGGTCTTAAAACTTTATATTATTTGGCTATGGGGATTTGCCTCATTTTTTTCCAGGACAAAATGGACACTAAGTGTAAGTCTTTTAATTGTTTTCTCTACTACTAATAAAAGCGAATGTGTGTGGACCCAGAGAAACCAAATTTGGTACAAACATACTTGGGAGGGTGAGAATGTCCACCTCGAAGTGAATTTTTTGAAAATTTAATTATTAAAAATTAAGAAGAATTTTGATTTTTTTCTCCCTGATTTCTGAAAATATAATAAAAAATATAGCACGGACAAAAACTTTTACAAAATATTAAAATTAAAAAAAATTCATTGATACTAATTCAGTCGCCATAAATATTTTCTCCAACTTTAATATTTTTTTAAAAATAGTTTTTTAAAGTATATTTTGTAACATTACATTTCATAGTTATAATGAAATTCAAATAGTTTGCAAAGGGTTGAAATATTTCATACAGTATTTTTCTTTATTGTTGATAGCCAAAGTATGAAGATTCGCCTTTTTGTAAAATTGAGTAAGTTTATTTTTTTAAAAAAAAATTTAAATTAAAAAAATTACGGTAATTACAATTCAAGTTTAACTTTAAAATTAACCAATGATGAATTTTTTTTTATAGTTCGTACTTTTATAAAAAATGCTGCTCTTTCCTGTAATACAATTGCATGTATTAAAATATATTGTCACTATTATAGCTTAAAGTTTTGCTTTCTTATTTTCTTAAGTCCGGTGAATTTTTTATGGAATCAGTAAACAAAAGTCCTTTAAAATATTATATAAATTATGAAAAAAAATGGGTGCACACACACATAAAACTTCGATACAGAATAATTCTACTAACTATTCTTATATTTTTTCATGACATGTTTCGATGTACTAGGAAATTATTGCATAACTTGAAGTTTAATCCTTTTCCGTTTCAGATTAAAGCTCGAATATTAGATGAGATTTCTCTGCAATATATATATATATATATATTTCGAGCTCTAATACCATTTCTGCTGATTCTTATGTAAAATGACCTCCTGAATCCAAATATGACCCCCATTTTGCCCCATCACCCATCGTTATCTCGGGGACGCCCCCCCCCCCTTATTTTTATCGTTGTTCGGTAATTTTATGGCCATGAATTTGATCTGGAGGGGGAAAGGATTATTTTAACACTTAAATTTAAAAATAAATATATAATAATTATAATAGATAATATAATAAATGTAATTTATAATAAAGTATCTTCATCTGGTGCTTGCTGTCCTCTTGTAGCCTGAAGTAGAAGTTTCTCGTACCAATGACCAGCAGTATTCTGCCAACATGCTCGCATTCCACTTCCCTGAAAATCTCCTCTCGAACTGAGCAATGTCTTGATGGAACCGTTCCCCGTGTTCTTCCGAAACTGCTCCTAAATTTTGAGGGAAGAAGCCCAGGTATGAGTGAAGGAAATGCACTTTAAACCACATGTTGCACCGCATGGCCTTGTACGCTGACAGCAATTCCTCGACATGAGCGACATAATAATCACTTTTTTTGTTACCCAAACAGTTCACACGTACGTTTTTGAATGCAAACCATGCTCGTTTTTCTTTGCGATTCAGGTGTTTCATAAAGGTCGAATCTTTAAAAAGTTGTCTAATCTGGGAGCCCGCGAAAATTCCTTCCTTGACTTTTGTTATGATTTCATATTCAATCTGTAATCGCGCATGCATTGCATCCACAATTACTTCGTTCAGTTACGTATTGCTAATATCAGAAACTATTCAGTTTTCAAATCTCTTTACTTCAAAATTAAAGAGCATTACAATTACCACCACATATGCATGCTTTTGTTTTCTTCTAGTTTTAATAGTTTTGGAATAACTAGTCTCAAAGTAAGGTAGTTTGTAACAAAATCTTATTTGATGAGTACATTCAGCGAAGGGTTGTGAAAAAAAAACCCATTAAATCTTATAATTTTAGAAAATTACATGTTTGTGAGGGCTTCTGGTGAACTAAAGCCCCACCAGGTACGGCTTGCGCCATCTTGAATTTAATCCCCCTTTTCTTTAAAGTTTTTTTCTTTAATGAAAACTATTCAGTTTTTAAAATTACAATTGGTTTAACAAATTAAAAGAGCGTGAAATTCCCCAAGATACATGCATTTATTATTATTCTTTACCTATAATAGTATTATAATATATATAGTTTCAAGAGATAATGGATCTCAAAGTTTTACCGCCATCTTCAATTTCATCCCCCCTTTTTCTGTCTTTTTTTAGTTTCTCAAAAAAACTATTCAATTTCAATTACATGTATTACAACAAATTAATGATCATGCAAATTCTCTACAAATATGGCACCCAATTTTTCTTTTTTAGTTTCAGGTTTCGAGACAAGAAGAACTTCGCAAAGGAGATGAATCAAGATAGTAGTAGCAGTCAATAACGATAATAAAACTAAATTAAGCACTCTTTTTGTAGGAATTTACGTACTTTACTAATTCGTTGTATCGCATGTGATTTGAAAACTAAATAATTTCGAGGATATTCAGAAAATGAGAAAAAAGAGGATAAATCAAGATGGTGGCAATTTGAACCATTATCTGGAGCTATTAAAGCTAGAAAGAAAAAATAAGCCCTCAGAATTTTACTCTCTTTAATTCATTAAATCCTCAGATAAGGTCTTTTGTACGTTCATAGAGACCATCACGAACATCATTTACCAATTTTCAATTATATGATTTAATGTTTTTTTTAAACCAACAAATTGACTGGACAATAATGACCTTTTTCAATACTCCCTCTCCCACTTCAATGGGGTAGCGTTGTATGTTAAGAATACTGGAATAAATTATCCCAGAAAGAGCAAATTAACTGAGTAATTTGTTAATTTAAAAAATGGTATTGAAAAGGGGTAACAGATTTTATATTGTTAATCTTAGGAAAGTTGGTTAATTTTTGATAATGACAATCATTTATCATTTTTTAGCAATTTTTGTAAATCAAAATACATCCTTTTATTTTACAATGAGAAGACGTTGTGCAAATACGAAATAAATATTAAAATTTAAAAAATATATATTTTAAATTTTCAAAATATGCACTATTATAAAACATAAATCATCCTATGCTTAGAAATACGTGCGTCGACGTATACGTACATTACAAAGGTGCTTAATTTTTTTGGCTAGGTGGCAAAAGTCCTTAAAAGTACTTAATTTTGCAGCAATTTCACTACACGCACCCCTGTCACGGTTTTTTATGCAGAAAGAGGGAGTTGACTACACTAAACCTTTCTCCAGTCATCAAGTATACATCATTAAGATTGGTGTAGTCCTCATCTTCAAGAAAATTTGCATTCTTACGTCATGGATGTAGAAACACTTTCTTGAATGGAGATTTGGTGAAGTCATTTAGGCCGGTCAACCACAGAGCTATGATGAGAAGAGACAAGAATGCCAAACTGAACAAGAATCTTTATGAATAAACAAAGCAAGACAGTGGTTTCACAAATTCCAACAGTTTATGACAAGTGAAATTCAAGTCAGTCTGATCCATGTATTTTCATTTCGGAAAGAAAAAGGTAGAAAGATAATCATTTGTTTATACATCGATGATTTATTGATAGCTGGGTCCGATCCAGATGATGAAAACCGTGATCAATCTTTTGCAAAATGAATTCAGATTCTAAATCTACCAGCTACATAATTTCTAGGAATAAGACTAGTGTTTGCACTGAAATTGAAACTTGATCAAGAAGAATATATCGATAAAATGTTAAAACGTTTCCAACTGTCTGACTTGAAACCCTGCTCTACTCACTGGAACCAGAAATGTACTTCAGCAGATTTTTTTGCAAATGATGACCTGTTTGAAGGACCTTTCCGTGAACTGGGTTCTTTATATTGCTGCTAGCTGACAAGACCAGACATTTTATTTTCAGTGAATTGTCAGCCAACTGAAACCTGCACGAAACCATGGTGTCAGACTCAAAAGGATCCTGAGATGATAGGTACTAAAATTTCAAATTAGTGTATAAAAAAGCTGCATAATCCTAATTTTAATGGTAGTTTATTATGTTGATGCAGTTGGGCTTTGATACATATTGAGAAAATCTGGTTCAGGTTATGTACTTATGTTTTTTGTAACTGCCTATTTTATGGTGTTGCAAAAGCAAAACTGCATATCTCTTTCTTCTACAGAAGCTAAGAATAATTGCCTTAAAAAATACTGCAAGATTCTTATATTATAAAAAATGTTGTATTAAATTTCTCTTATAAATAGTATTTCTATATGAAGATAATCAATCTGCAATTAAAGAACTAATGAAAATGTGTGGAAGATTAAAACATTTAGATGTGAAGCCTTTCAAATTCAGAGAAACTTTAATTAATCATTGCATTAGTGTTAAATATGTTTGTACTGAAAATCGAATTGCTATCTGTTCACGAAAGCTTATCTAAATAACTGCTATAAATTACTATGTTTTTTGTTCTGTATGCATGCGATTAAGGGGAAGTGTTGCGATTTCACTATTCAATCTGTAATCGCGCATATTGCATCATTACTCATTCACTTCCTGTTTCACTATTTGGAGCATGTGTCTATTTTTTAGACGCGCTCTTCTCTTATTGGTTAATCATTACTTCAATGTACATATACCTCTGCTTTTATTATATAAATTATTCTTTCTCTTCTTCTGGTCCTGCTGGTGAATTTTACTTTAACAATTTTA